>JARBWK010000004.1:202403398-202458398 GCA_030556195.1 Anolis apletophallus | reverse complement strand
AACCAGTATTTTCTGTTGGTCATGGGGGTTCTGTGCGGGAAATTTGGCCCAATTCTATCGTTGGTGGGATTCAGAATGTGAACTATAATCCCAGCAATTACAACTGCCAAATGTCAAGGTGTGTTTTCCCCAAACTGTACCAGTGTTCACATTTGGGCATATTGAGTATTTGTGCCAAGTTTGGTCCGGAACCATCACTGTTTGAGTCCACAGTGCTCTCTGGATGTAGGCAAACTACAACTCCAAAACTCAAGGTCAATGCCCACCAAACCCTTCCAGTGTTTTCTGTTGGTCATGGGAGTTCTGTGTGCCAAGATTGGTTCAATTCCATCATTGGTGGAGTTCAGAATGCTCTTTGATTATAGGTGAACTATAAATCCCAGTGTTTACAACTCCCCAATGAAAAAATTATTCCCCCATCTCCACCCCACCAGTATTCAAATTTGGGTGTATCGGGTATTTGTGCCAAATGTAGTCCAGTGAATGAAAACACATCCTGCATGTCAGATACTTACATTACGATTCATAACAGGAGCAAAATTACAGTTAGGAAGTAGCAACAAAAATAATTTTATGGATGGGGGTCACCACGACATGAGGAACTGTGTTAAGGGGTTGCGGCATTAGGAAGGTTGAGAAACACCGCTCTATTTGCATAGCCCGGAGGTAATTTTATGCAATGTTTCAATACTTTTGTGCAGGAAACAAAGTTTATGTACATAGAGCCATCAATTGGCAAAAGGTAACACTGTCTCAGCCACATTTTGCAGGTGACTGAAAGTTAAATAGAGTTACAGTCTTTGGCTGCATCTACACCAGGGGTGCCCACACTTTTTCAGCTTTGAGCTACTTATAATAAAACCAAGTCAGAAAGATCTACAGTACCTACCTCCTCAAGGCTGGAGAGGGGCGGGGCTTGGCGGGGCCTGGCTCCGCCCCCTCTGGCTTCAGCTCTACCAGCAGCTTCTCCAGGCTTGAGGATGGCGGTACCAAGACAGCCTTGTGCTAGCTATGCCCCACTGGCTTGGCATTGCCATCCTCAAGCCTGGAGAAGCTGCTGGTAGAGCTGAAGCCAGAGGGGCAGAGCCAGGCTGCGTGAAGCCCCGCCCCTCCCTCTGGCTTTGGAGCTCCCAACAACTTCTCCAGGCTTGAGGATGGCAATGCCAAGCCAGTGGTGGCATAGCTAGCACAAGGCTGGCTTGGCACCGCCATCCTCAAACCTGGAGACGCTGCTGGTAGAGCAGAAGGCACAGGGGGTGGAGCCAGGCCACACCAAGCCCCGCCCCTCTGGCTTTGGAGTTCCCAGCAGCTTCTCCAGCCTTGAGGATGGCAATGCCAAGCCAGTGGTGGCATAGCTAGCACAAGGCTGTCTTGGCACCGCCATCCTCAAACCTGGAGAAGCTGCTGGTAGAGCGGAAGGCACAGGGGGTGGAGCCAGGCCACACCAAGCCCCGCCCCTCCCCTCTGGCTTTGGAGTTCCCAGCAGCTTCTCCAGGCTTGAGGATGGCAATGCCGAACCAGCCTTGTGCTATCTGTGCCACCCCTGGCTTGGCATTGCCATCCTCAAGCCTGGAGAAACTGCTGGGAGTGCCGAAGCCAGGGAAGGGCGAGGCTTGGCGCGGCCTGGCTCGCCCCCCTCTGAGAAGCGCCCCATCCGGCTGGGATCGGCCTCCTTCGGTTCGGCAGGGCTGTCCAACTGGCGGCCCTGGGGCCGTACACGGCCCCCCAGCCTGTTGGCTCCGGCCCCAGCTATGCCCCCGGCCGCCATTTTGAATTTTTTTTAAAAAAAAATTTAAAGGGCGGCCGGTGGGGAGAGGAGGCGGGGGCAGGGAGGAGGAAGTGAGCCAGCTCCTCCTCCCTGCACCGCCCTCTTTTTCCCTCTCTCACTGGCGCCAATGCAAACCGGTTTGCATCGGCGCCGACGAGAGGGACAAGGGGCGGCAGGGAGGAGGAAGAGAGCTAGCTCCTCCTCCCTGCACCGCCCTCTTCTTCCCTCTCCGGGCCAATGCCTTGGAGGGGGGGGTCCCCGCGGCGCCTCCCTCCCTTCCAAGCTCGCTTCCCCGCGAGCCTTCCAGGTTTGGGGAAGGGTTTTCACCCGGCACTCGAGGACGCGGGTGCGGGCGCCCTTCCCCAAACCTGGAGGCTGGTGAAGGCGGTGGCGCTCGCTTCTCCCACCAGCCATCCAGGCTTGCGGGGAGTTTTCACCCAGCTCCCATGTCCCTCTGCTCAGAGGGACACAGGAGCCGGGCGAAACCCCTCCCGAAGCCTGGAAGGCTCGCGAGGAAAGCGGCGCCGCTTCTCGCTTCCCAGCGAGCCATCAAGCTGCGGGAGTTTTCACCAGCTCCCATGTCCCTCTGCTCAGAGGGACACAGGAGCCGGGCGAAACCCCCCCCGAAGCCTGGAAGGCTTGCGGGGAAAGCGGCGCCGCTTCTCGCTTCCCAGCAGCCTTTCAGGCTTGCGGGAGGGTTTCCCTGGGTGAGTTAGGCTGGGTGAGGATAACGTCACCCAGCAAAATGGCGGGCGAGGAGGCCCACGCCCCGGGAGTGGCCACGCCCGGGAGTGGCCACGCCCTGGGAGTGGCCACCCCCGCTCACTGCGGCCCCCAGGTGATCAGTGACACTTCTTCCGGCCCTTGGGCCGGAAGAAGAGTTGAACAGCATGACGGGATCGACTGGTCGATTGCGATCGACTGCCTGGGCAGCCCTGATTTACACTGTAGAATTAATGCAGTCTGATGTCGCGTTAATTGCCATTGCCCAAAATGTTTTGGAGTCCTGGGATTGGTAGTTTGGTGAGGCATCCGCACTCTTCGGCAAAGGAAGCCAAGGGTCTCATAAAACTACCAAGTCTCTCCGTTCCATAGATGTGAACTCTGGTCTCCACAGAGTCTTTTGGTCTGTGCCATGAATGATAAGGGACCAATTTGGTTTTGCCACTTTAAGAAGAAAACTCTGTTTTGTGGCGTCTTTCCAGTGTGGATTTGTTAACTGAGTCAGAGAATTGGAAGTTTGGCTTTTATGGTCGGCCGGGCTGTACTTTGCAGCAAACGTTTACAGTATTCCGGTTCCAAACCATGGTCTTAAAGGCGAAGGCACTAAGATGGTATATGGACAGACCTTGTGCTGTGTGGTCAACTCCATCTTAGGCAGGCATGGGCAAACTTTGGCTCTCCCTCCAGGTGTTTTGGACTTCAACTCCCAGAATTCCTAACAGCCTCAGGCCCCTTCCTTTTCCCCCTCAGCCGCTTAAGCGGCTGAGGGGGAAAAGGAAGGGGCCTGAGGCTGTTAGGAATTCTGGGAGTTGAAGTCCAAAACACCTGGAGGAAAGGCCAAAATTTGCCCGTGCCTGATCTACAGCAAGGGCGAGCAATCTGTAGATTTTGCAGGACTACAGTTCCCATCATCCTGCAATTGTGTCTTTACTGGCTGGGGTTGAGACGAATTGTACTCTCAACTATCTGCAAGTCCAGGCATATTGCCACCCATCACTCATTAGATTCAGCCTCCATTCCAAGACGCAACAGATTGTCTTGGAGATCCAAATGGATTGCAATGTTCCCTCTTTTTTCAAACAGCATAAAACAAACAAAAAAGTTCCATTTTTACAATCCTATTTCCCCTTGTTTCAGGCCTTCTGCTGGAATGGGGCCTGGGCACAAGGCTGCGGAGCGGAAGAGTACCGAAACACCAAAGGCCACTGCGTCCCTTGCGAAGGATGTCCGCCAGGAGAAGAGCCAGATAGAGTAAGCAAACTGACCTGCAACCATTCTAGAGGTTGTTGTTATTATTGTTGTTGTTGTTAGTGTGACGAAATGAAAATCACGCATAGTTCACGTTTTATCATTTCACACTCTGTCTTGCCGGAGAAAGAAAATATGCCACGCAGATGATCAACAAAGAACAAGTACCGTATTTTTCGCACCATAAGGCGCACCTGCTGATAAGACGCACCTAGATTTTAGAGGAGGAAAATTGGGGAAAAAATGGGGGCTGTCTGCTATATGGGACACTAATATGGAGGGGGGGGAGGCGCTGGAGCAGAGGGGGGGGGGCGGCGATATACTCACGCTATATTCGCCCCCGGCTCCGGCTGCGCCCGCGCAGGGCCAGGCTCCCGCTGCCGTGTCGCCGCAGCCAGTCGGCGGCGGGGAACGAGGCGGAAGCGGGGACTCACGGGGCGGGTGGGAGGGAGGGAGGAAGGAGGAAGAGGCCGCAGCGCCTCCGCAGGGCTCCCTCCCTCCGGCAAAGGCCTTCCTCTTCTTCCTCCTCGGCAGAGCGCGACGGAGTGATGTCACGAAGATGCGCCTCTGTCTTCGGAGCCCCTTCCGGGCGCTGCTGCTGCTACCGCTGCGTCTCCGGAAGGGCCCGAAGCCAGAGGTGCATCTTCGTGATGTCACTCCGTCGCACCTCTGGCGAGGAGGAAGGGGGAGGAAGGCCTCGCCGGCGCGTGCTGTAAGGACGGCCGGAAGAGGCCGGAGGGAAGGAAGGAACTCTTCCTCCTTCCCTCCCTCCCTCCGGCCTCTCTTCCGGCCGTCCTTACAGCGCGCGGCCGGCGAGGCCTTCCTCCCCTTCCTCCTCGCCAGAGGCGCGGCGGAGTGACGTCACGAAGATGCGCCTCTGGCGAGCCCTCCGGAGACACAGCGGTAGCAGCAGCAGCGCCGGAAGGGCCGACAGGCGCATCTTCGTGACATCACTCCCGTCAGCGCCTCTGCCAGGAGGAAGAGGAGGAAGGCCTTGCCGGAGGGAGCCCTGCGGGCGCTGCGGCCTCTTCCTCCTTCCCTCCCCTCCCTCCGCCCCGTGAGTCCCCTCTTCCGCCCCCAGTCCTCCGCGCCCGCCGACTGGCTGCGGCGACACGGCAGCGGGAGGCCATCTGCGCGGCGCAGCCCCGGGAGCCGCCGGGGGGGCGAAATATAAGCGTGAGTATATCGCCCCCCCTCTGCTCCAGCGCCCCCCCTGCCTGCATCTTCGCTCCATAAAGATCGCGGCTCATTTTCTTCCTACTTTGGGAGGGGAAAAAACTGCGTCTTATGGTGCAACAAAGAACAAGTAGTTTACTCGGAGCCAGATAGAGTAAGCAAACCGACCTGCAACCAGTCTAGAGCAGTGTTTCCCAACCAGTGTGCCGTGGCACACTAGTGTGCCGTGAGCGATCATCAGGTGTGCCGTGGGAAATTGGCACTCTCTCCCCTCCTAGCAGCCCCCTCACAGGTTTCGAAGAAACAAACTGAGCCTCTCCGCTTGGAAATGGTTTGCGCTTCTTTTTTTTTACTATTTTACTGGATTTTTCTAGAGTCCCCCTCCCCCCCCAAAAGGAACTGTTTATAACAGCTTCAGGACATCCATAGTTAACTGGAAGCAAGTTTCACTCAGGGTGAAATTTCACAAAGGTCTGGAGAACAAGCCCTATGAGGAGCGGCTTGAAGAGCTGGGGATGTTTAGCCTGAAGAAGAGAAGGCTGAGGGAAGACATGATAGCCATGTATAAGTATGTGAGAGGAAGTCATATATATGTTGTGTTCATCGAAACAGGCCCAGGTTTCACACTGAGTGTATAAATACATTTAAAAACATATTAACGATATGTATTACTGTGTTAGAGTGTCATTTTGTGTCATTTTGGTTGGTGGTGTGCCCCAGGATTTTGTAAATGTAAAAAATGTGTCGCGGCTCAAAAAAGGTTGAAAAACACTGGAATAGAGGTTGTTGTTGTTGGTAGTGTGACAAAATGAAAGAAGCAGGAAAATCACATTCAAAGCACCCCTGACAGATGGCCATACAGCCTCTGTTTAAAAGCCTCCAAAGTAGGAGCTTCCACCACACTCTGGGGCAGAGAGTTCCACTGCCAAACAGCTCTCACAATCAGGAAGGTCTTCCTAATGTTTAAGTGGAATCTCCTTTCTTTCCTGTAGTTTGAAGCCATTGTTCCATTACGTCTTAGTCTCCAGGGCAGCAGAAAGGACATCTTGATTCATGGCCCTCATTATGTCTCCTCCCACCCTTCTCTTCTGTAGTCTAGATGCATCCCTAGTTTAGGGTCTGGGTTGAGCGCCATAGCTAGCTTCGGACTAAGTCCAGTGTGGATTCACTGCATTGTTAATATGAAAAGCACCATGTATGTGGTGTATAAGCCCCCCTTCCTTAGATAGCTGAGCTGTAGATGTTGCAAAATCCAAAGCTAATAATAATAATAATAATAATAATAATAATAAAGTAATCTTTCAACTAATCTTTCTTTCTACATTTTTTTAAATTTGAAATCAAGTTCCTAGCCCTCATTGACTGGAAACTGCTTTAGGCGATCTGTGAGCAATACTTGTAAGGCGTTTCCAAAGCCAGAATTGCATTGTGTCTGAAGCCGATTTCCCAGGGGCCAAGCATATGGTTTGATTGCCAAACGTAGCTAATCCTTACTGCACCAGGACTGTGGCGCAGCTGGCTGGGTGTCAGCTGCATTAAAGATCACTACTGACTGAAAGGTCATGAGTTCGAAGCCAGCCCGGGTTGGAGTGAGCTTCCGACCAATTGTGTAGCTTGTTGTCGACCCGAAAGACAGTTGCATCTGTCAAGTAGGAAATTTAGGTACCACCTATGTGTGGGGAGGCTAATTTAACAAAAATTTACAAGGCCATAAAAAATCTCCAGCAAAAGCATGCAGGGAATGCGGAAAGTACTTCATCAGTGTCGCAGATGGACAGTGAAGCGACAGCTCCCATGGTGGCCAGAAGTTGGAATGTTAAATAGCCTCTGACTGTCTGTCTATATGTGTTGTGTGTCTATGGCATTGAATGTTTGTCATGTATGTGTACATTGTAATCCGCCCTGAGTCCCCTGCGGGGTAAGACGGGCGGAATATAAATACTGTAAATAAATAAATAAATTTTCCTTTTCAAATTTCAAAAAAAGAAAGAATTATGCAATCTGTATACCATCTCCATTCCCAATATACACAGCCACCCAAGATAGCACCTACATTTTGATTTCTCCATATCAAAAACGGGCTTTCATTGGGTTATTGTAGGTTTTTCGGGCTGTATGACCATGTTCTAAGAAGCATTATCTTCTGACGTTTCGCCTGCATCTGTGGCAAGCATCCTCAGAGGTTGTGAGGACTCGGAGGCTTGCCATGCGGTCTGGAAACTTTTTATTCCCTGAGAAAGATCAGCCGCACAAACAAAAAATAGGAGGAGAGAATACCTAACTCATCTGCCTATCTATTTTCCTTGATGAGGACTATAGACTTGTGTAGGATGTAGCAGAGTTCCAACAAGAGGTGACTGATAGCTGCAACTTATGGCATGTATGAGCTTAAGCATTCTTGGGGTCTCTTATGTGATTCTAACACAGGTTTGGGCCAACTTGGGCCCTCCGGGTGTTTTGGACTTCCACTCCCTACAGGCTGTTAGAAATTGTGGGAGTTGAAGTCAGAAACACCCGGAGGGCCCAAATTGGCCCATGCCCATAAACATCTCGAAAACATCCTCTGGCCCTATGGGACGTGTGACCTGTCCTGACTCTCCTTTGCTTTGCTTTCCCCCACAGAAATGTGGCTCTGGGGCCGGCCTGGGGATGATCTGCAAGCCTTGTCCAGCAGGCTCCTTCTCTCCGGGCTTTGGGTTGGACCGTTGCCAGCCCCATTCCCACTGCGAGGGCAAGAAGAGGGTCCAGGCCAGCTCCGGGACGGCTGTGGCAGACACCTTGTGCGGGGACTGCGTACCAGGGTAACACGACTTACTGTTTCCATTGCCAGTTTGACACCATCACTCTATGTGTCCACCAAACATGGAATCAAGTGTGCACGGATGTCAAATTTTAGCACCTGAAGTTAATAATAATAATAATAATAATAATAATCTTTATTTATACCATGCCACCATCTCCCCAAGGGGACTCGGGGTGGCTTACATGAGTACACACCCATCAGTACAGTAACACAATATAACACAAGAACACCAAGAAAAATACATAAAATACAAAACCAATATAAATAAACAGCTCAACACTATAAAAACAGAACATGTAAACACTAAACATGAGCACAATGGGCAGGGCCAAATTCAAGGTAGAAATTATTTTAAACCACTGGGTGATAGGGTAATCTATATATATAAAGGAAGAGCCGTCATGTGAAGACTACCTCAAACAGAGAAACCTTACAACGCAGAAGCACAAAACTTGCCAACAGAAATAGGCCTCAAGCAAGGTGCGTTTGTAGCAAAGAAACTTCCCCCCCAAAACCTAAAGGCCCCCAAAACAACGAGTAAAAATAAAACTACATTTCCCAGCATCCTCTGCGGCAGCCAGCGAAACCCATTGGCCAACATCAGTTACCATAGTAACGGTGGGCAAAGCCACTTAGAATGCTGAGTGATTTCAGTTGAGGGTTAAACTGCCACGGCCAAGATCTAGGAGGGAGACAAATAGGGCACCAGGGACACAGGCACCACTGACAAACACATACCCCCAGAATAACACAAAAGTAATACCTACACACAACACAATACGCACATAACACAACCTTGCGTCTACTGTTCAACCCATTTGTATGCCATTCCTTCCTTCCACACAGGCATAAGCTGACCCAAAAGACAAGCCATGCCTCCTAAAAAGAACAGCATCGACGACACACACTCGCAACGCTACATACATCACACAAAAAAAGGGCAGAACAAACGCCAGAACAGAAAGACACTGCACTACACTAGCTTTTGCCATCACCATAAACAAGGCTCAAGGACAAACACTACAAATCTGTGGCATAGACCTTGACACAGAATGCTTCTCCCACGGACAACTCTACGTAGCGTGCTCCAGAGTTGGGAAAGCACAGAACCTCTACATCAACACAGCAGACGGAAAGACAAAAAACATTGTATATCCACAAGCTCTGCAGAACGCCAGGAACACCACACACTGACAACTGCCCAGGACTTCAACATCCCACCCACCAGAACAACCCACAACGACACAGCCATGACCCCACAAAGAACATAAGTAACATCGATTCCAACCCTTACATACTCAGACTTTCTCGCATCTCCTAAATAGGGCACAGCAACACATGCCGGGTACAGCTAGTTAAATATATCAAGACAGGGGATCCAGGGGATAAGGCAAGATTTAATTGCACAAACCAGAAAATAAAGTGCTTCTGAGGGCCTTTTATGCAGAGTTTGGTCAGGAATTATCTTACATTCAATCATTGAAAGCACACTGGAACAGCCAAGTTTTCAGGATCCTCCTAAAGATTGCCAGGGTGGGGGCAATTCGCTCCAGGGTGGGGAGCAAATTCCAGAGCCGAGGGGCCATTACAGAGAAGGCCCTCTTCCTCGTCCCCACAAGTCGCGCTTGCGATAGAGCGGGAGCGAGAGAAGGGCCTCTCCGGAAGATCGAAGAGAACATGTGGGTTCGTAGATGGAGATGCGGTCGTGCAGGTAGGCGGGTCCCAAACCGTTCAGGGCTTTGTAAGTCAAAACCTGCACCTTGAATTGGCACCGGAAGATAAACGGCAGCCGGTGGAGCTCCTTAAACAAGGGGGTTGACCGCTGCCTGTAATTCGCACCAGTTAGTAGTCTGGCTGCCACTTGTTGAACCAGTTGGAATTTCCGGGCCGTCTTCAAGTGCAGCCCCACGTAGAGTGCATTGCAACAGTCCAATCTAGAGGTAACTAAGGCGTGGACCACCGTGGCCAAATCCGACTTCACGAGGTATGGTCGCAGCTGGCGCACTAGCTTCAATTGTGCGAAGGCCCTCCCAGCCTCTGCCAATGCCTGTGCTTCAAGCATTAGCGCTGAATCTAGGACACCCAAACTGCGGACGTGTGACTTCAGGGGGAGTCCAGCACAGGTTGTCACCCTATACCTCAATCCGGCCTACGAATGACCCGGAGAACATCTGTCTTGTCAGGACTGATCCTCAGCTTATTCGTCCTAATCCAGACCATCACAGCGGCCAGGCACTCATCCAGCACCCGAGGGGCTTCCTTGGAGTTAGGTGGAAAGGAGTAGTAGAGTTGGGCATCAATCTGCATAGAGATGGCACTAAATTCCTAAACTCCATATGACCTCATCTAGCGGTTTCATGCAGATGTTAAAAAGCATGGGGGACAGAATGGAACCTTGTGGGACCCCACAGGTCAAAGGCCAGCGGTCCGAGCAGGTGTCCTCCAGCTTCACCAACTGGGAGCGACCCTCCAGGAAGGACCGGAGCCATTGCAAAGCCGTGCCCCCAAGACCCGTCCCGGAGAGCCGGCCCAGAAGGAAGTTAGGTTGTGCTTAGCTTTACTCGGCACCAAAACCCCACAAAATAGTGAAAATACCATGATATATATTTTAAATTAATATTTTTTTAAATCCGTGAAACAGCGAGTCCGCAATAAGCAAACCGCAAAGTAGTGAGGGAACACTGTAAAGCAGTGTTTCTCAACCTTTTTTGAGCCGCGGCACACTTTTTACATTTGCAAAATCCTGGGGCACACCACCAACCAAAATGACACAAAATGACACTCTAACACAGTCATACATATAGTCAATATGTTTTTTAAATGTATTTATACACTCTGTGTGAAACATCGACCTGTTTCGATGAACACAACATAGATATCCTGGCAGGAATGGCAGAAAGACACAAACTTCCCACACAGAACTCCCATAACCAAGAGAAAATGCTATAAGAGTTTGGTGGGCATTGACCTTGAGATTTGGAGTTGTAGTTCACCTATATCCAGAGAGCACTGTGGACTCAAACAATGTTGGATCAGGACCAAACTTGGCATGAATACTCAATATGCCCAAATATGAACGCAGATGGAGTTCAGGGGAAATAGACCTTGACATTTGGGAGTTGTAGTTACTGGGATTTATAGTTTCCCCTACAATCAAAGAGCATTCTAAACCCCACCAATGATAGAACTGGGCCAAACCTCCCACACAGAACCCCCAGGAGGCAAGAGGAAATCTCTCCTTGGGGAAAGGGAGGTGGGCCTTCCCAATTCATAGAGAGGGAGAGATCAAGTAGACAATGGGTGGGGAGGGGGGTGTTTGTAATTTCGTGCCTTTATCGAGGTAGGTTTCTTAGGGTTTTTATACTTCAACACACTAGACTCCCCCCCCGCCTTCCTGGAAGTTCCAATTTCCCACGGCACACCTGATGGTCGCTCACGGCACACTAGTGTGCCCCGGCACACTGGTTGGGAAACACTGTTGTAAAGTACTAAAGAGTTTTTGGAAAGAAGAGGGAAGTGACCTCCACAAATTACATACATCTAGGAAACAGAAATGAGTTGTCTAACCACATGGTTCCCTTTGTCCCTAATTGCTCTATAGACAAGACTGGATACGTTGTCACTTCCAGCAATGTGTGCCATCAGTCCCCAAATTTCTGTCATTGCAAAAAATTCAAACTGGAAGTGAGCATTTAGCAATGGGAGGAGGGACTTCTAAGTCTCACCTTGCGTTCAGCTCCGACCTGTTGTAAGAGCAGCTCATTGTCATTGCGCCCTCCCTCCTGCCATGTGAAATCTGGGAATGTATTTGTCCATCCAAAGCGATGGCAATGAATTGGTTCAGTGACAAGTTATAAAAACAAAAACAAAGGCTCTTTGAATTGCGTAACTTCCGCACACCCAGAACAGCCGGATTCTCAACTTCTGGAGAGGAAACCGGTGGGGAAAGAAAAGGTGGGAAGAGTTTCAATGAGTCGCTATGAACTTTTGGCCCAACTCCACCAAACTTTTGGGCTCCAGAAGGAGGAGAGAGACTCCGCTGGCCCTTAGTCACATTTGGCTCCGTTGCTGAGTCAAGAGCCAGTCAGCCTGACTCATGTGAATTCCCCACTCTGGGTTGGCAAAGGTGAACAACGGGACACTTCGCTCCTTCCCAAAGTGTCCGTCTCTGCATTACGGGGAGAAATGCGCACTCTCCGATTCCACCTCCAACATACGGACATTTGAGGGTTATAATTGTGCATGCCTTCAACAACATGATGCATAATCATTTCCCCTCTCCCTCCCTCTTTGTGTTTTCTTTCCATCCTTCCTCTCTTCCACCCCCCTTCCTTTGTGTTTTCCTTCCTTCTTACCTTCCTCCCTTTCTTTGTGTTTTCCTTCCTTCTTTCCTCCTTCCCTCTGTTTTTTCTTCCTCCTTCCCTCTCTTTGTGTTTTCCTTCCATCCTTCCTCTCTTCCACCCCCCTTCCTTTGTGTTTTCCTTCCTTCTTACCTTCCTCCCTTTCTGTGTTTTCCTTTCCTCCTTCCCTCTGTTTTTTCTTCCTCCTTCCCTCTTTGTGTTTTCCTTCCATCCTTCCTCTCTTCCACCCCCCTTCCTTTGTGTTTTCCTTCCTTCTTACCTTCCTCCCTTTCTTTGTTTTCCTTCCTTCTTTCCTCCTTCCCTCTGTTTTTCTTCCTCCTTCCCTCTCTTTGTGTTTTCCTTCCATCCTTCCTCTCTTCCACCCCCTTCCTTTGTGTTTTCCTTCCTTTTTACCTTCCTCCCTTTCTTTGTGTTTTCCTTCCTTCTTTCCTCCTTCCCTGTTTTTTCTTCCTCCTTCCCTCTCTTTGTGTTTTCCTTCCATCCTTCCTCTCTTCCACCCCCTTCCTTTGTGTTTTCCTTCCTTCTTACCTTCCTCCCTTTCTTTGTGTTTTCCTTCCTTCCTTCCTCCTTCCCTCTGTTCTTTCTTCCTCCCTCCCTCTCTTTGTGTTTTCCTTCCATCCTTCCTCTCTTCCACCCCCCCTTCCTTTGTGTTTTCCTTCCTTCTTACCTTCCTCCCTTTCTGTGTTTTCCTTCTTTCCTCCTTCCCTGTTTTTTCTTCCTCCTTCCCTCTCTTTGTGTTTTCCTTCCATCCTTCCTCTCTTCCACCCCCTTCCTTTGTTTTCCTTCCTTCTTACCTTCCTCCCTTTCTTTGTTTTCCTTCCTTCTTTCCTCCTTCCCTCTGTTTCTTCCTCCTCCTTCCCTCTTTGTGTTTTCCTTCCATCCTTCCTCTCTTCCACCCCCTTCCTTTGTGTTTTCCTTCCTTCTTACCTTCCTCCCTTTCTTTGTGTTTTCCTTCCTTCTTTCCTCCTTCCCTCTGTTTTTTCTTCCTCCTTCCCTCTTTGTGTTTTCCTTCCATCCTTCCTCTCTTCCACCCCCCTTCCTTTGTGTTTTCCTTCCTTCTTACCTTCCTCCCTTTCTTTGTGTTTTCCTTCCTTCTTTCCTCCTTCCGTTTTTTCTTCCTCCTTCCCTTTCTTTGTGTTTTCCTTCCTTTTTCCTCCCTCCCCTGTGTTTTCCACCCTCCCTCCCTTTGTTTTACTTCCTTCCTTCTTTCCTCCCTCCCTTTGTGTTTCCCTCCCTTTGTATTGCCCTTCCTCCCTCCCTTCATGTTTTCCTCCCCCCCTTCCTTTGTTTTTTCTTCCTTCTTTCCTCCCTCCTTCCTTTCCTTTTTGTTTTCCTCCCTCCCTCTCTCCCTCCTTCTGTGTTTTCCTTCCTCCCTCTCTTTGTGTTCTTCTTCCTCCCTCCCTCCCTTCCTCCCTTCTTCCTTTCCTTTGTGTCTTCCTCCCTCTCTCCTGCCCTCCATTTGTTTTCCTCCCTCCCTCCCTCTGTTTTCCTCCCTCCCTCCCTCTCTTTGTGTTCTTCCTTCTTTCCTCCCGCCCTTCCTCCCTTCCTTCTTCCTTTCCTTTGTGTCTTCCTCCCTCTCTCCCGCCCTCCCTCTGTGTTTTCCTTCCTTCCTTCCTTCTTACCTGCCTACCTACAGTGGGCCTTTGGTAACCCCAGGGGTCCATGGTTGCTCAATCCTCATATATACAATGGTGCCCCTTATATAAAATGGCAAAAATTCAAATATTTTTGATCTATCAGTGGTTGACTTCATGGATATAAATGTATTGACTGTGCCAAGAGATTCCAATTTTCAACGACAACCCAAGTGGGGTCGCCATAAGATAACCGAGGACCCGAAGACATATGCAGTGAGAATGGATGTGCTCAGATTCTTCTTTTGTCTTCGGCCACTCACCTGCCTTTCTCTCCCTTGTTCCTCTTTGCAGGTATTACAGCCCCGAAGGTGAGACCAACTCAAGCGCCACCTGCCGGCCTTGTTCATCCGCCCACAAAGGAATCCCAGGTTGTCCAGGTGAGGATTAAAATGGAGATGTCCTTTGTTATTCCTTTCCTGCATCTACACAAGGCATGAGCAAACTTGGGCCCTCCCTCCAGATGTTTTGGACTTCAACTCCCACAATTCCTAGCAGCCTACCAGCTGTTGGGAATTGTAAGAGTTGGAGTCCAAAACACCTGGAGGGAGGGCCCAAGTTTGCCCATGTCTGATCTACACATTTTCCTAAGAAAGAATATAAACGTGGCCATGTTCCTGGTCCTACAGCCATAAAACAAGACCCTCTCCTAAAATCACACCAAACTTCCCTTCCCTGTGTAGAAAACTATGTCCTCAGCTCATATAGGAAGATGCTGTCCTTCCAAAAGCCTGGCCCATGTGGGAATAACCCTTCTGTCTCCCAAATCCCAGGGTCCAAGAAGTGGCTGACACGCCTGGCCCGCAACGCCGAGTCTGTGCAGCGGCGGGAAGAGAAGATGCCAGGGAACGGGACCCGGGATGGGAAGGCAGAGGAGAGCGCCACGCAGTATGCCGTCCTGGCCATCGTCCCCGTCTTCTGCGTGATGGGCCTCTTGGGCATCCTCTTCTGCAACCTCCTGATGAAAAGGGGGTACCACTGCACCGCCAATAAAGATGCCGATGAGGAGGGGGCCAAGTCCGAGCGGAACGGTGAGGAAGGAAGAGGGCATCTTGGTGGACTGGGAAGTCAAGGTGGCACTCCTGTGAGATGGGAAGCCAATATGGCATCATTATGGGATGGGAAGTCAAAATGGCATCCTTGTAGGAGGGGAAACATAATGGCATCCTTGTGGGATGGGAAAGAAGACGGTGTCTTTGTGGGATAGGATGCCAAGGTGGCATTATTATGGGATGGGAAGTCAAGGTGGCATCATTATGGGATGGGAAGCCAAGGTGGCATCATTATGGGATGGGAAGTCAAGATGGCATCATTATGGGATGGGAAGTCAAGATGGCACCCTTGTGGGATGGGAGGCCAATATGGCATCATTATGGGATGGGTGGTCAATATAGCATCCTTATGGAATGAGAAGACAAGTTGGCATCATTATGGGATGGGAAGCCAAGATGGCATTCTTGTGAGACAGGAAACAAGATGGCATCCTTATAGGGTGGGAAGTCAAGATGGCATCCTTGTGGGATGGGAAACAAGATAGCATTCTTGAGGGAGGGGATGCCACGAGGGCATCTTTATGTCATGGGAAGTTAATATGGCTTCCTTGTGAGACGGGAAGCCAAATTGCCATTCGTGTGGGATGGGAAGTCAAGATGGTACCCTGGTGGGATGGGAAGTAATATCCTTGCTGATGGCATCATTATGGAATGGAAAGTCAAGGTAGGATCTTTGCGGGAGGGGAAACAAGATAGCATCCTTGTGGGATAGGATGCCAAAATGGCATCTTTATGCATGGGAAGCCAAGTTGGCATTCTGGTGGGACAGGAAGCCAAAATGGCATCCTTATAGGATGGGAAGCCAAGATGGCATCATTATGGGATGGGAAGCCAAGGCGTCATCCTGGTGGGACGAGAAGCCAAGATGGCATCCTTGTGAGACAGGAAGCCAAGAAAGCATTTGTGTGGGATGGGAAATCAAGACGGTACCCTAGTGGGATGGGAAGTCACCTCATTGCTGATGGCATCATTATGGAATGGAAAGTCAAGATGGCATCTTTATGGCATGGGAAGCCAAGACGGCATCCTTATACGATGGGAAGCCACGATGACAACATTATGGGATGGGAAGCCAAGGTGACATCCTGGTGGGACGGGAAGCCAAGAGGGCATCCTTATAGGATGGGAAGCCAAGATGGCATCCCTACAGGATCATGATTTAAGGAGCAAACACATCAATGACTTGGAGAAACTCAGTAAGCTTTACTGCAGAGACCGCATTCTAAGATAGGAGTTTCATCTTGGAAGGTCTAGAAGAGACACTTGGGAAAAATAAGAGGTGGAGAAACATCCCTGGGGTAATAGTTTATGTCACAGAGGGATCTGGATAGGTAGACTAGACTGAGAGGGAGGATACTTAGGCCAGTCAGATTATCTCACCCTATTGCTACTGCCCACTTCAAGGCGTTCTTCACTCTGCAGCCCTCACGGTTGTTGCATTTCCAACATTTTAAGGCAAGAGTTCCCCATATCCTCCTACTGGGTGTGCAATTTGAATTGCCCCCCCCCCCAAATCAGTATTTAATATATGTATGAGAATGGCTGATCTGTGTTCCTTCTTGCCTTGACAACATCTACAAGGGAAACACTCACTGCATTGTCTGTGTGCCTTTGCTCTCCTCCACAGAAGATGGAGGGCACAAAAGCAACTAGATGAGCTCCAAAACTGTGGTTGCCGTAAAGCAGGGGTGCCCACACTTTTTCAGCATGCAAGCTACTTATAATAAAACCAAGTCAGAAAGATCTACCTACCTCCTCAAGGCTGGGGGGAGGGTGGGGGGGGGCTTGGCGTGGCCTGGCTCCGCCCCCCTCTGGCTTTGGAGCTCCCAGCAGCTTCTCCAGGCTTGAGGATGGCAATGCCAAGCCAGTGGTGGCATAGCTAGCACAAGGCTGGTTTGGCACTGCCATCCTCCAGCCTGGAGAAGCTGCTGATAGAGCTGAAGCCAGAGGGGGGAGCCAGGGGGCTGCACCAGGCTGCCGCCCCTCCCGCTGGCTTTGGAGCTCCCAGCAGCTTCTCCAGGCTTGAGGATGGCAGTGCCAAGCCAGCCTTGTGCTAGCTATGCCACCACTGGCTTGGCATTGCCATCCTCATGCCTGGAGAAGCTGCGGGAGTGCCGGGCCGGGGAGGGGGCAGGGCTTGGTACGGCCTGGCTCCGCCCCCTCTGAGAAGCACCCCATCCTGGGATCAACCTCCTTCGGTCCCGGGATCGACTGGTCGATCACGATCGACTTCCTGGGCAGCCCTGCCGTAAAGGGAGGAAGGAAACAGACATGTGAAAAACAGACATTTGAAAGCAAAGGGTGAATTTCCACACTCACAAATTGTTGACCATGAATTAATAAGAGAAGCATTGCATTTGTGGTGAAAGTTTTGCTTCCGCCAGCACTCTGAGAGGGAAAAGAAGTCAGCAGATTTGGCACCATCCTGGCCCCAGCACGGATGGGAAGCCAAAGGGCTGCCGGTGTGTAATTGTATCCCGCGTGTAGCTCCTGGCTTGCTCAGGAAGGGGCAAAGGAAGCGCCAGGTGCCTGAGCTTTACTACTTCTTCAGCAGTTCTTCCTGTGTTTCTGGTATATTTTTAGGATCTTCAAGTGCAAAGCAGGAAACATCAGCTTTTTGTTGGGGAAGGAAAATTCCCTTTAGTCTTCCATTAAGTGCTAGTTCTATTCGAGGATCAAACGAATTAATGAATTTCTTGTTTAGTCCACATCTCCAAGATATTCCATGATGTATGTAGATGGAAATATGAGGGCTGAATGAAAAGTAATGGCTTCACCTTCGTAACTCCTCAACAGATGGTATGTGGCAGGTACTGGCTTGTTCAGTAGACTCTCCTCTACAGTTCCATTTTGGCAGGAAGCCTTAGCATTGAACGGTTGTGTTGTTAAAGTGCGAAGTATGGAACCCTGCGCAGACGGTCAGTCAATGCAACTTAAGCAACGAGCAGTCATTGAATTCTTGGCAGCAGAAGGTGTGACCCCAAAGGAGATTCATCCGAGAATGCAAGCTGTTTATGGGGACTGTGTGGATATGAGTACAGTGCGTCGTTGGGCGAATAAGTTTAAAGATGTTGAGGTGGAAACATCTGACTTGCGTGACAATCAAAGAATTGGAAGTCCTGTGACAGCAACCACCGAGTTTCACAAGCAAAAGGTTGACAGATTGATTCAGAACAATAATAATAATAACTATTTATATTCCGCTCTTCTCACCCCGAAGGGGACTCAGTGCGGATTACAGTACATATATGACAGACAGTCACTGTCGGAAGACATACAAATGACAATACATAGTACACAGTGCAATTTTAGAAGATTCCTTCTTCCTGGCTGCCTCTTAGGGTGTGCGTCGCTGGATGTGAATTGCTCCATTACGTCACTGTTGTTATGTCATTGCGTCGTTACGTCACAAGGGGGTGCTGTTGTTCCATCCCCATGACGGGAGCTTCTGTTCCGCTTCCGCCTTCTGACAACCAAATTTCAGGCGTTGTAAAGTCCCTCTGTAAAAATCTTCCCCACTTCGTGGTTCCCGGTTTTATCTATTTATTCAATTGTCGTATCACTCATAGAGAAATTTCAAGCATAATCAGCATTTCACAAGAACATGTGCGTCACATTATTGCTTTGCTTGGCTATGGGAAGATCTGTACACGATGGGTACCCAGGATGCTGACGCCTGAAATGAAAGTGCACAGGCTTGAAACTTCAGAGACTGGATCTCACCACCGTACGGCATCCTCCATACAGTCCAGATTTGGCACCGTCTGACTCCCATCTGTTCCCGATAATAAAATAAGATCTTTTTCGGGGACATCATTATGCTACTGATGAAATCTGTCAACCTTTTGCTTGTGAAACTTGGTGGTTGCTGTCATAGGACATCCAACCTGTTGTTTGTCATGCAAGTCAGATGTTTCCACCTCAACACCTTTAAACTTACTCGCCCAACGACGAGAGAGATCTTTGAGACGCTGGCTGCGGAAACAGAGCGTCGACTTCTTCCGTGACGGCTTCAGGAAACTTGTTCATTGTTGGCAGAAATGTATCCAGTTGTCTGGTGATTATGTGGAAAAGTGAATAGTGGTAGTTAAAGAGCAGATTCTAAGGATTATTTCTGCGTTTGATTTATTAAAATATTCCCATCCAAACCCAAGTAACGAAGGTGGAGGCATTACTTTTCATTCAAACTTCATGCAGATACTCCAAAATAAAAAGAAATCCAAAACTTTTTTTAAAACCCCAATCATTCCTGATAACTCCCACCAGGCACAGGCCCCTTCCTTTTCCTTTTCTAAAATGGCTGAGGGGAAAAGTCAGCCTGAAGCTCAGGTGTTTTGGACTCCAACTCCCACCATTCCTAGATCACTTCGGAGGACTCAGGCCCAGCTTCCTTTTCCTTTTCTACACCTTAAATGGCTGAGGGGCCTGTAAAAGTCAGGCCTTTGGCCTGATGCCCCGCCATCTATTCGTTCTTCTGAGGATGATGTGCTGTTCAGTTTTAACTGAATTACTGTACTGCTGTTGTTTTTAATTGTTTTTAACTGTTATTGCCTGTAAAACACCTAGAAGCCCGAATAATAAATAAATAAATAAAACACCTGGAGGCCTGAAGCGCCCGTGCCTGAGATAGAAGGTGTTTCATAATTAGTATTTACATTAACGCTTGGATAAGCCGACCCATCTTTTGGGTCTCATTATTTTTACTAAAATCATTAGACTTCCTACCTGAGTATGAACAGCACTCCCTGTACTTTGGCAATACAATAGGATGACTTTGGCATGACTGTCCTCGGCTCAAAGCCAACGTTGCCCAAAGGACCAAGCTTTCAGAAAACTAAAGCATTTTAATGGTGCCAAAAGACATTGCTGTTTCAAAGATGTGAAGTTCCAGAGAAACGTATAATTTTTAGGAATAAATAAAGTAAATCGGTTGACTTTGTATTGCAGAACAGGGAAATGTTTTCTGTTGTCTCAACTGGCCCGTTCTCTTGTCTCTTCCAGGGAGCAGTAATGCATACAGGATCGAAGATGCCAACGAAGACACCATTGGGGTTTTGGTGCGTCTGATCACGGAGAAGAAAGGTGAGTCCGCCATTACATAGAGTGGCAGAGGAAAATGGCGTTTCTTATAAAATATGGCCGAATCAAGGTTTGCTTTTCGGAAATTATTTTTGGTAGGGCCAATATTTCCAAGCCATAGATTACATTATGTAACAAAATTTGAAAAATGTCCTGTTCCTGGTTTGAAAGTGTTATTTCCTGTTTAATTGTGCAGTCCTTACTTTGAAAGTAGTTCTTCTACTCCAGAAACTATGTTTTTTGTGGCTGCCACAAAGTAGGCTGAATTGGTTGAGACTCTACGACAGGGGTGCCCACAGTTTTTCAGCACGCGAGTTACCTATAATAAAACCAAGTCAGAAAGATCTACCTACCTCCTCAAGGCTGGAGAGGGGAGGAGTGCGGGCAGGGCTTGGTGTGGCCTGGCTCCGCCCCCCTCTGGCTTTAGCGCTACCACAGCTTCTCCAGGCTTGAGGAGGGCAGTGCCAAGCCAGTGGTGGCATAGCTAGCCACTACTGGCTTGGCACAACCATCCTCAAGGCTGAAGAAGCTGTGGTAGAGCTGTAGCTGGGGAGGGGGCGGGGCTTTGAGCGGCATGGCTCCGCCCCCTCCCCCTCTGGCTTTAGTGCTACCACAGCATCTCCAGGCTAGAGGAGGGTAGTGCCAACCAGTGGTGGCATAGCTTTCCACTACTGGCTTGGCACTACCCTCCTCAAGGCTGAAGAAGCTGTGGTAGAGCTGAAGCCGGGGAGGGGGTGGGGCTTGGTGCGGCATGGCTCCGCCCCTCTCTCCTCTGGCTTTAGCGCTACCACAGCTTCTCCAGGCTTGAGGAGGGTGCAGTGCCAAGCCAGTGGTGCATAACTAGCCACTACTGGCTTGGCACAACTACCCTCCTCAAGCCTGGAGAAACTGTGGTAGCGCGAAGCTAGAGGGGGAGGGGGCGGGGCTTGGCTCGGCATGGCTCCGCCCCCTCTAAAAGTGCCTCATCAGGCTGGGATCGATCTCCTTCAGTCCTAGAATTCCTGGGCAGCTCTGCTTTACGAGATAGTCATTGAACAATTATAACAAAATATATTGCAGGATGTCCTGCACAAAGTTTTTACAGTTTAATAATTATATACTCTGTGTGTGTGTATATATATATATATATATATACACACACACACACACACACAGTGTATGTATATATATGTGTGTGTGTGTGTGTATGACATTTATAAGCTAAAAAGGCCAATGGAAGGTCAGATGTATTGCCCAAACTGAATGTGATGAAAAGTCCATTTTTGGTTGTGGGGTGATCACTTTTCTGATTTCTCAAGGCCTCTGAAAGGATAAAAGCTTGTTAGTGGTCTCCTTGCAAATCAGATTTACAAATATGCCCCATAATGCAGTTTAACGGCACTGAACAATTATATGTCAATGTAGACTCATATAATCAAGTTCAATCTAGTTGAATTTCATTCTGAAACTGCATTATATGGCAGTGTAGGTCAGACCCCTGTTTTCCTAATGGCTTGTATTCTTTCTCTCAATTCTCCCTCCATGATTTCCACCGTGCTTCTTTCATGGCAACAGAGAACGCCGCTGTCTTGGAAGAGATGCTGAAGGACTATCACAGCAAGCAGATCGCACAGCCCATCTACAAACCCATCAACAAGTAGGACATTGGACTTTTCTTTTTGTTCAGATTTCTTTCCTGTTCCCCCTTATAAAGCGTTAAAAGTTTGTTTACAATGAAATACAATGAAAGGTGTGGTTGTTTAAATAGACTTCCAAAGCTGCACTGAGCTGGAACGCTCTTCTAGCCGGAAACCCTTTTGAAAACCCACTTGTCACCACCAGACTTATAATCACTTTTAAGCCTTTGGCTTACTGGAGGTATTTCAGGCAAGAATGCTCTGGACTTGCATTCAGGCCTGTGCAATGAGTTAAAACTGAAGAGATTCCTTCTTCAGAATGTACGCTGCCACCATTAGACTCTTGATTGCTGCAGGGAACTGATTTTAGACTTCTTTGACAGAGGCTCACGCGAGGCAGATGTTTTGAACAACAAAACAATGAAGTTCATTTAAGAGAATTTACAAAATAGGCATTAAGCTTAATGGTTCAGAGATTTTGGCATGAAAGTGTATGGTTCCTTTCAACAGTTCAAATCTTAGTTACAAAATACCACTCCTTTCTCCCTCCAAGAATTTACTGACAGGATCTCCTCTCTGCCTAGCAAATCTTAACACTACTACGGATAGTCCTACTTTGGATCTATCTATCTACTCCTCTACACACTATCTTCCCTGATAGCTGTAGAATCTACTCGCCAGCTAACTCTGCTAGCCACCTGGTCACTTTCAGGCTTCTTGACTCTAACACTAACTCCTTCTCCTTTGAGAGCCAGACCCACTCTGCTGTCAGATTTGAAAACACTTCTTCTTCAAGGCCTTTTTTTTTCTTTTTCTAAGTTAGGCTCCGCCCCCTTCTCTACCAGCCAATCCTAACTCCCCTCATTTCCCTCCAGGCTGCTCCTTAGGCATGCGCCCTTTTGGAAATGATAATCTTAAGATGAATATTTGCTGAGCGACTTTCAAAGTGTTTCACTTTCTCTGCGTTCCTCTTGCCTTTCCCCCCAGCTAACTATGGGTCTATAGTTCTACTCCAAAGTATCCAAGCAGTTTGCACTACATCTGGCATGGGCAAACTTGGGCCCT
Source organism: Anolis apletophallus (assembly GCA_030556195.1). Lineage (NCBI taxonomy): Eukaryota > Metazoa > Chordata > Lepidosauria > Squamata > Anolidae > Anolis > Anolis apletophallus. Next base: position 202,435,873 of record JARBWK010000004.1, on the reverse strand, counting down.
CCATGGGTGTTAGGAATGGTGGGCCCAAGTTTGCCCATGCCTGCCCTAGATGAAATACATTATTTATTTATTTATTGTATCAGTGAATTGAGTGTACAGTTGTAATGTATTAAAACACACACACAAAGAGTTTAAAACTTGGCATGGTGCTAAATGGCCTTCGACCAGTAGCGGGCCACTTGGAGTGCCTCTGGTGTCGCGGTGAGAAGGTCCCCCATTGTGCATGTGGCAGGGCTCATGCTGCATTATAGTCTGTGGTCTGTGCTTTCCTCTTCTCGACATTCGCATGCCATGGATTTCACTGGGTGGCCCCATTTCTTAAGGTTGGCTCTGCATCTCATGGTGCCAGAACGCAGACTATTAAACGCCTTCCAAGTCCCCAGTCTTCTATGTGCCAAGGGGGGAGTCTCTCATCCAGTATCAGCCATGGCTTGAGGTTCCAGGTTTTAGCCTGCCACTTTTGGACTCTCGCTTGCTGAGGTGTTCCTGCGAGTATCTCTGTAGATCTTAGAAAGTATTTCTTGATTAAAGGCAGTGATTTTCAACTTTTTTTGAGCCGCGGCACATTTTTTACATTTACAAAATCCTGGGGCACACCACCAACCAAAATGACACAAAATGACACTCTAACACAATAATACATATAGTTAATATGTTTTTAAATGTATTTATACACTCACTTAGTGTGAAACCTGGACCTGTTTCGATGAACCCAAAATAGATATCCTGGCAGGAATGGTAGAAAGACATACATGAAGCTCTTGCTCAACAGCTGCCAGTCTCTCTCTGTTTTTAGTTTTTATCGCAGTCAAGCTAAGCGAATCCAAGATGATGCGACCATAGCACTCTCGCGTCACTTCTTAGGTGACGCGAGAGTGCTATGGTTCCATTTCTTAAAGGGACAGATGCGCCTTATAGTTTATACATGAATGAAGTTCTAAAATAATTTCCCACAGCACACCTGATGATCTCTCACGGCACACTGGTTGGAAATCACTGATTTAAGGTATTGGTGTGCTGGCTGATATCCGAACAGAGGATGGGCCAGAGATGTCACTGCCTTGGTCCTTTCATGGCTGGCTGCGACTTCCTGGCGGGTGTCAGGTGCTGCGATACCAGCTAAACAGAGTAATTTCTGCAGCAGTGTAGGGCACAGACATCCTGTGAGAATACGGCATGTCTCATTAAGAGCCACATCCACTGTATTAGCGTGGTGAGATGTTTTCCACACTGGGCATGCGTACTCAGCAGCAGAGTAGCAAAGCGCAAGGGCAGATGTCTTCACTGTGTCTGGTTGGGATCCCCAGGTTGTGCCTGCCAACTTTCATATGATGTTGTTTCTAGCACCCACTTTTTGCTTACTATTCAAAGGGTTGGGTGACATGTGACTTGAAAAGAGTCCATGTGCAAGGGATCTAAGAGATTTAGTACACCACAGGCTGAACATGAGTCAATAATGTGATGTGTCATCTAAAAAGCCCAAAGTGATTCTAAGCTGTATTGATAGGAGTCTTTGTTTCTGGATCAAGGGAAATCATAGTCCTGTTCTCTTCTACATTGGAATAACAACCCTGTGTCCAGTCAAAGCAATTCAATAAGGAGATGGACAAGAGAGAAAGTGTCCTATGGGCCACCAAAAGGTTCAAAGGTTCGGAGGCCAAGTTCTATAAGACAGTGTTTCCCAACCAGTGTGCCGTGAGCAATCATCAGGTGTGCCGTGGGAAATTGGAACCTCCAATACCCTTTCTTCCCCCTCCTGCCGAACACTTTTTCTTCTCCACTCGGGCTCCTTCTCAGCCTCGCTCGTGTGCCGTGGGAAATTGGAACCTCCAATACCCTTTCTTCCCCCTCCTGCCAAACACTTTTTCTCCACCACTGGCTCCTTCTTCCCAGCCTCGCTCTGCTCGCTTTGCTCTGGGGCGAGTCTGCACAGTAGCGCCCGCACGGGTCACGTCTTCCTCCCTCCCCCCTCCCCTCCTGACCACGCTCACACTGCCCCCTCAGATCAAAATGGCAACAGAAGCGGCAGTGTAGAAGAAAAAGTAAGTGTTCGGCAGGAGGGGGAAGAAAGGGCACAAAGGGGGAGGAAGAGGTCTCTGTCGAAAGCTGGCATGGGCAAACTTGGACCTTCCAGGTGTTTTGGACAGCAACTCCCACCATTCCTAGCAGCCTCAGGCTCTTTTCCTTTTCCCCCCTCAGCAACTTAAGCAGGAAAGGGCCTCAGGCTGTTAGGAATGGTGGGAGTTGAAGTCCAAAACACCCAGAGGGCCGAAGTTTTCCCATGCCTGTTTTAGGGACCTTAAAGTGGTGAGCCTCCTTCCAACATTGTGATTCTGGATAGAAAACAAACAACAACATAACATAACATTGTTTGAGTCCACAGTGCTCTCTGGGTGTAGGTGAACTACAACTTCCAAACTCAAAGTCAATTCCCAAGCAAACCCTTTCAGTACTTTCTGTTGGTAATGAGAGTTCAATATGCCAAGTTTGGTTCAATTCCATTGTTGCAAGAGTTTAGGATGCTCTTTGATTGTGTGTTAACTATAAATCCCAGAAACGGTAACTCCCAAATGTCAAGGTCTATTTTCCCCAAACTCCATCTGTGTTCACATTTGGGCATATTGAGTATTCATGCCAAGTTTGGTCCTGACCCAACATTGTTTGAGTCCACAGTGCTCTCTGGATATAGGTGAACTACAACTCCAAAACTCAAGGTCAATGCCCACCAAACTCTTATAGTATTTTCTCTTGGTTATGGGAGTTCTGTGTGGGAAGTTTGTGTCTTTCTGCCCTTCCTGCCAGGATATCTATGTTGTGTTCATCGAAACAGGCCCAGGTTTCACACTGAGTGTATAAATACATTTAAAAACATATTCACTATATGTATTACTGTGTTAGAGTTTCATTTTGTGTCATTTTGGTTGGTGGTGTGCCCCAGGATTTTGTAAATGTAAAAAATGTGCCGCGGCTCAAAAAAGGCTGAGAAACACTGCTATAAGAAATATCTAAGGCAGGGCTGTCCAACTGACGGCCCGGGGGCCGTACACGCCCCCCCCCCCAGCCTGTTGGACATGGCCCCCGCTATGCCCCCGGCCGCCATTTTTAATTTTTTTAAAAAAAAATCTAAATTTTATTTTTTAAAAAAATGGCGGCCGAGGGGGAGGGGGAGGCGGGGCAGGGAGGAGGAAGTGAGCCAGCTCCTCCTCCTTGCACCGCCCCCTCCGTCCCTCTCTCCGCGCCGCCGATGCAAACCGGATCGCATCGGCGCCAGTGAGAGGGACAAGGGGGGGTACAAGGAGGAGGAAGAGAGTCAGCTCCTCCTCCCTGAACCACCCTCTTCTTCCCTCTCTCGCCAGCGCCGATGCCTTGGAAGGGAGGGGGGTCCCCCGCGGCGCCTCCCTCCCTTGCAAGGCATTGCGGCAGCGGCTGGCGCCGGCTTCCGCAGCTGCCGCGATGCCTTGCAAGGGAGGGGGGTCCCCCGGCGGCGCCTCCCTCCCTTGCAAGGCATCGCGGCAGCGGCAGAAGCCGGTGCTGGCTTTTGCAGCTGCCACGATGCTTTGCAAGGGAGGGGGTCCCCGGTGCGGCTTTGCAGCTCCCTTGCAATGCATCGCGGTCAGCGCAGCTGAAGCCAGCGCTGGCTTCTGCGGCTGCCGTGATGCTTTGCAAGGGAGGGGGGGTCCCCCGACGGCGCCTCTCTCCCTTGCAAGGCATCGCGGCAGCGGCTGAAGCCGGCGCTGGCTTCCGCGGCTGCCGTGATGCCTTGCAAGGGAGGGGGGTCCCCCGCGGCGCCTCTCTCCCTTGCAAGGCATTCCGGCAGCAGCTGAAGCCGGCGAAACCGCCAGCTTCATCTGCGGCCAGGATGCCTTGGAAGGGAGGGGGGTGCCCTGTGGCTCCTCCCTCTCTCCCAAAGCATCCCGGCAGCCGGGGGCGGGGCCGGGCGGCCCCCCAGGTCATCAGTGACCTGGAATCCGGCCCTTGGCTGGTTAGAAGTTGGACAGCACTGATCTAAGGGATCTGGGTGTGTTTAACTTGGAGAAAGGAAAATTGGGAAGGGGACTGAGCTGAGCAAAAGGATTCTTCCTACACTGAGTTCACTGAGCCTTGAGGGAGCCCGCCTCTCCCTTGTCCTCTTCTGAACACCTTCCTTCCTTCCTCTGCCCTCAGGCTGCACCTCCTGCCGCAGCTCCCGCACATCTGCCGGCACCAGCACCATTTGCACACGGTCCAAGGCTTGGCCACCCGCTCCGGACCCTCCTGCACCCGATGCAGCCAGAAGAAGTGGCCGGAGGTGCTCCCGTCCACGGAGGCAGGGGCCGAGGCCGCCCTCACGTCCAATGTCATGGCCACCAAACTGGTCAAACCTGGAAGTAAGGCAGGAAGACCCGGGGAAATCACCATCCTCTCTGTTGGCAGGTGAGCCTCGGTGTGGGGGTTTGGGGGTTTCTAGTTCAGAATAAAAACATGAAGAATACATGTTGTAAATGTAAGACAAAAGAAGGGACATTTTTCCCCCACATGTGGTGGACCTGTCATAAAGCCTATGCATATTGCACAGCTGTTCAGGAAATAATCCAAAAAAAATTGCAACAGAATTTATTTAGTTATTTACTGTATTTATATTCCTCCCTTCTCACCCCAAAGGGGATTCAGAGCGGATCACAGAACACATATATGTCAAACATTCAGGGCCATTATACACTGACAAGACAGACGATTGTACATACGAGGGTTGAATGAAAAGTAATGCGTCCACCTTCGTAACTTCTCAACAGATGGCAGTACTGGTATGCGGCAGGTACTGGCCTGTTGAGTAGACTCTCCTCTACAGTTCCATTTTGGCAGGAAGCCTTAGCATTGAACGGTTGTGTTGTTAAAGTACGAAGTATGGAGCCCTGCGCAGATGGTTGGTCAATGTGACCTAAGCAATGTGCAGTCATTTAATTCTTGACAGCAGAAGATGTCACCCCAAAGGGGATTCATCAGATAATTCAAGCTCTTTATGGTGATTGTGTTGATTTGAGTACTGTGTTTCGTTGAGCGAGTAAGTTCAAAGATGTTGAGGTGGGAACATCTGACTTGCATGACAAACAAAGATTTGGACATCCTGTGACAGCAACCACCAAGTTTCACAAGAAAAAGGTTGACAGATTGATTCAAGATGATCGTCTTATCACTCAGAAATTTCAAGCATAATCAGCATTTCACAAGAACGTGTGGGTCACGTTATTGCTTTGCTTGGCTATCTGAAGATCTGTGCACAATGGGTACCCAGGATGCTGATGCCTGAAATGAAAGTGCACAGATTTCTTCCATGATGGCTTCAGAAAACTTGTTCATCGTTGGCAGAAATGTATCCAACTGACTGGTGATTATGTGGAAAAGTGAATAGTGGTAGTTAAAGAGCACGTTCTAAGGATTATTTCTGTGTTTGATTTATTAAAATATTTCCATCCAAACCCAAGTAGCAAAGGAGGAGGCATAAATGATTTTTTGCTATAGTTCTCCTATATTGTAGAAATCTTTTAAATTTTCTATTTATTTATTTATTTATTTATTTATTTATTTACAGTATTTATATTCCACCCTTCTCACCCCGCAGGGGATTCAGGGCGGATAAGAATGCACATATACATGGCAAACATTCAATGCTAATTAGACATACAACATATATGGACAGACACAGAGACAATTTAACATTCCAGCTTTTCCAGCTTCATGAAGGTATGCTCGATTCCGGCCACAGGGGGAGCTGGCACTTTACCGTCCACTGTGACACCGAGTCCTTTGATGGAGTATTTCCTCATTCTTCTGCAGGCTGCTGGAAGGTTTTATGGCGTCGTAAATTAGTTAAATTAGCCTTTCCACATAAAGCAGGACTTACATTTTCTTCTTGACAGTTGCAACTGTCTTTCGGGCTGCATAGGACTGGCCCAGCTTACTTGTCCGAACACATCCACCCGTACGTCCCACCTCGAAATCTAAGATCATCCGGAGAGGCCCTGCTCTCACTCCCGTCAACAGCTCAAATGCGCTTGACGGGGATAAGAGACGGGGACGAGAGACAGGGCCTTCTCAGCAGTGGCTCCCTGCCTATGGAACACACTCCCAATGGAACTAAGATCCACCCGTACGTCCCACCTCGACATCTAAGATCATCCGGAGAGGCCCTGCTCTCACTCCCGTCAACAGCTCAAATGCGCTTGACGGGGATAAGAGACGGGGACGAGAGACAGGGCCTTCTCAGCAGTGGCTCCCTGCCTATGGAACACACTCCCAATGGAACTAAGATCCACCCGTACGTCCCACCTCGAAATCTAAGGGAGAGGCCCTGTGGCTCCCTGCCTATGGAACACTCCCGATCAACAGCTCAAATGCGCCCTGACGGGGATAAGAGAGGGGGACGAGAGACAGGGCCTTCTCAGCAGTGGCTCCCTGCCTATGGAACACACTCCCAATGGAACTAAGATCCACCCGTACGTCCCACCTCGACATCTAAGATCATCCGGAGAGGCCCTGCTCTCACTCCCGTCAACAGCTCAAATGCGCGTGACGGGGATAAGAGACGGGGACGAGAGACAGGGCCTTCTCAGCAGTGGCTCCCTGCCTATGGAACACACTCCCAATGGAACTAAGATCCACCCGTACGTCCCACCTCGAAATCTAAGATCATCCGGAGAGGCCCTGCTCTCTCCCGTCAACAGCTCAAATGCGCTTGACGGGGATAAGAGACGGGGACGAGAGACAGGGCCTTCTCAGCAGTGGCTCCCTGCCTATGGAACACACTCCCAATGGAACTAAGATCAGCCACCTCCCTCCTGGCTTTTCAAAAGAAATTGAAGGCATGGTCCTGGGACCAGGCTTTTGGACAATAGATATAAGCAGCACTTTAAAGGGACAAATTGCAATGGTGATATGACTGACAAGACTGGTTTGCGGTTTTAATCTTACGTAGGGTTTTTAATTATGTATTGTTTTAATTATGAGATGTTTTAATTTGTGCTTTTATTATTGTAATTTTTGTAATAGCCTCTTATCGTAATGTAATGCCATCCTTTTTTTTAAAAAAAGTTTTTAATAAAGTTTCAAAGTAAAATACAATCATATGTTAATTAACATAGGAAAAAATTAAACATAATTAATTAACATAGGAACATGTTAATTAACATAGGAAAAAAACATAAACAGAAAGAGATAGAATGGGAAAAAAGAAAAGAAAGAAATGTAAAATAGATGGGGTAATAGGATGGGGGAAGAAAACAGAATATAACCCATCTAGATAGAGGAAGTCTATAATAGTAGTGCACAGAAACATGGGGATATTGTGGCGTAATGCCATCCTGAGTCCCCCTTCGGGGCTTGAGAAGTGACGGGATAGAAATGTGGGAAATAAATAAATAAATAAACAGCAAGATAGACTAATATCCGGAAGCTCACTCCGACCCGGGCTGGCTTTGAACTCATGATCTCTAGGTCAGTGGGGATTTAATGCAGCTGGCTATCAGCTAGCTATGCCACAGCCCGGTCCCTTCCAAGGCCAAACTACCTGAATTGTGGAGGGAGGGATCACATTTTCCTTTAAAGTTCTGCAGGTGTGGCTGGAAGATGGTCTTCCTCCATCTTGCTATTTGATTGATGTATGTGCCAATCTGTTCTCCTTTTTTGGGCTAGGTTCCGTGTGGCTCGCATCCCCGAGCAGAAGCCCAACCCTCCGGAAGTGAAAACGATCTCAGAAAGTGTGGGAGAAGGACCGACTGAGCAACTCTATGCTTGTCTCGCTCCAGAGCAAAAGCCGCTGGTCGGCAGTGGAGGGAAGCCCAGATGGTTGACGACAGAGGACGGCCAGCAAGAGGTGAGCGGGTGGCTGCAAAGGGACATTCGTACATATTTGAGTGAAATATCACAGCCCAAGTGAAAGAGATTTAGGGGAGTGACTCGACCACAAGTGGGACATGAGCCAACAATGTGATGCAGCAGCTCTAAAAGCCTATGCAATTCTGGGCTGCATCAATAGTATACTGTCTAAACCAGGTATGGGCCAATTTCGGCCCTCTCTCAAGGTGTTTTGGACTTCAACTTGCACAATTCCTAACAGCCATTATAGGAATAATGCCAGTAGGTTGTTAGGAATTGTGTGAGTTGAAGTCCAAAACACAAAACAAACGGAGAGTACTGTTCCTGCTATAAGCACAAACTCTGGAGAGAACCAAACATTGATTATATGTGTGTGCAATATAATTCGAATTATCACAATTCCAAGATATAGTCCATAAACAATATATTATCTTTGCATAAGGTACTCACGGACCGTTGGTCTGAGAAACCAAGTAGAAAGTCAAACAAGAGTATTATCGGATAATCCGCATTACACAGTCCATATAATTCCAACACATGTAGTCCTGATAGGGGTCCGGAGAAAGAATAGTCCAATGTCCATGTAAGTCCAATGTTCAGTTTGTAAATCCATGATTCTATGTAGTCATTTTGTGGAGCCGTTCAAGAAATAATAACAGAGGAGCCGGGTTGACGGAAGTCACAGGATTCCAGCTCCGTTTCGCGCCTGTTGGTGCTTTTTCAAAACCCAATGTAATAATATGGCATTATAAGGCATCCACTAGTCTAAAACATAAATAAAGAAGGTCTAAGTAGTGAACAGTAAATCCAACTCAAATTTTACAATCATATAGTAAAGCAGTAAAAAAATCTGGGGGCACAGAAAATGACACTCTAACACAGTAAAGAACGGCTGGGGATGATGCCCTGCTGGGAGCAGCTGCTGGGAGTGCCGAAGCTGGGGAGGGGGTGGAGCCATGGCGTGCCATGCCCTGCCCCCTCCCCTGGCTTCAGCTCTCCCACAGCTTCACCAGCCTTGAGGGGCAGTGCCAAGCCAGCGGTGGCAGAGCCAACATAATGCTGTCTTGGCACTGCACCCTCAAGGCTGGCGGCTGTGGGAGAGCTGAAGCCGGGGAGGGGGCGGGCATGGCGCGGCATGGCTCCACCCCTCCCCCAACTCGCACTCCCAGCAGCTGCTCCAGCCTTGGGACAGTGCCAAGCCAGCATTGTGCTGGCTTTGCCTCCACTGGCTTGGGACTGCCTCCTCAAGGCTGGAGCAGCTGCTGGGAGAGCTGAAGCTGGGGGAGTGGGCATGGTGTGGCCTGACTCCACCCCCCTCCCCTCAGCTTCGGCACTCCCAGCAGCTGCTCCCAGCAGGGCACCATCCCCCAGCCGTTCTTACTGTGTTAGAGTGTCATTTTGATTGGTGGTGTGCCCCCAGATTTTTTTTAATGTTAAAAGTGTGCCGCGGGTCAAAAAAGGTTTGCCCTAAGCAGTTCCTCAGAAGGTTTGCAGACCTTTGACCATTTTGGTCACTCTTCATTGGACACCTTTCAGCTTTTCAATATCCTTCTTGAATTGTGATGCCCAGAACTAGGGAAAGGATTATTCCAGGTAAAGTTTGGCCATAAGTAGGTGAGAGTGGAGCCATGACTTCTCTGGATGTGGACACTTCCCTTCCTTTGATCTCAACCTGATGCAATCCCTCCTTTCCCCAGGACAGTCCATTCATTGTTAGAGTTGGTGAGAGTAAACTGGTTATCTGAAGGTAATCCTTTCGTTTTTTGATATCCGGCTGCCCATTTTCCCAGGGATGAAGGCTCTGCCGATGGATTGGGTCTCGCTTTGGGGTGCTGGGTCACTTCTTCCTTGCCTCTTGTATTCTGGGACTTTGGAGGAAATGGTTCTTCTGGGCTTTCCCTGGGATGCTGGGCTTGCTCTTTGTCCTTTATGGCAGGAATTGCAACGCAAGGTGTCCAATCGAAAAGCAGGGCTTTGGCCAAAGCGAGACAAAGCAGTGTTGGTGTCACTTTTGCAGATGTGACGTTGCTTGAGGATGCTTATGGCCTGGGTAGGTTCGGTTGGATTATTCATAATTAGGAATAAATTTGGATCAAATGCCTTTTTGAAGCAATTTGGGAACCCGGAAGTATCCTTGCCATTTCGAAGATTTTTCTGCCATTTCTCTTACGAATCAGTGAGTCAGAAATGATTCAGCTTTTCGAAACAGTGTGGATGGATTCCCTTTGTTTCCTTTCCCTCCTGCGTCAGACGTGGGGCAAGAGCCGTGTTTGGATAACTGGTTACTTGCATTGGAATAACTGGTTCCATGCATTGGGATAACTGGGTCCTTTCCTTAGGATCACTGGCTCCATGCATTGGGATCTCTGTTTCCTTACATTAGGATCACATGTTCCTTGCTGAACTGGGATGACTGGTTCCTTGCTTTCGGATATTTGCTTCTTACCTTAGAATCACTAGTTTCTTCCATTGCGATCACTGGTTCCTTGCACTGGGATCACTGGTTCCTTGCATTGGGATCTGTGCTTCTTGCCTTAGGATGACTGATTCCTTGCACTGGGATCACTGATTCCTTGCACTGGGATCACTGGTTCCTTGCATTGGGATCACTGGTTCCTTGCACTGGGATAGTTGCTTCCTCACATTAGGATAATTGGTTCCTTGCACTGAGATCACTGGCTCCTTGCATTGGGATCACTGGCTCCTTGCACTGGGATCACTGGTTCCTTGCACTGGGATCACTGGCTCCTTGCACTGGGATCACTGGTTCCTTGCATCACTGGTTCCTTGCACTGGGATAACTGGTTCCATTAGGATGCACTGGGATCACTGGCTCCTTGCACTGGGATCACTGGTTCCTTGCACTGGGATCACTGGTTCCTTGCACTGGGATCACTGGCTCCTTGCATTGGGATCACTGGCTCCTTGCACTGGGATCACTGGCTCCTTGCACTGAGATCACTGGTTCCTTGCACTGGGATCACTGGCTCCTTGCACTGGGATCACTGGCTCCTTGCATTGGGATCACTGGTTCCTTGCACTGGGATCACTGGTTTCTTGCACTGGGATAATTGCTTCCCCACATTAGGATAATTGGTTCCTTGCACTGGGATCACTGGCTCCTTGCATTAGGATCTCTGGTTCCTTGCACTGGGATCACTGGCTCCTTGCACTGAGATCACTGGTTCCTTGCACTGGGATCACTGGCTCCTTGCATTAGGATCTCTGGTTCCTTGCACTGGGATCACTGGCTCCTTGCATTGGGATCACTGGCTCCTGCACTGGGATAATAGCTTCCCACATTAAGATAATTGGTTCCTTGCACTGGGATCACTGGCTCCTTGCATTGGGATCACTGGCTCCTTGCACTGGGATCACTGGCTCCTTGCACTGGGATCACTGGTTCAGCTTTCGAAACAGTGTGCACTGGGATCACTGGCTCCTTGCATTAGGATCTCTGGTTCCTTGCACTGGGATCACTGGCTCCTTGCACTGAGATCACTGGTTCCTTGCACTGGGATCACTGGCTCCTTGCATTAGGATCTCTGGTTCCTTGCACTGGGATCACTGGCTCCTTGTACTAGGATCACTGGCTCCCTGCACTGGGATAATTGCTTCCCCACATTAAGATAATTGGTTCCTTGCACTGGGATCACTGGCTCCTTGCATTGGGATCACTGGCTCCTTGCACTGGGATCACTGGCTCCTTGCACTGGGATCACTGGTTCAGCTTTTCGAAACAGTGTGCACTGGGATCACTGGCTCCTTGCATTAGGATCTCTGGTTCCTTGCACTGGGATCACTGGCTCCTTGCACTGAGATCACTGGTTCCTTGCACTGGGATCACTGGCTCCTTGCATTAGGATCTCTGGTTCCTTGCACTGGGATCACTGGCTCCTTGTACTAGGATCACTGGCTCCCTGCACTGGGATAATTGCTTCCCACATTAAGATAATTGGTTCCTTGCACTGGGATCACTGGCTCCTTGCATTGGGATCACTGGCTCCTTGCACTGGGATCACTGGCTCCTTGCACTGGGATCACTGGCTCCTTGCACTGGGATCACTGGTTCCTTGCACTGGGATCACTGGTTTCTTGCACTGGGATAATTGCTTCCCCACATTAGGATAATTGGTTCCTTGTACTGGGATCACTGGCTCTTTGCATTAGGATCTCTGGTTCCTTGCACTGGGATCACTGGCTCCTTGCATTAGGATCTCTGGTTCCTTGCACTGGGATCACTGGCTCCCTGCACTGGGATAATTGCTTCCCCACATTAGGATAATTGGTTCCTTGCACTGGGATCACTGGCTCCTTGCATTAGGATCTCTGGTTCCTTGCATTGGGATCACTGGCTCCTTGCATTGGGATCACTAGTTCCTTGCCTTAGGATCACTGGTTCTTTGCATTGGATAACTGGTTCCTTGCATTGGAATCATTGGTTTCTTGCACTGGGATGACTGCTTCCTTCCATCTCTGAGCATAAACGATCCCCGTTGCAGCTATTGTATTTGTAGTAGTCTTTCTAAACGGCTTTCCTCCTTCAACCCGTAGGTCATCATCTGACTCCGCCAGACCGAGGCAGAAGGATGGAACAGCGGATCAATTGGAGGTGCCAGGCCAAAGGGCCCACCAGAGACATGGGCCCACTGTGGGCATCGTGGAAGGTGAAGGAGGAGCCCTCGATTTATTTTCCCCTTCCCCGCTTCCAACGGGGGAATTGCCTTGTGGGGCTGGCCCCCCCGAAGCCTCGCCCTTGTTAACGCCACCTGTGCCAGCTGGAGAGCCAAGCTCCGGAGGACACCCTTGGCATTGCAAAGACCTTTTATACGCCTTCTAGGAGAAAGGACTGATAAGGGAGAAAATGGGGTGGTGGGGTGGATGGGGTTAGGAGGGGGAAAGAGGGGCCTTGAGTTGCCAAACTGGAGGAATGCTTGGCACGGGCTTTTGTTTACATGGTTTGATGGCCATCTGTCGGGAGGGTTCGGATTGGGTCTTCCTGCCTGGCCGAAAGAAGGTCAGACTGGATGGCCCTTGGGGGTCTCTTCCAACTCTATGCTTTTCTGGCATGGTATAGTCTCCTAGTAGTGCCAGGTAGCTTTTTTCTACAGAAGGGAAGAAATCGAGAGAGGGAGCTTATTTCTTTTTCTCTGGACATCAGCATAATGCACACAGACCCAGATCTCACTCTTGTGTTTGGTGTGGGTTTATTAGATTTAATGTTTGAAAGGGACCTCTGTACTTTTGATTATATTTTTTTTCTATAGGTGGAATCTAGCAACCAGGTAGTATACTTTCCAAAATTCCACAGGTGAAATATGAGTGGCTGAGGAAGGTCAAAGTGCATCACCATAGCAAACATTGCTCAAGAGGAAGCATCTCCAACTATGTTGAGGTTTCTTTCTTTCTGGAGGTTTTGAAGCAGAGGCTGGATGTCCATCTGTCAGGAGTGCTTTGATCGTGCTTTTCCTGGGTTGGGCTGGATGGCCTTTGGGATCTCTTCCAACTCTGATTCTAGGAAGAGGGGACCAGCTCAGAGAGTTTGGATACAGTTTGGAGCCCTATCAGAGTCCTACCTGCTCTGAGAGTAGGTTTTTAACCAGAGGCTGGATGTCCATCTGTCGGGAGTGTTTTGATTGTGCTTTTCCTGGGTTGGACTGGATGGCCTTTGGGGTCCCTTCCAACTCTGATTCTAGGAAGCACAGACCAGCTCTTCCTAGAGTTTGGATGCAGTTTGGGATCTTATCAGAGTCCTATCTGCTCTTGAGAGTACTCCAAGTCCCTTCAAAGTATCTACATGCCCTTGAAGACCTTCGTAAGAAGGACCTGAAAGCATCAGGCCTGCTCTCTAGTTTGCCATAGATGGAGTTAAAGAATCCTAGAGTTGGGGAGGACCCCAAAGGTCATCTAGTCCAGCCTTCTCTCTCCCAATGCAAGAGAGGTCGGCCATTGAGCTCTCTAGTTTGCCTGCAAATGAACTTAAAGAATCCTAGAGTTTTGGGGAGGACCCCAGGTCATCTAGTCCAGCCCTCTTTCTCCCAATGCAAGAGAGGTCGGCCATTGAGCTCTCTAGTTTGCCTGCAAATGAACTCAAAGAATCCGAGAGTTGGGGAGGACCCCAAAGGTCATCTAGTCCAGCCCTCTCCCAATGCAAGAGAGGTCGGCCATTGAGCTCTCTAGTTTGCCTGCAAATGAACTCAAAGAATCCTAGAGTTGGGGAGGACCCCAAAGGTCATCTAGTCCAGCCCTCTCTCTCCCAATGCAAGAGAGGTCGGCCATTGAGCTCTCTAGTTTGCCTGCAAATGAACTCAAAGAATCCTAGAGTTGGGGAGGACCCCAAAGGTCATCTAGTCCAGCCCTCTCTCTCCCAATGCAAGAGAGGTCGGCCATTGAGCTCTCTAGTTTGCCTGCAAATGGACTCAAAGAACCCTAGAGTTGAGGAGGACCCCAAAGGTCATCTAGTCCAGTTCTCTCTCTCCCAATGCAAGAGAGGTCGGGCATTGATCTCTCTAGTTTGCTTGCAAATGGACTCAAAGAACCCTAGAGTTGGGGAGGACCCCAAAGGTCATCTAGTCCAGCCCTCTCTCTCCCAATGCAAGAGAGGTCGGCCATTGAGCTCTCTAGTTTGCCTGCAAATGGACTCAAAGAACCCTAGAGTTGAGGAGGACCCCAAAGGTCATCTAGTCCAGCCCTCTCTCTCCCAATGCAAGAGAGGTCGGCCATTGATCTCTCTAGTTTGCCTGCAAATGGACTCAAAGAACCCTAGAGTTGAGGAGGACCCCAAAGGTCATCTAGTCCAGTCCTCTCTCTCCCAATGCAAGAGAGGTCAGGCATTGATCTCTCTAGTTTGCTTGCAAATGGACTCAAAGAACCCTAGAGTTGAGGAGGACCCCAAAGGTCATCTAGTCCAGCCCTCTCTCTGCCAATGCAAGAGAGGTCGGCCATTGAGCTCTCTAGTTTGCCTGCAAATGAACTCAAAGAATCCTAGAGTTGGGGAGAACCCCAAAGGTCATCTAGTCTAGGCGTCTCTGCCAAAACAAGAGAGGTCGGCCATTGATCTCTCGAGTTTGCCTGCAAATGAACTCAAAGAATCCTAGAGTTCGGGAGGACCCCAAAGGTCATCTAGTCCAGCCGTCTCTCTGCCAATGCAAGAGAGGTCGGCCATTGATCTCTCTAGTTTGCTTGCAAATGGACTCAACCCTAGAGTTGAGGAGGACCCCAAAGGTCATCTAGTCCAGCCGTCTCTCTGCCAATGCAAGAGAGGTCGGCCATTGATCTCTCTAGTTTGCTTGCAAATGGACTCAACCCTAGAGTTGAGGAGGACCCCAAAGGTCATCTAGTCCAGGCGTCTCTGCCAAAACAAGAGAGGTCAGCCATTGAGCCTCTGTTTCCAAAACCTTCAGTGAAGACACTCCAAGCCTCATTTTCTTCCTCAAGAAACATCAGATCAGTATCTGGCCATATGTTTTGCTAATTAAACCACTCAGTAAATAAATAAGGTTCTACAGCTGGAGAAACGGAACAGTTCACGTCGACTCACATGCATTCTGTCTCCATGTTTTGCTCAATTTGGTTCCACTTGGGACAGGAAGGGCGAGGCAGGGCACGGATACCTTCATCCAAAAGTGTTGGGTGATTTGGCCTCCCAGATGACTTAGGTTACAAAATCCATTGTCCCTCCCTGTAGGCCATGCTGGCTGTGGCTGATGGGACTTGAAATCCAACAACCTCTGGTGGATTGTCGAAGGCTTTCATGGCTGGAATCAGTGGGTTGTAGGTCTTTCAGGCTATATGGCTGGCAAGCATCCTCAGAGGTTGTGAGGTCCTCACAACCTCTGAAGATGCTTGGCATAGATGCAGGCGAAACGTCAGGAGAGAATGCTTCTAGAACATGGCCATATAGCCCGAAAAACCTACCACAACCCAACCTCTGGTGGGTCCACTATTCCTCATTTTGGTGTTAATGATGTGAAGTCCTACAAACCTGAGATTTTGGGAATCAACACTTTCTTTTGGCCATCTATTTGCACACCTGAGAAACCTGGATTCCACTCTATTTCCAACATCTATTAGAACACTACATAAAGGAACGGACGGTGGCTGGTGCTATTGGGTGGGATAACCTGTAGTAACTAACTTGAACAGTTCCTTTAAAGTTCGGAGTAGAACACATAGGGAATATAATCCCAGGACCAAGAAAAATAGGCTGTGTAGGAAGTACTTGAAAGGGGTTGACTGGTTTCTCCACTAAGAAGGAATCTGCAAGCCCCACTTGGTAGGTTGTCCATTGGTAGGAATATGGGTGATATTTGGACGACCCTAGACATCTTACCATGAAAGTGATCAGGATGCCTTGACATGTAGGACCACAAAGTGGGATTTCATTGGCATTTGGGAGGCTAATGATGCCAACTCTTTCCTCTCCCCACTTTGTTTACACCAAGCGCAGCCTGTAATTACAGTGGTCTTAACCCACCCTGTCTGCCGACTCGGTATTGTTGTTATTTTCTACATCGGGTGTTATTTATGTGGGCAAAACCGTGGGCCTCCCTCCCTCCCACCTGGCTTTTGCCCCTTTGTGTTATTTATTTATTACTGACCATTTTTGTGGGTTCTGTTGGGGTTGGATTTTTTGTTGTTGTTGTTGCTGTTGGACATTACTTCAAGGAGCCGTCCTCGGGTGGCTTTCTCAGTCTGTTGGTTTTAGTTTCTGTATTTATTGATCAATAAAAGCAATCTGGAAAGCAACGTGGCTGGTTTACTGTTTCTCTACGAAAGGCGCATAAGTTTCAAAAGGAAGCCCCATGACACTCGTCCCAAAAAGGGAAGAACTACTGTTATCGTTATTATTAATACTATTGTATATACTCAGCTTTGGGTGAGTGTTGGAGGGTCTGCTACCCCACTGCTTCCATCCCTTCTTTCTTTCTTTGCTTCCCTCCCCTCATACCTTTCCCCTTTCCTTTCCCTTCTCTTTTTTCTTCCTTCCTTCCTTCCTGCCTCCCTCACTCCATCCCTTTGTTTCCCTTCTCTCTTCCTTCCTTGCCTTTTTTCTTCCCTTCATTTCCCTCATACATCTCCTTTCCTCTCCCTCCCTCCCTTCTACCGTCTTTTCTCTCCTCCTTTCTTCCCTTTTTCTTTCTTTCCATTTCCCTCTTTCCCTCCCTCCTTTTTCTCTTCCCTTCATTTGTCTCCTTTTTCTCTTCCCTTCATTTGTCTCCTTTTTCTTCCCCTTTCTTTCCTTCCACCTCTCTCTATTCCTTCCTTCCTTCCTTTCCTCTTCCCTTCATTTTTCTCGATTTTTCTTCCCTTCCCTTTTTCTTTCTTTCCACCTCTCCATTCCTTCCTTCGTTCCCTTTCCTTCATTTGTCTTTTTCTTCCCTTCTTTTTCTTTACACCTCCCTTCTTCTTTCTACTTTTTTCTTCCTTCTCTCCCTTTTCTTTCTTCCCTTCACTTCCTTCATACGCCTCACCTTTCTTCCTCTTCCATTCTTTTTTCTCCTTTCTGCTTCCTCTTCCTTCCTTGCCTTGTTCCCTCCCCCTGTTTCTCCCATATGCCTCCTTCTCCCTCCATTTTCTTTCTCTCCCCCTTCCTTTCTTCCTCCCTCCTCCTCTCCTTTCTTTCCCTTCAGTCTCTCTTCCTTCCCTTCTTTTCTTTCCTGTTTCTCCCATATGCCTCCTTCTCCCTTCCCCTTTTCTACCGCCCTCCCTGCCTTCCTTCCTTCTCCTTTCCTGACTTTCCATCCTTTTTCTCCTTCCCTCCCTCCCTCCCTTCTCCTTACCTTCCCCCCTTCTCTCTTCCTTTCCTGTGTATCTCATACACCTCCCCTACCTTTCATCTTCTCTTCTTTTTCTCTCTTCCTTCTCCTTTCCTTTCTTTGCTTTCTCCCTCTCTCTCATACATATTTCACCTTTCTTCCGTAGTGACATCCAAAAGGGCCACTCCACCTAGCAACAGCCTTTGTGGGACAGACAGACATCCTTTGATTTTTACAAATATAGATTAATATCCCACTTTGATCTCAATTGAGATTTTGACCATCTGTGGAAATTGTGGAACTTTGCCTCCCTAGAGACGTCAAAATAAACACACAAACATCATATTTTTCTGAAGATGAGAACCAAGTCAAAACATAAAACACATTCTTCCTTCCTTTCTTCAGCCTCCCAAACTTGGGCCCTCCATTCCTTTGTTTCCAACTTCCTCTCTTCCTAACTTGCCTTTTTTCTTCCAAAACCCTTCATTTGCCCTGGCCTGTCTTATCATCTTATATATCTGAAGGTAATTTTATACAGAACTTTCTCTGAGACCCTTTCTTCCCTTTTTCTTTCTTTCCATTTCCTATTAGATGTTTATGTGGCTTGCAGTGGTCTCAGGAACTTAGTGAAGGTACTGCGAGTCCCATTGGCCATGGCCCATCCCTCTCCAAACAGCACCAGAATGTAGAGTGGGTCATTTGTGGCCCATCCTGCCCTAAACCGCACCAGGTTGTGAAGTGGGCCATTGGGTCCCTGTTTGCCAAGTTTGGTCCTGATCCGTCATTGCTGTGGGCCGCAGTGGTTGACTGCCTGAGGCTTTTCCTTTTCCCTCTGAGTCACTTTAGAATGTTGGAATGGGGTTGGCCAATCGGAGTCCTTTATGCCAATACCATTTCAGTTGCAACCAATTCCCTCTGTCTGGGGCCGTAGAATGTTGGAGTTCTGAGGCTGAGCCATTTATGCAAATACTCTCATAGTGGCAGCCAGGGCCGTAGCCAGGATTTTGATTCGGGGGGTGAGTTTGGTTTGGGGGGGCCGAGACTGGGTGGAAGAGGGTCTACCCTAGCAAACCTTTTGTATTGTTATCCCAATAACCCCATTAATGTGGAATATAATGAGCATGGTGATCAGACCATGATATGAATAAGCATAACAGTTTAAATAATGTACCAGTAAGGCCTTTTCGTGGACCACCCTGAGAATTTGGGGGGGGGGGCTGAAGCCCCCTTAGGGCCCCCCCCCTGGCTACATGCCTGGTGGCAGCCAATCGAAATGCTGGCACATATTCCTCCCACCACACCACCGCAAACACTGACTTTTATTATATACAATTATACATAGATATCTGTAATACTTTTGGAACCAAGTGTGTACATTCTGGACCACAAGTAAGTAAAAGCCTTCACTATCAGAACCACCTATTGGGCAGTTTTAGATTTCAGAGCATTTTGGATTTCTGGTTGAGGGAAGCTCAACCTGCAGCAGTTATATTAATCCCTGATGCGGCTTATCCCTCGCTTTCCCCTCCTATCAACTTTAATCCTCCCTGCTCTTGCATCACATCCAAAAAGGAAAATAAATTAATAAACTATCTGGCAAGGCTGCAGAAAAGTTTATTTTTGGATTCCAGCTCCAAGTATCCCCAGCCAACATGGCTGAGTTCTTTCTGTCAGTTTTTGATGGGATCCGATCCAAAGGGCTGGGAAAGCATTAAGCCAGAAAAGTGTGGGCTACCCTTGAGGACTAGCAGCTATGCTCCCTTTACCTTTGAAGCCATCCATTGGCAACTTTGCATTAATACCCATTGCTTTGCCTTTCCACCAAACACACCATTAACTCTTTTTCTTCTTCCTCCTCCTCCTCCTCTTCTTTCTCTTCTTCATCTTCCTCCTCTTCCTCCTTTTTCCTCCTCCTCTTCCCCTTCTTTGCCTTCTTCCCCCTCTTCCTCCTCCTCCTTCTCTTTTTTATCTTCCTCCTCTTCTTCCTGTTCCAACTCCTCTTCTTCCTCTTCTTCTTCTTTTTCCTCCTCTTCCCCTTCTTTGCCTTCTTCTTCCCCCACTTCTTCTTCCTTCTCCTCTTTTTATCTTCCTTCTCTTCATCTTCTTTCTCCTCTTCTTTATCTTCTTCCCCTCTTCTTCCTCCTCTTCATAATCTTCTGCCTGTTCTTCCTCCTCTTCTTCTACCTCTCCTATTCTTCATCTTCCTTTTCCTCTCTTCTTCCTATTCTTCCTCATCTTCCTCCTCCTCTTCTTCCTGTTCCAACTCTTTTTCCTCCTCCTCTTCCCCTTCTTCCCCCCTTCTTCCTCTTCCTCCTTCCCTTTCTCTTTTTTATCTTCCTTCTTTTCATCTTTCTCTTCTTTTATCTTCTTCCTCTCTTCTTCCTCCTCTTTCTCTTCATAATCTTCTGCCTGTTCTTCCTCCTCTTCTTCTACCTCTCCTATTCTTCATCTTCCTTTTCCTCTCTTCTTCCTATTCTTCCTCCTCTTCCTCCTCCACCTCCTCCTCTTCTTCCAGTTCCAACTCTTCTTCCTCTTCTTCTTCCTCCTCCTCTTCCCCTTCTTTGCCTTCTTCCCCCCTTCCTCCTCCTTCTCTTTCTCTTTTTATCTTCCTTCTTTTCATCTTTCTCTTCTTTTATCTTCTTCCTCTCTTCTTCCTCTTCTTAATCTTCTGCCTGTTCTTCCTCCTCTTCTTCTACCTCTCCTATTCTTCATCTTCCTTTTCCTCTCTTCTTCCTATTCTTCCTCCTCTTCTTCCTCCTCCACCTCCTCCTCTTCTTCCGGTTCTAACTCTTCCTCTTCTTTTTCCTCCTCCTCTTCCCCTTCTTTGCCTTCTTCCCCCCTTCTTCCTTTTCCTCTCTTCTTCCTATTCTTCTTCCTCCTATTCATCTTCCTCCTCCTCCACCTCCTCCTCCTCTTCTTCCTCTTTCTCTTCCACTTTTAACTCCCGAGACAGAAATATCAGTTCTTCTCTCCTACTGGAGTTTGTAAATGAATTGCTAAGAAGTTTAGGGGATTATGGGAGTTGCAGTCCAAACTATCCAGAGAGCATAAAATTGGGAAAAGTTGATCCAAGCACACAACGGCAGAAAAAGCTTTTTCCTGCGATGGGTTGGCCAATATGTTCAGGAAAGTGGTAGGAAAAGAAAAAATCCCATGTTTCACAGAGCAGACCTTCCAACAAAAATTTCACAGATGAAGATCAGGACAAGCGTGAGCAAGATGGCAAATGTTATTATCTTACATTAGGAAGAACATAACGCCTCACGCAACTCCAACCACCTATAGTCGAGCCCACGCACTGGCCTGCAGCAATGGCATGGGATGCGCCGAACCTGGCGGCCGGGGCTGGATGCGCCCATGGCCACGTAGCACCCATAAGCAGACGCTTACTTTGCATACCGTTAAAATCCGCCCCTGATGGCGAGATAGGAAGCAGCCAATCCATTTTTTCCTGAATTTCCCCAAATAAAATCTCACCAAGTTGAAGAAACGCCACCTAGTTGTTTATTTCGTTCCAGCTGAAGCGGATGTCAAGCTGCAATCATTTGCCCAAAAGCAAATGTAATGCAAAACATTACATTCTTATAGAAAAACAGAGCTGTCAAAGTTCAAACTTCAAGCCAACCGCTCCCTTTGCGGCTTCATGCTGATTAGTTGGCTGGGAGGCGCGGCAGGCTTTGCAATGCCTCAGCCAATCAGGAAGCCAGAGTAGCTTCAGGCTCTTGACCAATGAGAGAGGAGGAGGCGGTCCAAGCGGGAAACAATGAACCGGAAGGAAATTATGAGTGGATTAAATCAGTGTTTCCCAACCTTTTTTGAGCCGCGGCACACATTTTACATTTGCAAAATCCTGGGGCACACCACCAACCAAAATGGCACAAAATGACACTCTAATGCAGTAATACATATAGTTAATATGTTTTTAAAATGTATTTATACACTCAGTGTGAAACCTGGGCCTGTTTCAATGAACTCAACATAGATATCCTGGCAGGAATGGCAGAAAGACACAAACTTCCCACACAGAACTCCCATAACCAAGAGAAAATGGTATAAGAGTTTGGTGGGCATTGACCTTGAGTTTTGGAGTTGTAGTTCACCTATATCCAGAGAGCACTGTGGACTCAAACAATGTTGGATCAGGACCAAACTTGGCATGAATACTCAATACGCCCAAATATGAACACAGATGGAGTTCAGGGGAAATAGACCTTGACATTTGGGAGTTGTAGTTGCTGGGATTTATAGTTCCCCTACAATCAAAGAGCATTTTGAACCCCACCAATGATAGAACTGGGCCAAACTTCCCACACAGAATCCCCAGGAGGCAAGAGGAGGTCTCTACTTGGGGAAAGGGAGGCGGGCTTTCCCAATGCATGGAGAGGGAGAGACCAAGTAGACAACGGGTGGGGAGGGGGGGGTGTTTGTAATTTTGTGCCTTTATCGATACAGGTTTCTTAGGGTTTTTATACTTCAACACAGTAGACTCTCTCCCCCCAGGTTCCAATTTCCCACGGCACACCCAATGATCGCTCACGGCACACTTGTGTGCCCCGGCACACTGGTTGGGAAACACTGGATTAAATGATTCGATGGTTTTCCAAGTGCCGGCGATTACTCCAAGAGTCCTCAGGCTAGCTCTTCTATTGTCCCAAGCGAAGGAAATAAACATTTTGATCTGGCGTGGATGCCAGACCCCAGTAGTCCTTTTAATCCTGGATATGGATCTATTGATGGTATTTTGTCTCTGGTTTCGGCCAAGGGGATGAAAACAATAAGTGAGTCAGATAGGAAATCCAAAACCTCCCGAAGGCAAGATGTTCCCCTTTGTGAGAAATGACAAAATCACCATGGGGCACGTCCTTCAGAGGGCATGCTCCGAGGACTGAAGGTGCATGCCCAAGGGACATATCCTTCAAATGGGCCAACTCTGAGGTTTGAAGGGAAGTCCATTGTTATTGTCCATGCAAGTGTTCTTGTTAAGTCCTTTCTTTGTTTAGGGAATTACTAGCCCAGGAAATTCCTGAGCCATGGTATGCTGGGGTCACGAAAATGTGGCATTTCATATTTTTATATAGGGGCACAGGGAAGGGGAAAACATATAGGAAATACATTCATATAGGAGGGAAAATAGGAACCATATCTTCTCATATCAGCCCATCCCACCCACCAGAGTCCATTCGAATCCATAAATCATGAAGAGAGTTTGACAGGAAAAAGTTCCCAAAACGTTTCTGAAAGTCCTTCGAAAGTAGGCAAAAGTCCCATAAAAGTTCAAGAAAGTTCATAAGTGTGGGTTACAGGCATGCCCGGATTACCCATAAGGCCAACGAGGCCATGGCCTATAAATAAATAAATAAATGGCCTAGGGGCGCAAGCCGAGGGGGGGGGGCACAGATCACGGACCAAAAAAAACCTGGTCTGCGCCCCTCTCATGCCCCTCCTCACTTCTCCCGGCAAAGTCTCTGCTCGGTCCCCTCCGTCCCCCTCCTCCCCCTCTCTCTCGTTCTCTCTCTCTCTCATTCTCTCTCTCTCTCCTCTCTCTCTTGCTCACGCTCTCTCTCTCGCTTCTCTCTCGCTTACTCTCTCGCTCTCTCGTGCGCACCTTTGGAGTGAGTGCACCCGCTGCGCTCTCCCCAAGCCTCTCGACGAGACTTTCAGAGCACAGCGGAGCTTTCCAGCTGGTGAGAATGGGGACCTTGGAGGTGGCGGGAGATTGGCTTAAAGGGGGCGTAATTCCAAAGTGTGGCCTAGGGCTCAAAAAAGTGTTAATCCGGGCCTGGTTACAGGGACATTGCCATGTGGGGCCATGGGAAGCACCTTAGGTTCCCACATGGGGGAGGGATAGGGGATTATGGGATCATTCCAGCCTGCTGTTCTTGGTAAAACTATACATTCCTTGGTTTTAAACTATCTTTTACAGGGTTGGGGGGTTCACCTCCAATATCAGGGAGACCAAAGGGCTCAAAGGTCTGGAAGCCACGAATAACTCTAAAGAGTAGGTTGGAGCGCTGAGGGTGTTTAGCTTGGAGAAGAGAAGGGTGAGAGAAGGGAACACGATGAGAGCCAGGTTGAACGATTTGATATTGAGGAGGGGGGCAAGATTGTTTTCTGCTGCTCCAGAGACACAGAGCAGCGAGTTCAAACTATGGGGAAAAAAGATTCAGATTAGCAAGAACTTTCTGATGGCAAGAGTTGTTCAACGGTGGAATCTGCTTTTGCCTGGGAGATCAGAGGAGTCTCCTCCTTTGGAGGTTTAAAGGCAGAGGCTGGATAGCCATCTGTAAGGAGCAGGCATGTAGCCAGGGGGAGGGGGCTAAGGGGGCTTCACCCACCCCCCCGAAATTCTCAGGGTGGTTCGCGAAAAGGCCTTACTGGTACATTATTTAAACTGTTATGTGCATTTAAATCATGATCTGATCACCATGCTCATTATATCCCACATTAATGGGGTTATTGGGATAACAATACAAAAGGTTTGCTAGGGTAGACCCTCTTCCACCCAGTCTCAGCCCCGAACCAAACTCAGCCCCGAATCAAAATCCTGGCTACGGCCCTGGTAAGGAGTGTTTTGATTGTCTTCCTGCCTGGCGGAAGGAGGTTGGACTGGATGGCAATTGGGGTCTTGGGCAACTCTAGGACCCTATAATTCTATCAGCAGGACAAGAGGAAGGAGTTGTACATCTCCTTGCCTTGCGTAACCATTTCCCCGGTTGATCCAGGAGGTGAAGGGGACCTTCATGTCTTTCTTGCCGAGTGGCGATGTGTATATTTAGCCTCCCTGCTTTGCTCTTTTGCCTGGCACTCGGCCCTCCTGGGCATCTCCTTCCTCATTGCCGCCTGGTCAAAGCTGTCTCCAAAGTGACCTTGAGAAGGAGAGGAAAGCCAAGGTTTCTGAGGGAAATCTTCTATATGCAGGAAGGCAAAGCTCATCTATCAACATGAACCTTACATTATGCACATACCTTTGCAACATTCCTGTGTTTGGTGCATAGCATTGGAAGAGACCCCAAAGGTCATCCAGTCCAGTGTTTTTCAACCTTTCTTGAGCCGCGGCACATTTTTTACATTGACAAAATCCTGGGGCACACCACCAACCAAAATGACACAAACACCTCCAATAACAGGGCTGTCCAACTTCTACCGGCCCAGGGGCCTGAATTCTGGTCACTGATGACCTGGGGGGCCGTAGGCTCTGCCCCCGCCCCCGGCTCCGCCCCCTCCCCGCCCCCGGCTCTGCCCTCTCCCCCACCCTCTCCCCCCATTTTATCTCATATTTACTGAGATAAAATGCAGGGTGGGCATTCAAAAGGGGCATCCATACAGTCAAATATAATCTTTTACTGAGATAAAATGCAGGGATAAAATATTAAATTATTTTAATTTAATATTAAATATATTTAATTCCATCCTCCCCTCTCCCCTTATTTTAATTTAATATTAAATATATTTAATTCCATCCTCCCCTCTCCCCTTATTTTAATTTAATATTAAATATATTTAATTCCATCCTCCCCTCTCCCCTTATTTTAATGTATCCCTTCTCTTGGGAGGGGGTTTCCCAGTGTTTTGCATTGAGTGTCACATGTATGACTACCTGCCTGCCGGGCAGAAGCCTTGGGTGTGCGTTCGCTGCAGTGAGCTCCTGGCTCTCAGGGAACGTGTTTCTTCCCTTGAAGCCAAGGTAGCAGACCTGGAGAAGCACAGAGAGGAAGTGAGGCTGGAGGATAAGATCTCCAGAGATGCAACAGGAGCATCCCACTCCATGATGAGCAGCCCTCCAGCTGCCTTGGAAAATGGGGGTCTTGGGCAGGGAGAACATCAGTCTGAGGAAGAGGGACCGGCTCCCTCAGTTGGGACCCCTTCCTCAGAGGCTGTGCCCATATCTTCGTGCACCGAAGATACTTCTCGGCGGGAGGTAGGAGGTGGGCTTCTTGTAGTAGGTGATTCGATTGTCCGAACATAGAAAGCTGGGTTTGTGATGGACGTGATGACCGCATGGTAAATTGCCTGCCGGGTGCAAAGGTCGCGGACATTACGAGGCATCTAGATAGGCTGGTAGATAGTGCTGGGGTGGAGCCAGTGGTCGTGGTACACGTTGGTACCAATGACATTGGGAAGGCTAAGCGGATGGTCCTGGAAGCCAAATTTAGGTTGCTAGGTAGAAGATTAAGGTCCAGGACCTCAAAGGTAGCATTCTCGGAAATGCTACCTGTTCCACGCGCAGGGACAGCCAGACAGGCAGAGCTCAGGAGCTTCAATGCGTGGATGAGGCAGTGGTGTCGAGAGGAAGGTTTTAGATTTGTTAGGAACTGGGGAACATTTTCAGGAAAGCCAGACCTGTACAAAAGGGACGGGTTACACTTGAACGAAAATGGAACCAGACTGCTGGCGACTAATATTAAAAAGATTTCAGAGCAGCTTTTAAACTGATTCCTAGGGGAAAGTCGACAGGAGCTGGGCAGCTTCCGGTTCGAGAGGGTGAAATGCCAAGTATGGAGGACGAAATCCATACACAAATGGCTGAGTCAACAGAAAAGATAGATAGTAGTAGTCGAGAGGTAGGACATGGTAGGCCTTCTACAAATTCTCACAAACAGCCAAAGTTGAAAGTGCACTAGAGAAATAAATATAAATGTCTGTACGCAAACGCTAGAAGCCTTCGAACAAAAATAGGGGAGTTGGAATATTTGGCAAAGGAAAAAATATTGATATTATTGGCATAACAGAAACCTGGTGGACGGAGGAAAACAAATGGGACACAAAGATTCCAGGTTATAAACTGTACAGGAAAGACAGGAGAGGGAAAAATGGTGGCGGTGTGGCCCTGTACATAAATGAGGAGCTAGAATCTCATGAATTAGAACTTCAAGAAATTTCAAACTCACCTACAGAAACATTGTGGGTAAAAGTCCCTGGACAAAATACTATTTTAGCACTAGGGATCTGCTATCGCCCTCCCAACCAAACTCCAGAGGCAGACTGCTCTCTGGAAAATGAAGTGAATCAGGCCTCAAAAAGAAATACATTAGTCATAATGGGGACTTCAACTATCCCCAAATAGATTGGCCAAATTCTTGTTCTACGCATGAAAGAGAGACAAGGTTCCTCGACATGCTAGCTGATTATTCCCTTGAGCAGATGGTCATGGAACCAACCAGGAGAAAGGGGATCCTGGACTTGGTGCTAACTAATGAACAAGATCTCGTTCAAGATGTCCTTGTAACTGAGCCCATAGGTACCAGTGACCACAACACAATAACCTTCAACTTAAGTTTGGATAGCAAACTGTCAGTAAAAACTAACACAGAGACCTAAATTTTCACAAAGGGAATTTCACCAAAATGAGAAAAATAGTAAAGAACAAACTAAAAGGAACAGTAAAAAAAAATCAAATCCCTCAAACTGCTTGGAAACTGTTTAAAAATACCTTAAAACAGGCCGAACTAAAATGCATTCCAATAAAAAGAAAGAGGCATGGAAAGTCCAAAAGGACACCAGTATGGCTTACAAACGAAGTAAAAGATGTGATTGGAAAGAAGAAAAACTCATTTAAGAAATGGAAGGCTCTTCCTACCGAGGAGAACAGAAAGGAACACAAGCTCTGGCAAACTAAATGCAAAGCAACAGTCAGGAAAGCCAAGAGAGATTTTGAGGCACACATAGCAAAGAATATTAAAAAAACAACAAAAACTTCTTTAAGTACATCAGAAGCAGGAACCCAACTAGAAAAGCAGTTGGGCCACTCGGACAATGGCCAGAAAGGGAAAATCAGCGAAGACAAAGAGATTGCTGAGCGGCTAAATGACTTCTTTGCCTCCGTTTTCACACAGGAGGACAGACAACATATGCCTGCAGCTGAGTCAGTTTTTTCAGGGAGGGAATTAAAAGATTTAAAACAGATAGAGATAAACAAGGAGGATGTTCTCATATGCCTTACTAAACTAAATGTCAACAAATCACCAGGTCAGACGGCATCCACCCCAGAGTTCTTAAGGAACTCAAGTGTGAAATTGCTGAACTTCTAGCTAAGATATATAACCTTTCTCTAAGATCAGGCACTGTACCCGAGGACTGGAGGGAGGCAAATGTAACACCGATCTTCAAGAAAGGATCAGAGGTGATCAGGAAATTATAGACCAGTCAGTTTAACCTCAGTTCCAGGCAAAATGATGGAAACCATTATTAAAGAAAAATTACTAGGCACATAGAAGAACAGGCATTGCTGAAAGAAAATCAACATGGTTTCTGCAAAGGCAAATCATGTCTTACTAACTTGTTAGAATTCTTTGAGGGTGTAAATAAACACATAGATAAAGGGGACCCAATTGATATTGTTTACCTTGACTTTCAAAAAGGCTTTTGACAAAGTCCCTCACCAAAGGCTCTAAATAAGCTCTTCAGCCATGGAATCAGGGGACAGGTCTTGTCCTGGATTGGAACCTGGCTAAACTGTAGGAAACAAAGGGTGGTAATAAATGGACACTTCTCTGGGTGGAAAGAGGTGAGAAGTGGCGTACCCCAAGGTTCAGTTTTGGGTCCGTTACTTTTACTCTATTCATTAATGATCTGGATGTAGGAGTGAATTCTGAGGTAGCAAAGTTTGCAGACGACACTAAATTGTTCAGGGTAGTTAAAAATGAAACTGATTGTAAAGAGCTCCAGAAAGATCTCTTGAAATTGAGTGAATGGGCAACAAAGTGGCAAATGCATTTTAACCTAAACAAGTGTAAAGTCATGCACATCGGGGCAAAGAACCCCAACTACACCTACCAATTGATGGGGTCAAAGCTTTCCGACAAACCAGGAAAGGGATCTTGGGGTCTTGGTGGACAGCTCAATGAAGATGTCAACCCAGTGCGCAGCAACAGTGAAAAAGCAAATTCTATGCTAGGCATGATCAGAAAGGGAATCGAAAATAGGTCAGCAAATGTTGTATTACCTCTCTACAAATCGATGGTAAGGCCACATTTGGAGTACTGTGTACAATTCTGGTCTCCGCACCTTAAGAAGGATATAACGGAACTGGAAAAGGTACAGAAAAGGGCAACAAGAATGATCCAAGGGATGGAGCGGCTCCCTTACGAAACCAGGTTGCAACGCCTTGGTCTTTTCAGCCTTGAAAGACGGCGTTTAAGAGGTGACTTGATCGAAGTGTATAAAATCATGCATGGGATAGAAAAGGTGAATAAAGAAAAATTATTTTCTTTGTCACAAAACACTAGGACTAGAGGGCACTCCTGAAGCTCAAGGTAGGAAAATTAGGACTAATAAAGGGAAATATTTCTTCACCCAGAGGGTCATTGGGTTATGGAACTCACTTCCAGAAGAGGTTGTGACAGCTGTCAGCCTGAACAACTTCAAGGCAGGATTAGACAGATTCATGGATACCAAGTGTATCGGTAGTTACTGAAAAGGACATTCAAGTGCCACCTCGGAGTTGGTTGAGGTAGGCAGGATTTCCCTGGGTACTGGTTGTGGGGGTCGGGAGCAGGTCAGGGTTTTGCCCTCCCTTCTGCTCGAGATCCCCGTGTACAACTGGTGGGCCACTGTGTGATACAGAATGCTGGACTAGATGGGCTGAGGTCCAATTCAGCATGGCTCTTCTTATGTTCTTATGTTCTTATGTTCTTATCTTTAAATATATTTAATTTTATATTTAATACATGAGGGGAGATGGGGGGAGGGAATGAGGAGCCCCCTGAGGAGCCCCCTGCTTCGGCCTACCTTTTCCAAACGCGTAGGATCCAGGAGTACCCGGACGACAAGAGAGGTGACGACCGACTGAGTCGAAGAAGGTCCTAATCGTGTCTGTGGGCCTCAGCAATCCAGTAGTAGAGTAGCCGAAGAAGAGTATCGCGAGAATACGCAATCCACACGGGATTTCGCTGTCAACGCCGCGTGATCTCGCGTTGACAGCGAAATCCCATGTGGATTGCGTATTCTCGCGATACTTGCTCGAACCGAAGTAGGTATTTTTAATTTTTATTATTTATTTTATTTTTCAATTTTTATTTTTATTAAAAAGCTTAGGGGGCCGGAGGGAAGGGGCTGGGGGCCGTATACGGCCCCCGGGCCACAGTTGGGCAGCCCTGCAGTAATACATATAGTTAATATGTTTTTAAATGTATTTATACACTCAGTGTGAAACCTGGGCCTGTTTCGATGAACACAACATAGATATCCTGGCAGGAATGGCAGAAAGACTCACACAAAGGTCTTGCTCAACAGCTGTCAGTCATGGGAAAACTTCAGCCCTCTGGGTGCTTTGGACTTCAACTCCCACCATTCCTAACAGCCTGAGGCCCTTTCCTGCTTAAGTGGCTGAGGGGGAAAAAGGAAAATGACCTGAGGCTGCTAGGAATGGTGGGAGTTGGAGTCCAAAACACCTGGAAGGTCCAAGTTTGCCCATCTACCTTCAGCCTCTGGCGGTTTGAATATATGTGATTATCTATGTGATTTTCTACCTTGTCGCTATGATTATGGTGCTGCTTCTTTAAATTGTCCGCAAACTAACTGTGTTATTGTGCGGACCCCGGAACTGACATCGGATAACATCATGAGGATACACTTTGTGTTTTGCACTCACTTCCGTGATTTCATCAAATATTGCGAGTTTTCCATAGAGGAGCGCTCTGTGAACTCGCTACTTCCTGGTTCGCAACTCCTCCGCTCTCTGTGGCGACCACGCCGAACTACCTTATGTAAGACTTTTGATTTTCTCCAGCAGGATTGGGTACTTTGAATGTGTTTTTTTTGCGTATGATTATGTATGATTAATTGTGCATTTTGTACTGTGACGTAGCGGCGCTCCTTTAATAAGTAAGGGTATTAGAAGTTCCAATTTCCTACGGCACATCTGGTGATCGCTCACGGCACACTAGTGTGCTGCGGCACACTGGTTGGGAAACACTGATTCAGTCCATCCTCATTCTGCTAGGCAGGAATACACCATCAAAGCCCTCCCGACAGATGGCTATCCCGTTTCTGTAACTCGTACTATACCCCATGCTATTCCATATGCACTTCCCCACTCAGGTCTTGCAAACCCACAACTTGGTTATGTTTGTTTGTTTGTTTTTAAATGGAAATCAACAACAATTTCAGATCACAGAATCTTTCAATCCTAGAGTTGGAAGAGACCCCCCAAAGGTCATCTAGTAAGTTCAACCATGTTCTGCCATATAGGAAATCGAAGATAATTCAAGCTGTTGCTGCCGATATGGAGACAATGATCATCCTCCTGTTTCCAATATTTTATATCCTATCAAGGTAAGGTACAGAAAGAGTTACGTTTGGGCAAACGTGTTGTTTGTGTCCAGCTTTCTAGGCCGCCCTGGATTTTTAAATAGAAATCTAGGTCAGTCCCAAAGTGAATAAAGTATGAGGACTCTCTCTCTCTCTCTCTCTCTCTCCTGTGATCTTGTTTATTTACAAGCAAAAATTAGCTTTCACTGAGTTAACTTTTTAGCAAGACCAGCTGTCAAAGACAGGGCACGGCCCATTCGAGACCAGATTCCTGTTTTAAAGTTTTACAACTCCCTTTTAAGGGGGGGGGGGACGACGACGACGACGACGACCACGACGACAGAAGAGCTGATAGGTAGAAACACATATAGAGATGCAAAGCACATTTATACTGTAGAATTCATGCAGTTGGTTTAATTGCCATGGCTCAGTACTACGGAATTATGACGGCCGCGGTGGCCCAGTGGGTTAAGGTGCTAGCTGCAGGAAATGCTGCTGACCGGAGGTTTAGCGGTTCTGAGCCGCAAGTTGGGGAGAGCTCCCGCTGTTAGCTCTAGCTTCTGCCAACCTAGCAGTTCGAAAGCATACAATGCGAGTAGTAAAAGAGCACCACATGCAGATATGCCAGCAAGACACGATCAGAGATGTCTATGAGCAACAGGCTCCTCGGCATTGCCTCCAGATGCTGGAGATAAAAAAAGGAAAAGCCTTTACCTTGTTTGTATATTGTACTGTATGTCATTGTGACATACCGGGAGTAAACGCAGCTGGCTAAGTGTCAGCTGCATAAGATCTCTCTGACCTGTAGGTCATGAGTTCGAGCCTGCCGGGTCAGGGTGGGTGCCCGACCTTAAGTGTAGCCTGCTGTCGACCTTTGCAGCTCGAAAGACAGTCAAGTAGGAGATAAAGGTACCACATTAAGTGGGGAGGCAAATTTTGACTGATTTATGAAGCCATAAGAATTCCAGGAGTCGCTGAAGATTGCGGAAGAACAACAAGGGATGCTGGAAAAACGCTGAGAGAGAGGAGGAAGTCAGCTCCCCTGGTGGCCAGAAGTTTTCAGAAGTTTGCCTCTCTGTTAGTCTATGTTCGTCAATATATGTCTAAAATTTGTCTATATATGTTGAACTGCAGGGGATTGTCTGCAAGTATATGTACTGTAATCCGCTCTGAGTCCCCTTTGGGGTGAGAAGAGCGGAATATAAATAAATAAATAAATAAAATAATAAATAAATAATTGGGTAAAATAGCATTGAAGGTTTGCCTTATCTATATATATAAAGGAGACGTGGTCGTGCAAAGATGGTTATAGACAAAGAAACTATAAGTCGCAGAAGCACCAAACTTGGCAGCCTACTGGACCATTACACTCGCTACAGACAAGACCTACGTCCTCCCAGCACCCCAAAAAACGACCCCCCAAAAATTGCCAACGGGACGCCCAACCCCCCTTCGCTGCCAGCGAACGTTTAGAACGTTCGCACATGGCAGCTAGAGCGCCTCCTCCGCCTCCTCAGGAAGAGCGGAGGGTGGGGACCTGGAAGGAGGAGAAACCCTCCCCTCCTCCCCAGCCCCTCCACCCCCCCCGCCACCCCCTGCCCCCCCCCCCCCCCCTCCC
>JARBWK010000004.1:202063757-202403298 GCA_030556195.1 Anolis apletophallus | reverse complement strand
CTCCCACCATTCCTAACAGCCTGAGGCCCTTTCCTGCTTAAGTGGCTGAGGGGGAAAAAGGAAAATGACCTGAGGCTGCTAGGAATGGTGGGAGTTGGAGTCCAAAACACCTGGAAGGTCCAAGTTTGCCCATCTACCTTCAGCCTCTGGCGGTTTGAATATATGTGATTATCTATGTGATTTTCTACCTTGTCGCTATGATTATGGTGCTGCTTCTTTAAATTGTCCGCAAACTAACTGTGTTATTGTGCAGATCCCGGAACTGACATCGGATAACATCATGAGGATACACTTTGTTTTTTGCACTCACTTCCGTGATTTCATCAAATATTGCGAGTTTTCCATAGAGGAGCGCTCTGTGAACTCGCTACTTCCTGGTTCGCAACTCCTCCGCTCACTGTGGCGACCACGAACTACCTTATGTAAGACTTTTTGATTTTCTCCAGCAGGATTGGGTACTTTGAATGTGTTTTTTTTGCGTATGATTATGTATGATTAATTGTGCATTTTGTACTGTGACGTAGCGGCGCTCCTTTAATAAGTAAGGGTATTAGAAGTTCCAATTTCCCACGGCACATCTGGTGATCGCTCACGGCACACTAGTGTGCTGCGGCACACTGGTTGGGAAACACTGATTCAGTCCATCCTCATTCTGCTAGGCAGGAATACACCATCAAAGCCCTCCCGACAGATGGCTATCCCGTTTCTGTAACTCATACTATACCCCATGCTATTCCATATGCACTTCCCTACTCAGGTCTTGCAAACCCACAACTTGGTTATGTTTGTTTGTTTGTTTGTTTTTAAATGGAAATCAACAACAATTTCAGATCACAGAATCTTTCAATCCTAGAGTTGGAAGAGACCCCCCAAAGGTCATCTAGTAAGTTCAACCATGTTCTGCCATATAGGAAATCGAAGATAATTCAAGCTGTTGCTGCCGATATGGAGACAATGATCATCCTCCTGTTCCCAATATTTTATATCCTATCCAAGGTAAGGTACAGAAAAGAGTTACGTTTGGGCAAACGTGTTGTTTGTGTCCAGCTTTCTAGGCCGCCCTGGATTTTTAAATAGAAATCTAGGTCAGTCCCAAAGGGAATAAAGTATGAGGACTCTCTCTCTCTCTCTCTCTCTCTCTCTCTCTCTCTCTCTCTCCTGTGATATTGTTTATTTACAAGCAAAAAAAATTAGCTTTCACTGAGTTAACTTTTAGCAAGACCAGCTGTCAAAGACAGGGCACGGCCCATTCGAGACCAGATTCCTGTTTTAAAGTTTTACAACTCCCTTTTAAGGGGGGACGACGACGACGACGACGACGACGACAGAAGAGCTGATAGGTAGAAACACATATAGAGATGCAAAGCACATTTATACTGTAGAATTCATGCAGTTGGTTTAATTGCCATGGCTCAGTACTACGGAATTATGACGGCCGCGGTGGCCCAGTGGGTTAAGGTGCTAGCTGCAGGAAATGCTGCTGACCGGAGGGTTAGCGGTTCTGAGCCGCAAGTTGGGGAGAGCTCCCGCTGTTAGCTCTAGCTTCTGCCAACCTAGCAGTTCGAAAGCATACAATGCGAGTAGTAAAAGAGCACCACATGCAGATATGCCAGCAAGACACGATCAGAGATGTCTATGAGCAACAGGCTCCTCAGCATTGCCTCCAGATGCTGGAGATAAAAAAAAGGAAAAGCCTTTACCTTGTTTGTATATTGTACTGTATGTCATTGTGACATACCGGGAAGTAGCGCAGCTGGCTAAGTGTCAGCTGCATAAGATCTCTCTGACCTGTAGGTCATGAGTTCGAGGCCTGCCCGGGTCAGGGTGGGTGCCCGACCTTAAGTGTAGCCTGCTGTCGACCTTTGCAGCTCGAAAGACAGTCAAGTAGGAGATAAAGGTACCACATTAAGTGGGGAGGCAAATTTTGACTGATTTATGAAGCCATAAGAATTCCAGGAGTCGCTGAAGATTGCGGAAGAACAACAAGGGATGCTGGAAAAAACGCTGAGAGAGATGAGGAGTGCGTCAGCTCCCCCTGGTGGCCAGAAGTTTTTCAGAAGTTTGCCTCTCTGTTCGTCTATGTTCGTCAATATATGTCTAAAATTTGTCTATATATGTTGAACTGCAGGGATTGTCTGCAAGTATATGTACTGTAATCCGCTCTGAGTCCCCTTTTGGGTGAGAAGAGCGGAATATAAATGAAGTAAATAAATAAAATAATAAATAAATAATTGGGTAAAATAGCATTGAAGGTTTGCCTTATATGTACTGTAATCCTAGTATATAAATAAAGATTATTTTTATTATTATTATTATTGGACCGGGTTGTGAAGCAGCTGGTTGGGAGTCAGCTGCACTAAAATAACTACTGACTGAAATGTCATGAGTTCGAAGCCAGCCCGGGTCGGAGTAAGCTCCTGACCATTTGTCTAGCTTGCTGTCGACCTTTGCAGCCCGAAAGACAGTTGTATCTCTCAAGTAGGAAATTTAGGTACCGCTTATGCAGTGAAGCTAATTTAACAAATTTACGACACCATAAAACTCTCCAGCAGTGTGCAAAAGAATGAGGAAGTATTCCATAGGTGTCACAAGTGCACGGTGAAGCATCAGCTCTCCTGGTGGCCGGAATTCAAAGCCTACCCTCATGAAGCTGGAAATTTTAATAGCCTCTGTGTGTCTGTCTATATATGCTGTGTGTCTAATGGCACTGAATATTTGCCATGTATATATGCATTGTGATCTGCCATGAGTCCCCTGAGGGGTGAGAAGGGCAATGTATATTGATATACTGTAAATAAATAAATAAATAAATAAATAAATAAATAAATATTATTTACAAGGTATGATAACCTAGTCTAAGTGTCTAATACTCCTACTCCTAATCCAAGCCTTCCTAATTATGATTTTAATCTCTTTTTGGTGAGAAAAAGTGGGGCATAAATATTATTAATAATATTAATAATAATACTACAAAAGGCCACCTTACTTGGATCTGCACGCATCATTTGGAAATACATCACACAGTCCTAGACACTTGGGAAGTGTTTGACTTGTGATTTTTTAAAATGAAATTCAGCATATAGATCCCATTTGCTGTGACATACTGTGGTTTTTGTCAGTAAAATAATAACAACTTATTTATTTATTTTGAATATTTGTACCCTTCTCAACCCCCAGGGACCACATGGGCCATCTAGTCCAAGCCGCTGCCATGCACGAAAAGCACAATCAAAGCACCCCCAACAGATGTCCATCCAGCCTGCAATAATAATAATAATGCTGATGACCCAAAATGCAGACTGTGCAGGAAGCTGATGAAACTATGGATCATATCCTCAGCTGCTGCAAGAAAATAGCACAGATGGACTACAAACAGAGGCACAACTCTGTGGCCCAAGTGATTCATTGGAACTCATGTCACAAGGACCACCTGCTAATAGTAAAGAACTGGTAAAGGGATCATAAACCTGCAAAGGTAGTGGAAAATGAGCACGCAAAAATCACGCGGGACTTTCGAATCCAGACTGACAAAGTTTTGGAACACAATACACCAGACATCACGATTGTGGAAAAGAAAGTAAGTTTGTATGATTGATGTTGCCATTCCAGGTGACAGTCGTATTGACGAACAACAACAGGAAAAACCCAGCCATTCTCAGGACCTCAAAATCGAACTGCAAAGGCTCTGGCGTAAACAGGTGGTCCCAGCGGTCAATGGCACACTGGGTGCCATGCCAAAAGGTCTCAGCCGGCATTTGGAAACAATAAACATTGACAAAACCACGATCTGTCAACTGCAAAAGGCCACCTGACTTGGATACTGGTTGTGGGGGGCCGGGTACTGGTTGTGGGGGGTCGGGAGCAGGTGAGGGTTTTGCCCTCCTTTCTGCTAGAGATCCCCGTGTACAACTAGTGGGCCACTGTGTGACACAAAATGCTGGACTAGATGGGCTGAGGCCCGATTCAGCATGGCTCTTCTTATGTTCTTATGTTCTTATGGATCTGCGCGCATCATTTGAAAATACATCACACAGTCCTAGACGCTTGGGAGGTGTTCGACTTGTGATTTGTGATGTGAAATCCAGCATATAGATCTCGTTTGCTGTGCCATACTGTGTTTTTGTGTCAGAATAATAATAATGCCATAATTATGACTGGGATCCAGTGGGCCAATCCTGACTAAAGCAGACCCATTAACTGTTTAACACTTAAGTAAATCATCTGCTCTCTTTAAAGAAGGGCAAACCATTAGTATTTTTAAACTACCTTGGATCCATCGACATTGCCTCGATTATTTGAAAAAGGCCAATTTTAATTGTCCAAAATGCATAAGGTTGTGGGTGAACTACAATTCCCATCATGCCAGGTTAACCCCAAGAAACTCCATCAGTACCTAGTTTGTTATGTTGGGTAAGTTTGCCCTAGAGCAGTGTTTCCCAACCAGTGTGCCGTGAGCGATCATCAGGTGTGCCGTGGGAAATTGGAACCTCCAATACCCTTTCTTTCGCCTCCTGCCGAACACTTTTTCTTCTCCACTCGGGCTCCCTTCTTCCCAGCCTCGCTCTGCTCGCTTTGCCTCGCTTTGCTCTGGGGCGAGTCTGCGCAGTAGCGCCCACATGGGTCACGTCTTCCTCCCTCCCCCCTCCCCTCCTGAACACGCTCACGCTGCCTCCTCGGATCAAAATGGCGGCAGAAGCAGCAGTGTAGAAGAAAAAGTAAGTGTTCGGCAGGAGGGGAAGAAAAAGGGAGGGGGAGGTCTCTGCCAAAAGCTGGCATGGGCAAACTTGGACCTTCCAGGTGTTTTGGACTCCAACTCCCACCATTCCTAGCAGCCTCAGCCCCCCCCCCTCAGCCACTTAAGCAGGAAAGGGCCTCAGGCTGTAAGGAATGGTGGGAGTCCAAAGCACTCAGAGGGCCAAAGTATTCCCATGCCTGTTTTAGGGACCTTAAAGTGATGAGCCTCCTTCCAACATTGTGATTCTGGATAGAAAACAAACAACAAAATTACATAACATTGTTTGAGTCCACAGTGCTCTCTGGGTGTAGGTGAACTACAACTTCCAAACTCAAGGTCAATTCCCAAGCAAACCCTTTCAGTACTTTATGTTGGTAATGAGAGTTCAATAT
This sequence comes from Anolis apletophallus, assembly GCA_030556195.1. Taxonomy (NCBI): domain Eukaryota; kingdom Metazoa; phylum Chordata; class Lepidosauria; order Squamata; family Anolidae; genus Anolis; species Anolis apletophallus. The sequence goes on along the minus strand of JARBWK010000004.1, from coordinate 202,398,171 downwards.
GTCAAGTTTGGTTCAATTCCATTGTTGCAAGAGTTCAGGATGCTCTTTGATTGTGTTTTAACTATAAATCCCAGAAACTGTAACTCTCAAATGTCAAAAATATTTTCCCCAAACTCCACCTGTGTTCACATTTGGGCATATGGAGTATTCATGCCAAGTTTGGTCCTGATCCAACATTGTTTGAGTCCACAGTGCACTCTGGATATAGGTGAACTACAACTCCAAAACTCAAGGTCAATGCCCACCAACCTCTTATAGTATTTTCTCTTGGTTATGGGAGTTCTGTATGGGAAGTTTGTGTCTTTCTGCCATTCCTGCCAGGATATCTATGTTGTGTTCATCGAAACAGGCCCAGATTTCACACTGAGTGTATAAATACATTTAAAAACATATTAACTATACGTGTTGCTGTGTTAGAGTGTCATTTTGTGTCATTTTGGTTGGTGGTGTGCCCCAGGATTTTGTAAATGTAAAAAATGTGCCGCGGCTTAAAAAAGGTTGGGAAACACTGTTCTAGATGCATCATTGATAGGGTTCAGTGTGCTCTCTGGTTACAAGATAAACTATAACTCCCATTATGGTGAGTCAGTCCCCTCAAACCCTTTCAGTAGGTTGACTTAGTCCTGGGGGTTTTGTGTGCTAAGTTTGGTCCAGGTTCATCATCAGTGGAGGTCACAATTTCTCTGGTTGTGGGTGAACTACAACTCCCACAAAGGAAGCTCAGTTCCCTCCAAACCCCTGCAGAAATCAAAATTTGGCATATCAGATAAGTGTGTCTAGCTTGGCCCAGATCCATCAGTGTTTGGGTTCACAGCGTTCTCTGGATGTAGGTGAACTACATCTCTGCTAAGAAGGGCCTGTAGTCTCACCAAACTGAAACTACAAAATCCCAAGATTCTGAAGCCCAGAGCCATAGCAATTAAAGTGGTGTCAAGCTGCATTGACTCTGCAGTATAGATGCATCAATTTCCCAGCTGCAAAGAAAACAAAATATAATAATTCCTCATGCTCTCATCTTCTAACAAGAGGCCGGGCCATCAGCTATATCCTGCATCTATTATGACCCACTTTGATGACTGCAAAGGCACATGAGGATTTGTCATGGGTTAGTTAGTCAGACTTTGCATAAAAAGGAAAAAAAAATATTTGGGGGGGGGGGGGGATGCTCAATAAATGGGGATTGGGTGTCCTCTCCTGGGCAAAGGAGGCATTGCAGCCTCTCTAAGTGAGGCCTATGGTTAATACTGCAAGGTCAAGGGATGCAATCATCTTCTATCTACACTGTAAAATCAATGCATTTTAACAACAAGAACACAAACAGCTATGTTTTTAGGCTTTAAATTATATATTGTACTAGCTGAACCCGGCACGCGTTGCTGTGCCCTATTTAGGAGATGTGAGGAAGTCTGGGTATGTAAGGGTGGGAAATGATGTGACTATGTGTTTTGTGTGTGTATATATATGTGTATGTTTGTGTGTATATATGTGTATGTATATGTGTATATATATATCTGTGTGTGTATTTATATGTGTTTGTATGTATGTGTATATATGTGTGTGTGTGTTTGTGTGTATGTGTTACACACATACACCTGTGTATATACACATACATACAAACACATATAAATACACACACAGATATATGTATACACATGTGTATGTGTGCTTTTGTGTGTGTATGTGTTTATTTTTGTGTGTGTATATGTGTATATATGTGTATGTGTTTGTGTATGTATGTATATGTGTGTGTATATATGTGTATGTGTGTATATTTCTGTTTGTATTTGTGTGTGTATATATGTGTGTTTGTGTATGTGTGTATATATTTGTGTGTATATATGTGTATGTGTGGGTTTATGTGTATGTATGTGTATATATATATGTGTGTGTGTATTTGTTTGTTTATGTATATGTGTGCGTCGGCGGCACGGGTGGAGTAATGTGTTGGCGCGTGGAGGTGGGGTGGGAGGGAGCGTTGGAGGAGGGGCGGGGCCAAGGGAATGCGGGTTGGGAGTGTCTGCCACCATTCACGCCGGCGTGGTAATGTTGTGGCACGGTGGTGTTTTTGGGGGTGTTGCGTTGTGTTTTGGGGTGTTTTTGTGGGTCCTATAGGGACCTTAGGGTATGGATTAGTGGCCCGGTGATTTTCGTGTGTCTGGGACATGTAGTTTTTGCACCTATTTGCCGGGACCCACGACCACTCTCTTTTTATATATATAGCTTTTGCTGTTAGCCACTTTGAGTCTCTTTTAAAAAGAGATAAAGCTGGATAGAAATAACAACAAACGATAGGTATTGTAGGACAATTAGGATCATAGAATCGTGAACTTGGAAGAGTCCTCGTGGGCCATCCAGTCCCACCCCATTCTGCCAAGAAGCAGGAAAATCGCAATTAAAGCACCCCCAGCAGATGGCCATCCAGTCTCTGTTCAAAAGCCTCCGAAGAAGGAGCCTCCACCACACTCTGGGGCAGACAGTTCCACTGCTGAACAGCTCTCACAGTTCTTCCTCGTGTTCAGGTCGAATCGCCTTTCTTTCCTGTGATTTTAAGCCATTGCTCCATTGTGTCCTAGTCTCCAAGGCAGCAGAAAAGAAGCCTGCTCCCTCCTCGTTATGGTACCTTCTCACCTCTTGATCTATGGCCCTCCTCTGTGAAGATCGTTTTGAATTCTGCTCCCGGTCAGAACCCGGCTTCTGGCACTCCACTCATCACTTCTTTCCAGGATGAAGAGGAAGCATTGGGGAAAATCACCCTCTGGGTTCGTCCGCTTAACTAATTACAGATCCACCTAATCGTAGTTTTGCCTAGCCCACATTGGACTAGTTTTCTTGCCAGAAGGACTGTGGCACAGCTGGCTGGGAGTCAGCTGCATTAAGATCACTACTGACCGAAAGGTCATGACTTCTGAGCCAGCCCGGGTCGGAGTGAGCTTCCGACCAATTGTGTAGCTTGTTGTCGACCTTTGCAACCTGAAAGACAGTTGCATCTGTCAAGTAGGAAAATTAGGTACCATCCAGGGCCGTAGCCAGGATTTTGATTCGGGGTTTGGTTGAGACTGGGTGGAAGAGGGTCTACCCTAGCAAACCATTTGTATTGTTATCCCAATAACCCCATGAATGTGGGATATAATGAGCATGGTGATCAGATCATGATATGAATACACATAACAGTTTATATAATGTACCAGTAAGGCCTTCTCGTGGACCACCCTGAGAATTTCGGGGGGGGGGGTGAAGCCCCCTTAGCGCCCCCCCCCCCGGCTACATGCCTGGTACCCCCTATGTGTGGGGAGGCTAATTTAACTAATTTACAAGGCCATAAAAAAGCATGTGGGGAATGCAGAAGTACTTCATCAGTGTCACAGATGGACGGTGAAGCGACAGCTCCCCTGGTGGCCAGAAAAGTGGAATGTTAAATAGCCTCGGACTGTCTGTCTATATATGTTGTGTGGATATGGCATTGAATGTTTGCCATGTATGTGTACATTGTAATCCGCCCTGAGTCCCCTGTGGGGTGAGAAGGGCGGAATATAAATACTGTAAATAAAATAAATAAATAAATAAATAAATAAGGTCATGGGGGACCTTGTCGAAGAAGGTTCTGGCCCAGCTTACTTGTCCAAACGTATCTCCAGGAGGCAGTGAACGATTGAGGGTTCTGTGTGCCAGGTCTGGCTCAATTCCATTGTTGGTGGAGTTCAAAATGCTCTTTGATTGTAGGTGAACTATAAATCCCAGCAACTACAACTCCCAAATGAGAAGGGCTGTTTTCTCAAAACTCCACCAGTGTTCAAATTTGGGCATATTAAGTATTTGTGCCAAATTTCATCCAAATCCATAGTTGTTTGGGTTCATAGTGCTCTCCAAATGTAGGTGAACTACATGTCCCCTAAATCACTGTCAATTCCTCCCAAACCCATCCAGTATTTTCTGTTGGTCATGTGGGTTCTCTGTGTCAAGCTTGGTCCAGTTCTGTAATTTGTGGGGGTCTCAGTGGTCTGTGGAAGTCAGAGGCGAATCGATTGAAGGTACTGCAAATCCCATCATCCATTGTCCATACTCCCCCAAACATTGTTTTTGTGATTAATCCCTATGCTTTAATTATGTTCAATTTGTAACAATGAAAATACATCCTGCATATTAGATATTTGCATTAGAATTCGTAGGAGTAGCAAAATTATTTATGAAGTAGCGGCGAAAATATGGTTGGAGGTCACCACAACATGAGGAACCTTATTTAGGGGTCACTGCATTAGAAAGGTTGAGAACCGCTGCATTAATACATATATCTTTCTGTTTAATTGCTATTAATTTTTTAAAAAAAAATTCTAGGGGGGCGGTGAGTAAATTTTTTTCTGGAAAGGGCGTGGTAGGCCAAAAAAGTTTGGGAGCCACTGCTCTAAACCAGTGATTTTCAACCAGTGTGCCACGGGACACTCGTGTGCTGTGAGAGATCATCAGGTGTGCCGTGGGAAATTATTTTTGAAATTCATTCATATATAAACTGTAAGGCGCATCTGTCCCTTTAAGAAATGGAACCATAGCACTCTCACGTCACCTAAGAAGTGACGCGAGAGTGCTATGGTCGTGCCATCTTGGATTCGCTCAGACGCGGCAAAGTAAACAAAGTTGGAGTTTGTGCTACAGCTGCGTGTCAAGTGACAGTGGTAATTTGGGATCACAGCAAGACAAGCGAGTGATCGTGATGGAGAAGTTTTGTGTATCTATTTTGTGTTCATCGAAACAGGCCCAGGTTTCACACTGAGTGTATAAATACATTTTAAAACATATCAACTATATGTATTACTGTGTTAGAGTGTCATTTTGGTTTCACACTAAGTGAGTGTATAAATACATTAAAAACATATTAACTATATGTATTACTGTGTTAGAGTGTCATTTTGGTTTCACACTAAGTGAGTGTATAAATACATTAAAAACATATTAACTATATGTATTACTGTGTTAGAGTGTCATTTTGGTTTCACACTGAGTGTATAAATACATTTTAAAACATATTAACTATATGTATTACTGTGTTAGAGTGCAATTTTGTGTCATTTTGGTTGCTGGTGTGCCCCAGGATTTTGTAAATGTAAAAAATGTGCCGCGGCTCAAAAAAGGTTGAAAATCACTGCTCTAAACCAGTGTTTCCCAACCAGTGTGCCGTGGCACACTAGTGTGCCGTGACGGACCTCCTGCTGTGCCGCGAGAAAAGCTCTCTGCCCCCCTTCCTTTCCCCCTCCTCCTGCCGAACTCCTGCTGCTTGGGGGAGGAGGAGGAAGGGCCGGGCGGCAGTGAAGAAAAAGGAAGAAGGGGCCGGGGCGCCGCTCCTTCGGCTGTTTCCCCAGCCAGCCTCCAATCCGTCATGACTCCCGCCATGACTCTCGCCCCTCGCTCGCTGAAGCCGCGTGGAGGAGCCCCGCCCACTGAAGCCCGTCCACCACTCATGATCCTCCTCTGTGGGAGAGCTGGAGCTGGGGGGAGGGGCGGGGCGGGGCATGGCGCCGCATGGCTCCACTCCCTCCTTCCAGTTTCGGCACTTCCAGCAGCTGCTCCAGACTTGAGGGGACAGTGCCAAGCCAGCATTGTGCTGGCTCTGCCACTGCTGGCTTGGCACTGCCTCCTCAAGGCTGGAGCAGCTGCTGGGAGAGGTAAAGCCGGGGGGAAGGGGTGGGGCATGGCGTGGCCTGACTCTGCCCCCTCCCCAGCTTCGGCACTCCCAGCAGCTGCTCCCAGCATGCCACCATCCCCCAGCCGTTCTTTACTGTGTTCGAGTGTCATTTTGTGTCATTTTGGTTGGTGGTGTGCCCCCGGATTTTTTTTAATGTTAAAAAGTGTGCCGCGGCTCAAAAACGGTTGGGAAACACTGCTCTAAACAGTCTGATCAAAGGCTAGGGATTCTGGGAGATGAAGTCCAAAATAGAACTGGAAGCACCCAATGTTGGGCAGCATGACTGCATTCGCTTTGAACGCCCAGCAGGTGGCGCTGTTGAGTAAGGAAACTGCACTCAAGGCTGCACAAAACCACTGAAATTAAAAAGGGATCATTGTGGCTTTCCTCTGAGCTCCCAAATGCTCAGCAATTGCTCAGAAATGTCAAGAACCGCAATCCTTGCTGCTCAGTCAAGGACAAAGAGGAAAACTGCAGCCGCCTTTTGTTTGGAGTAATGTCTGATCTTTTTTCCTGCCAGTTCCAGGCAGTCCTTCTGCAGCAAATACATGGCTCAGGCCTAGAATACACCTGTAAGATGGAGAAGTGATTTGACTATGGTGCTCATTAAATATGTTTAATTTTAAACCGACACATATAACAAAAAAAAACCCAAAAACAATAAAAGGGTTTGAATCCTTACTCGGCTATGGAAACCCTAGTAGGTGAGCTTGGGCAAGTCACACTCTCTCGGCCTCGGAGGAGGTAAAGGCAAACCTCTCAAACCATGTATCTTTTCAGTAAGAGTGGCTTCTGTCCAATGGCGACTCTTCTTTCTCCTGGAAAGTCGAGCACAGCCTCCAGATGCTGGAGATGGAAAGGGAGAAGCCTTTGCCTCTGCCTGTGCACTGTCTGTCTTTGTTGTTAATTGTATAATGCAGGCATGGGCCAACTTTGGCCTGGAAAGAAGTGAACAATGGGATGCCATAGATAGGTTAAGTCCTGGGCCTTTCAGGGCTATTCAGCATCGCGATCAGTAATATATTTAACTAGCTTGGGGACCCGGTGGTGCCCGGGTTATTTGAGGAAGGCATTGTGTGCCAAGGTTGTTCCTTATCAGATGTTAATGTGGCTCACAGTGGTCTCAGGAACTTAGTGAAGGTACTGCATGTCCCATCGGCCATGATCCTTCCCCCTCCAAACAGCACAAGGATGTAGAGTGGGTCTTGGGGGCTCTGTGTGTCACATTTGGTCTTGATCATTCATTGGATGAGGGTTGCTGCGGTCTCGGAAGGTGAGTAAAGGTATTTCAAGTCCCATCATCTGTGGTCCATCCTCCTTGAAACAGCACCAGGGTGTAGAGTGGGTCAAGGGGGCTCTGTGTGCTAATTTTCGTCTGTAGTGGTCATTGGGTGAGGGTCGCGTTGTGAAGTGAGCCATTGGGCCCCTGTGTGCCAAGTTTGGTCCTGATCCATCACTGCTGTGGGCCGCAGTGTCTGACTGCCTGAGGCCTTTCCTTTTCCCTCTGAGTCACCTTAGAATGTTGGAATGTGGATGGCCAATCGGAGTCCTTTATGCAAATACCATTTCAGTGGCAGCCAATCCCCTCTGTCTGGGGCCGTAGAATGTTGGAGTTCTGAGGCTGGCTAATCAGAGTCCTGTATGCAAATAATCCCATAGTGGCAACCTATCAAAACGCTGTCACATATTCCTTGGCATCTCCGCACCTCCCAGAAAATGAACATTCCATTTCCAACGGAAAAAAACCTGTCATTTGGCTAACTCAAGCATTCAGTTGCATTCTGTTTTGCTGGCCAATCAGAGTACTTTATGCAAATAGTTCCTCAGTGGCAACCAATGCCCTCTGTCTGGTGCCTTAAATTGTTGGAGTTCTGAGGCTGGCCAATCTGAGTCCTTTATGCAAATAATCTGGTGCCTTAGAGTGTCGGAGTTCTGAGGCTGGCCAATCAGTGTCCTTTATGCAAATAATCCCACAGTGGCAACCAATTGAAATTCTGGCACATATTCCTCCGCACCTCCCGTCCTCCGCACCGCCACAAACACTGACTTTTATTATATACATAGATTTATATTCTGGTCTATTTCTCCAACGGGATTCAGAGCAGATTACAGAAGACACATATGGCAAACATTCAAGGCCATTATACCAGGCATGGGCCAACTTGGGCCCTCCAGGTGTTTTGGACTTCCAACTCCCACCATTCCTAACAGCCTCCTTCCTTTTTCCCTTCAGCCAGAGAAAGTTGGCCCACACCTGCATTATACAATTAACAACAAAGGCAGTGCACAGACAGAGGCAAAGGCTTCCCCCTTTCAATCTCCAGCATCTGGAGGCTGTGCTCGACTCCAGCCTTGGGGAGGTGCTCTCTTTCCAATTTCCATGCCGAGGAGCCTGTTGTCCATGGACGCCTTCCTGATAGAATTGCTGGCATGTCTGCATGGGTGCCTTTTACCTTCCCACCATAGCGCTACCTATTGATCTACTCACATTGTTTTTGAACTGCTAGGTAGGCAGGAGCTAGGGCTAACGGGGGGAGCTCACTCCGACCTGCAACTTGAACTGCCAACCTTCCAGTCGGTAAGATTTTCTGCAGCTGTGCTACCACAGCCCACAGACAACGGAATAAAAGTCACCAGGAACAGAGTTGGATTTATGCAGGTGAACAGTTAACAAGAAATTTAATTGAGTATAAAAGGTCAAAATTGTAACTCCTTCCAGGTTGAACAACTAAAATTTACAGGAACAATTGGAGGATTGACTCAACTGCTTACTCTCTGCCTTCCTTCCGTGTCCTTTCTTGTCTTCTATATACCTGTGACAGGGTTTCTTCAATTTGTAACACCAACTTTTGTTGTTATTTATTATTACTTTAATTGTAATCCACACTACCTCCCTGAGAAGACTCACTGAAGATTCCAGCATACACAGCACAAAAGGAAACATTCAATGCCTAGAGACAGCGAAACACAGATAAAGGTAAAGGCTTCCCCTTTCACCTCCAGCTCAGGGAGTGGGAATTTCTCAGTTTCTAGGTTGAAGAGCCTGCATTGTCCGTAGACACCTCCTTGGTCAGCGTTTATCAACCTGGGAGGGTCATGAGGTGGGTATCAGAGGGGCCACCAAAGACCATCAGAAAACACAGTATTGTCTGTTGGTCATGGGGGTTCTGTGTAGGAAATTTGGTTCCATTCCATTGTTGCAAGAGTTCAGAATGCTCTTTGATTGTGGGTGAACTATAAATTCCAACAACTACAACTCCCAAATGTCAAAAGCTATTTTCCCTAAACTCCACCAGTGTTCACATTTGGCCATATTGAGGATTCGTGCCAAGTTTGGTCCAGATCCATCATTGTTTGAGTCCACAGTGCTCTCTGGATGTAGGTGAACTACAACTCCAAAACTCAAGGCCAATGTCCATCAAACCCTTCCAGTATTTTCTGATGGTCATTGGAGTTCTGTGTGCAAAGTTTGGTTCAATTCCATTGTATGGAATTGGGTATTTGTATGGAATTGGCGTATTGGGTATTTGTGCCAAATTTGGTCCAGTGAATGAAAATACATCTTGCATACAAGATATTTACATTACGATTCATAAGAGCAGCAATTAAAATGTTATGGTTGAGGGTCACCACAACATGAAGAACTGTATTTCTTTTCCTTCCTTCCTTCCTTCCTTCCTTCCTTCCTTCCTTCCTTCCTTCCTTCCTTCCTCCCTCCTCTTTCCTTCCATCCCTCCCTCCCTTCTCTTAAGCCTTTTCCTTTCTTTTCTCTTCCTTCACATCTTTTCTTTCTTCCCCTTTGCTTCCTTTCTTCTTCCTTCATTTTCACCTTCCTTCCCTCCCTCCTTTCCCTTAAGCCTTTTCCTTTCTTTTCCTTCCTTCATATCTTTTTCTTTCTTGCCCTCTTTCCTTCTTCTTCCTTCCTTTTCACCTTCCTTCCTTCCCTCGAGCTTCCCTTAAGCCTTTTCCTTTCTTTTCTCTTCCTTCCTTCACATCTTTTTCTTTCTTGCCCTCTTTCCTTCCTTTCTTTTTTTCACCTTCCTTCCCTCCCTTGCTTCCCTTAAACCTTTTCCTTTCTTTTCTCTTCTTTCCTTCACATCTTTTTCTTTCTTCCCCTTTTCTTCCTTTCTTCTTCCTTTTTTCACCTTCCTTCCCTCCCTTGCTTCCCTTAAACCTTTTCCTTTCTTTTCCTTCCTTCATATCTTTTTCTTTCTTGCCCTCTTTCCTTCTTTTTCCTTCCTTTTCACCTTCCTTCCTTCCTTCCCTCGAGCTTCCCTTAAGCCTTTTCCTTTCTTTTCTCTTCCTTCCTTCACATCTTTTTCTTTCTTGCCCTCTTTCCTTCCTTTCTTTTTTCACCTTCCTTTCCTTGCTTCCCTTAAGCCTTTTCCTTTCTTTTCCTTCCTTCACATCTTTTTCTTTTTTGCCCTCTTTTCTTCCTTTCTTCCTTCGTTTTCACCTTCCTTCCTTCCCTCCCTCACTTCCCTTAAGCCTTTTCCTTTCTTTTCTCTTCCTTCCTTCACATCTTTTTCTTTCTTCCCCCTTTCTTTTGTTCTTCCTTCTTTTTCTCCTTCCTTCCCCTCATATACATCACCGTTCTTTCCCTATGATATCACAGAGGGCCACTTCACCTAGCAACAGCCTTTGTGGTATGGACAAACAGAAAAAGAAACATACGTACTTTGACTTGTATCTATAGACAGATGGATCTCCAACGGCGATGGACCAAAGGTATCGATATATGTTTTTAAACCATTGTTTACAATCAGTCTGCAAGATGGATATTTGGAGAGTTGGGAGGGTTTTTTGGAAACATTTTAATAGTTATCGAATGTTCTACATCTTACAGTAAATATCATACAGTTACAAACTCTTGGCTTAAATCTGTCAGGAGATCACTAATTGACCCTTGGAACAAAATAATGGTAATACAGAAACGCACACTTCATATTCACAAGTCAAGGCGGTGGGGCTCGGGTGACGCAACATCCCAATGGCTCCTTTTCCCCTTGGATTTCAATCTTGGAAGACTATTCATTCGTTATATATTTTTTTTGCTGATTTGTTTTCCAATAAAATATTTAAAACAGGTTCACCGAACCTGCAGAATCCATAATTTCTGAAAAACCAAAAGAACCCTAAAAGCGTTCCCATCTCCTCTCTTCCCAACTGAGCAAAATCTCTGTCATGTGCTATGGAAGCTGAACCAAAATTGCCTTTTTTTAATGAAGAGGACATTATTTGCATTTTGCGTAAAGCAAACAACACTTCAAAAGAAGAGAAGTACACAAGAAAAGCTTGGATTGATGAAGAGTATTGGGTTTAAACTCCCAGAAGCCAAAGCGAGTTGGAACTTCCAGCTCTGGATAACAGAGGTAGGGAGAATGCAACGCACATCAGGGGCCCCGTCTACACTGAACATTTAATACACTTCAAAGCCAGCTTCCAACTGTGGTGGCCAGACAACAAATTCCCACAAAAGTGTGCGAAAGAAAGCCCTTAGTGCGCATCTGTGATTTGTGTCATCCCCATCCGGGCCTCAAACTGGTTCCAGCATGCAAAGCGAAACCACTTTCTTCCATACTAGCTTGAAACTGCATTAAATGGTCAGCATAGATGTCCCTGGAGTCTCAGAATTCAAAGTGATCTTAAATGGATAAGACAGCTAGGCCAAAGCTTAACAAAAAATAATTTCAACAGGGAGAAATATAAGTGGGGGGAAATGAAATGGACAGATATAAGTAAGTGATAAATGTACTGATGCCACTCTGTGTGAAATGGGTTTTGGGCAGAGGCTGGATGGCTATCTGCCGGGAAGGCTTCTGCTGTGTCGTCTTGCATGCCAGCATGGGGCTTGGACTGGATGGCCCTTGGGGTCTCTTCTACTTCTGGGATTCCTACCTTACAGAGTTGTGAGGTTAAAAGAGGGCATTCCATCCTGTGTAATTCCCCTTCAGCTGTATGTATTTATCTATTTAGTTTCAATTCTTCTGTCCGTGCAGTTTGCCGGCCAGCCTTCTTCTTATCATCCAATTCAGTGTTTCCCAACCAGTGTGCCGTGAGCGATCATCAGGTGTGCCGTGGGAAATGAGAACCTCCAATACCCTTTCTTCCCCCTCCTGCCGAACACTTTTTCTTCTCCACTCGGGCTCCCTTCTTCCCAGCCTCTCTCTGCTTGCTTTGCTCTGGGGCGAGTTTGTGCAGTAGTGCCCGCACGGGTAACGTCTTCCTCCCTCCCCCCCCCCCCGAACACGCTCACGCTGTCCCCTCGGATCAAAATGGTGGCAGAAGCGGCAGTGTAGAAGAAAAAGTAAGGGTTCGGCAGGAGGGGGAAGAAAGGGCGCGAAGGGGAAGGGGAGGAAGAGGTCTCTGTCGAAAGCTGGCATGGGCAAACTTGGACCTTCCAGGTGTTTTGGACTCCAACTCCCACCATTCCTAACAGCCTCAGGCCCTGGCCCTTTCCCTTTCCCCCTCAGCCACTTAAGCAGGAAAGGGCCTCAGGCTGTTAGGAATGGTGAGAGTTGAAGTCCAAAGCACCCAGAGGGCCGAAGTTTTCCCATGCCTGTTTTAGGGACCTTAAAGTGGTGAGCCTCCTTCCAACATTGTGATTCTGGATAGAAAACAAACAACATAACATAACATTGTTTGAGTCCACAGTGCTCTCTGGGTGTAGGTGAACTACAACTTCCAAACTCAAAGTCAATTCCCAAGCAAGCCCTTTCAGTACTTCCTGTTGATAATGAGAGTCCAATATGCCATGTTTGGTTCAATTCCATTGTTGCAAGAGTTCAGGATGCTCTTTGACTGTGTGTGAACTATAAATCCCAGAAACTGTAACTCCCAAATGTCAAGGTCTATTTTCCTCAAACTCTATCTGTGTTCACATTTGGGCATATTGAGTATTCATGTCAAGTTTGGTCCTGATCCAACATTGTTTCAATTCACAGTGCTCCCTGGATATGTGAACTACAACTCCAAAACCCAAGGTCAATGCCCACCAAACTCTTATAGTATTTTCTCTTGGTTATGGGAGTTCTGTGTGGGAAGTTTGTGTCTTTCTGCCATTCCTGCCAGGATATCTATGTTGTGTTCATCGAAACAGGTCCAGGTTTCACACTGAGTGTATAAATACATTTAAAAACACAATAACTATATGTATTACTGTGTTAGAGTGTCATTTTGTGTCATTTTGGTTGGTGGTGTGCCCCAGGATTTTATAAATGTAAAAAATGTGCCGCGGCTCGAAAAAAGTTGAAAAACAGTGATCCAATTAACCGACTTCAGACACAGTTGTTTCTACTTCAGTAGCGGCTCTTATCTTTATTTACATTTCATTCATTGCAATAACACTCGTTAGTAAAGTCAGATACAAGAGAAAAGAGACAGAGCAACTGTGTCTGAAGTCATTTAACTGGATGACAGGTTGGCCAACACATTGCACAGACATCTTCCTGATATGGATCCCAAGCTCTTAGCAAAAGGATATACTAAAAATCATGTTGCCACAAATGGGACTGATTGGTGAGCATTAAAAGCACCTCAGCCCACCTCCAGAGCACATGGTAGAGAACAGATGCCTAATCCAAATCATGTTGTGCGACTCAGTGGGTCACTGCTGCAAGCAAGGGCCTCTCAAAACACTAAGTGAAGGGCAGACACAATCCTCCAACCACATTCAAAGCTATATGTAGCTGTCTTACCAGAATGGCCCCACAAAACCCTGGCCAGTAGATGCAGAATGGCCCTGTAAAACCCGTCAAGCAAATGGCAAAGAATGTTCCCTGTGTGATGCTTTATGGCAGTGTTTCCCAACCGCTGTGACGTGCCGTGACAGACCTCCTGCTGTGCCGCGAGAAAAGCTCTCTGCCCCCCTTCCTTCCCCCCTCCTCATGCCAAACTCCTGTTGCTTGGGGGAGGAGGAGGAAGGGCCAGGCAGCGGCGAAGAAAAAGAAGGGGCCTGGGCGCTTCCCCAGCCAGCCTCCAATCTGCCATGACTCCCGCCACGGCTCTCACCTCTCGCTCGCTGAAGCCGCGCGGAGGAGGAAGCCGGGGGAGGGGCGGGGCATGGCGTGGCTTGGCTCCGCCCCCTCCCCGGCTTCCGCTCTCCTACAGCTTCTCCAGCCTTGAGGGGACAGTGCCAAGCCAGCATTGTGCTGGCTCTGCCACCGCTGGCTTGTCATTGCCCCCTCAAAGCTGGAGAAGCTGTGGGAGAGCTGAAGCCGGGAGGGGCGGGACATGACGTGGCCTGGCTCCCCCCCTCACCCTGGCTTCTGCTCTCCCACAGCTTCTCCAGCCTTGAGGGGACAGTGCCAAGCCAGCAATGTGCTTGCTCTGCCACCGCTGGCTGGCATTGCCCCCTCAAGGCTGGAGAAGCTGTGGGAGAGCTGAAGCCGGGGGAGGGGGCGGGGGTCGGCACAGCCTGGCTCCTCCCCCTCCCCCGGCTTCGGCACTCCCAGCAGCTGCTCCCAGCAGGCCACCATCCCCCAGGCGTTCTTTACTGTGTTAAGAGTGTCATTTTGGTTGGTGGTGTGCCCCCGGATTTTTTTTGAATGTTAAAAGTGTGCCGCGGCTCAAAAAAGGTTGGGAAACACTGCTTTATGGTCCTTATTGCTTCTTTTAAGCTGGTAGGTTTGTTCTCTATTTCTCCTTGGAAAAGGTTATTGTCTAGTTTACAGTTCTGTTTTCGTATGCCTTCTTTTAAAAAGGGCATACAAAAAGGTGCAAGGAAAACTGCCTCTTGTACTAAAGCAAATGTAAGGAGTTGCCTGGGTCTATGACTAGTAGAGTCAGATGGCCTTTTAGTCTTTCACAGCATCAAAAGGAAAGGAGGAGGTGGTATAGCACAAGGACTGAGGCGGAAAAGGAAGGGGCCCGAGGCTGTTAGGAATTGTGGGAGTTGCAGTCCAAAACACCTGGAGTGTTGAAGGTTGCCCATGCCTGCTCTACACTCTTTTGGTGCCAGAAGACACTCCCTTCAATAGGGTTCACTGTAACCTATGGTATTGCATATCCAAGTGAGGACTGGGGTCCTATCCTCTATGGATATGGGAGCCATACTCTACTCCAGGTAGTCCCATTCTTATTCTGCCTTGGCCCCACAATTCAAGAACGATATGGATACGCTGGAAGGTGTCCAGAGAAGGGTCACCAAAATGGTTAAAGGTCTGGGAGTCAAGCTGAGAGAAGACATAAGAGCCATATTTAAATATGTGAAAGGATGTCACACTTAAGTTGGAGCAAGCTTGTTTTCTGCCCCTCTGGAGACATGGAGCAATGGATTCAAATGGCAGAAAAAGAGATTGCACTTAAACATTAGGAAGAATCATAGAGTTGGAAGAGACTTTGTGGGCCCCCAAGTCCAACCCCCTGCCAAGAAGCAGGAAAATTGCATTCAAAACACCCCTGGCAGATGGCCACCCAGCTTTTGTTTCAAAGCCTCCAAAGAAGGAGCCTCCACCATACCAGAGAGAGACTTCCACTGCTGAACAGCTCTCAAAGTTAGTAAGTTCTTCCTGATGTTCAGGTGGAATCTCCTTTCTTTCCTGTAGTTGGAAGTCATTGTTCCATTGGGTCCTAGTCTCCAGGGCAGCGGAAAACAAGCCTCCTCCCGTCTCCCTATGACTTCCCCTCACATATTTACACATGGCCCTCATCATGTCTCCTTTCAGCCTTCTCTTCATAAGGCTCTTCTCTTCTCTTCTTCCCGCTTCTCATAAGGCTTGTTCTTCAGACCTTTGATCATTTGATACATTCTCCTTCTCTGGACACATTCCAGCTTGTCAACATCTCCCTTCAATTGTGCCCAGAATAGGGCACTGTGAATCCAGGTGTGGATCTAGACCAGGGGTGCCCACACTTTTTCAGCTACTTATAATAAAATCAAGTCAGAAAGATCTACCTACCTCCTTAAGGCTGGGGAGGGGTGGGGGTGTGGCTTGGCACGGCCTGGCTCCGCCCCCTCTGGCTTCAGCTCTACCAGCAGCTTCTCTAGGCTTGAGGATGGCAGTGCTAAGCCAGCCTTGTGCTAGCTACGCCACCACTGGCTTGGCACTACCATCCTCAAGCCTGGAGAAGCTGCTGGTAGAGCGGAAGCCAAAGAGGGGCGGAGCCAGGCTGCGCCAAGCCCCTCCCCTCTGGCTTTGGAGTTCCCAGCAACTTCTCCAGGCTTGAGGATGGCAGTGCCAAGCCAGCCTTGTTCTAGCTATGCTACCTCAAGCCTGGAGAAGCTGCTGGTAGAGCGGAAGCCAGAGGGGAGCGGAGCCAGGCCATGCCAAGCCCCGCCCCCTCGCCTCTGGCTTTGGAGCTCCCAGCAGCTTCTCCAGGCTTGAGGATGGCAGTGCCAAGCCAGTGGTGGCATAGCTAGCACAAGGCTGGCTTGGCACTGCCATCCTCAAGGCTGGAGCAGCTGCTGGGAGTGCCGAAGCCGGGGAGGGGGCGGGGCTTGGCGCGGCCTGGCTCCGCCCACTCTGAGAAGCACCCCATCCGGCTGCGATCGACCTCCTTCGGTCCCGCGATCGACCAGTCGATCGTGATCGACTTCCTGGGCAGCCCTGATCTAGACACTTCACGAGAGTGAGTTCTTTGTGTGTTCCTGCATGGTAAGGGTTCAACTTGATGTTGCTCGTGGTGTCTTCCAACTCTACGATTCTATGAATATGGCTACATCTCTTAATCTTAACCGCACGAAATCCTGTTTGGTTGTCCCTCATACCAGCCACAGTTACAGCCACAGCCTGGTCCCTGCAATTGCCACAGAAAGGTGGTCTTCCTAACCCTTGCCTAGGAAACGGTCATCTCAGTTGAGGTGATTGTGTCTTGATCCACTTAGGATTTATTAGTGGTGTCTTTATTGAAACACAACAACACAACCAGCCGCCGGTTGGGAGAGCTGGTCCTGGCGAAAGCCCGCAGACTTGTGTTCTGAAGTGCTCCCTGTAGCTCCAACCAGTTCAACCATAAAGTTCCTCTAGTGAAGAATAGTAATAATAATAATAATAAACATCAATCATTAAAAAACAAAAACTTAAATAACACTCATGGTAAAAAGCGTATTTTAAATTACATGTCTGAACTGCAAAAAAAAAAAAGAAAAAGAAAAAGAAATCGACTAGGTTATCATGTTTCATCAAATACAGGAGCAAATACTCGTACACACAGTTCGGTTTTCCTGGAGTTGTGGCTGGGAGGCACCTCCGAAGATCGTGGATGTGGTTCTGGGCCAGGACAATGACAAATATGCATTCTTTTAATGGTTTTCTCCCCCTCCCCCCCCCCCACCGCCCAACCCAACTCCAAGACTTGCTTTACAACCCATGTTTTTAAGGTGAGGGTATCCTGTACAGAGCAATGAGGAAAGGCAGAGGGGTTGGATTGCGGTGGATGAATGACAATGGTGTCCCAAAATGTAAACATGAATGAAGATGCTATAGCAAGAGGTGCAGAAGCAGCAGCCAAAAAGCATAAAGAAGTCAACCCATTCCTAGCTTTTCTGCATCTGACTCTGGTTTCACTGCATACGTCATGTCGGGGCCATTAAAAATGCTTTCCCTCCCCTACACTGCAGCCCATTTAGTTTCCAGCTTTTCTTCTGACCAGATGCTTTACAGTCAAATTTAAAAGTACAGTATACACTTTATACAAACTATATACAAATAGAGCTTTTGAGAATGACTTGCATCCTTCACACTGGGTGCCAATTGCCCTTTATACTCATGAATAAGTCTATACATTTTTTATTTAAAAAAATGAAACCTCCCAAAAAATCTGGATCAGTGTAAATATTGTACCTTAACTTTTATCAACTCTCCCCTTGTCTGAGCAGAGTGATGGAAAGCAAGAGCTTGGACCATCCCAAGATAACCTAAAAGAAACACTGACCCCCCCCCCTCTCCATTAAATGTTTGGATAAAAAGGGGCATTCATATTTTCCCATCTCTGGGACAGACCTTCAACTTGGCTATGTGTCATATTGTCATGTATAAATATGATATATAGTTTGAATTGATTGCATGAAAGGTGTATGGATGGGGCCTAATTTGGCTGAAGACACCATTCTACAATTAACAGTTGCTGAACTGCTGACATTGATAAGAACTGTGACAAATGATTAACTGCTGAACTTTTAGGGGAATACAATGTGTTTACAACTGTTTATCAGAGAAAATAGCTCTTTTACATTAAGGAAATGTTTACAATGTTAAGAAAGAAGTCCACACAAGGCTGTTTACGTTATCAACACCAATTACAAAGAGTCAACATCTGCCAGGAAACTGAGATGGAATCAACATGCTTGAGGATGAGAAAATGTCTATCATTCATTTACAACTTTGGGACAACATCAGCAAATTATTGCTATATAAGAGACCTTATTACAATCCAAAACTTGTGGCAGACCATAGTCTGGTCCACCTGCCATGCTCGAGAGAGAGAGATGGTGTATATATTTGGAAGTGACAGATTTGCAATTGAACACGGTATGTACACTTTACCTCCTTTTCTCAAGGGAAGAGAAGGGAGTGCGTTTTGGAGTCATGTTCTCGGGGAAAGAGGATGCATTTTGGAAGCATTTTGGAGTTTTGGTACTGTGTGTTGGCAGATTAGCAAGGAAGCAGTCTGGCCTAGGAGATGTCTTCACAAAGGAAGAATGGTGAAATGGTGATGTATGCATGAGAATGAATGTTTATAGCTGTGTGAAGGCTGAGTAAAAAATGTAATTCCTCTTTCTTTGTTTGTTAGCCAATGTAACTGTCGTTTGTGAATCCCGTTACACAGAATCTGTATGTCTGTATGTACAATGTTGTTCTTTGTGTAAATGTTGTTCTGTAAAAGCTCTGAGACCATTTCTCTTACTGGAAAATTGCAACAAAAAGACCTTATTACAATCCAAAAAATGTGGCAGTCCAGAGGAGTCTGCCACAATTTAAAGTTATTGAAAAGTTATTCATAACAATATCAAAGTCTATAAATTTGGCTCCAAAATCTGCCCTTGACTTATACATAATGTCGGCTTACACATGAGTATATATGGTACTTCAAAGCTGCAATTCCTAAGCCTGTATTATGGTGCTCTTGGTGAACTGGTCTATTTGGGAAGTACTTCTTGGTGAACTGGTCTATTTGGGAAGTACTTCCAAGAGAAGGCAGCCAACCTAAGAGGAGGCGGAAACAGGGTTTTTCTCTTAATGGTGAAAATCCTTCCCCTGTGAAAGTGACCTGCACAGAACTAGAGCAATGTATGAGGCCAGAGAGTGGAATACAGCTCTCTGGTAGGTTTTCAGCCTTCTACAAACGGAGGCCAAACACCAATCACATGGGGAAGGGTACAAAGCCGTAGCACAAGCAAACTACAACTGTCCTCCACACAGTCAACCTTCTACTGTCCATCTTTCTCTCAATGCTGGGTGGTCAGTAAATAGTAAAAAACCACTTTTCCACACAGGAAGTGCTCTAGAAATAATGATCCAACATCTTTCTCAACCTGACAACTCTTACAGTTCCACCTCAATGAAATGGTCTATATGTGCCCAAAAGTAAATAGGAAAACAGAGCGCGTTGTTCAAAGAGTAAGCAGCTTTCCAGCCCTGCCATCGTCTTCCAAAACCGGATACTTCTATTATTTCCTTTAAACATATCCCAAGGAGAATGTGATGAGAACCAAACTATGGGGCCAGAATTAGGCCAGCAAAAAGAATAATTATTTTCCCAATTGTGCGGGGGGGGATGATTTCACCCATGTTGCTCTTCAAAATGATGATGCCCTACAACTGTTTTCATGATTGCTTCTAATTTCCAGGCCAGAAGAACCAAGGATTGGAATAAACATGATTTCAAAATGGTCTTAATCTTCCCCTATGACAACCTGCTCCCCTGGACGCTCCAGTCTATTCTCTTGGCCATTTCCTTTCAAACTCAACTTTCCTGCCCTATCAAACATGCACACTGACAATGCTATTCTGAAGATGCCCCCTCCAGTACCATTTCAACTACCATCTTGGCTTCCACCACTGTTGGAATCTATCTCTTTAGCATCACACTGAGACCAGCAACCCATTTATCTAAAATATGGGGGAAGTACCAGATTGTATCCCCATTAGAAGCTATTTCAGCTCCATCTCACCATCCTCCCAGCAGTTTTCAATCCCATCTTCCTTTCTCTAGGTAAAAGACCTTTGACTGACTGATTGATGGGCTAGTTGCCCCTCTAATGTGTTGGAAAGTCTCCCCTGCAGTCCAATTACAGCTCTTTTCAGGAATTAGTCCAAGTGCAGAACCTGCCAAAGAAGGTCTTCAAAGGCAAACGGTGCAAAGCTGGGGAGACCTCTCCAATGACAAGCCCTTTCCCCAAGAGTCCAGACTCCAGTCCCAGCTGGATTTCTCAACTGCCCAACACCCTGCAAGTCCTTCCAAAGAAAACCCCAAGAAGTGTAGAAGACCCCAAACAATGCCTAAAATAACACACATGGAGAGCATAAAGAATTCAAACCTGGAACCTCACAGAATCATTGGAAACACCTGCCAGTTAGAAAGTGGACACTGAAAGACACTGTCAAGAGGACATTACAAGAACAATGAAGGGAGACTAGGGACTAATTCAACTTTATATTGACTCTCAATGGAAATCACCAGTAGAATGTCTCAATATGTAAACCTCTTCTCTGCAATATTTTCAGCCCTGGCTATTGTCATCTGAACCTCACTTTGTCTAATGCTTGTTAGCTGCCCCCCACCCCACTCCGGATTGGATTGTCCCAAATCTGTAGAGCCTAAGCTTGTTGCAACAGAGTCTTCTCTCATTTCTGCTTGACTTCCACTCTCTTTGGCCCCCAAAGGCCTCCTTCCCAGATAGGAGACCATCCCTTCCTGCTGACTTTCAATCCAATTGGCCCCAGTAACTTACATCAATGCAAAAGTATCTACATGATGATCCTGAATCCTCAGGTGTCTCCATGCAGATTTGGACCATTTCACACCCCAGGCAGGAGACCATCCCTTCCCGCTGACTTTCAATACAATTGGCCCCTGTAACTTACATCAATGCAAAAGTATCTATATGATGATCCTGAATCCTCAGGTGTCTCCATGCAGATTTGGACCATTTCACACTGGTGTGTGTGTCAGTAATGTGACTTTGGGGGAATGGAAAGAAAGGAAAAACTATGGAACAAAAGTGTGAGTGAACTGCTAAATGGAACCAAAGCCAATAAAGATTTCAGCAGGCATCAGAAAAGGTCCAAAGAGGACTTCTTTGACACGTCACCCAACTTGCAGTTTGGTAGAGTGTCCTGTCTATGAAATAATCATCAGAAGACATTTGCAATTGAGGGGAATTCCTTCTTTCATTCTATGGAAGGAACTGGTCAAGCCTGACATCTTTCAGGCTCAAAAATAATTCTTTTTTGTTGCAGTTGCATCCCTTTCTGCTCTTGACTGACATCTCCTCAACCTCCATATAATCTTCCAAGTTGGGAAAATGTTATATTCCTATAAAAGCAAGAGGACGGCTCATGTCAAGGTAATATCTCCTGCTGGCATGCACCCTTGTTCCTTTTACTCTGGGGTGATATGTATGAGTAGAGTATGCACAGTCACCGCAATGTAAAAAAAACCACACACACACAAGCCAAAGATCTAGATGACTAGCAGCTCTCCTGCTTCTTACAACATAAGGGGCTTGATTTGTGTCATCCCTTCCTCAAGAAAGAAAAAAGAAAGGGGGGCAAGTTCCACCTTTCAGCACAGATAATAAACTGTAAATCTAATTCCAACATCTATCAGGAAGACACCCATTTTCTCATATCGCATAATGGAAAAGGAAATAATCCAACATATATTGAGACAGAGACAGGTAGAATGATATTAATGGGAATGAAATGGGGGGAGACATGCCTGCCCGTGCTGTGCTTTTTCTTCTTCTCCTCTCCCTCCCTCTCTAACCCTGAACATCAATCATCCTCGCTTGCGAAACCAAACTGGACTCTAAGGAATGAAATGCGCAGCATCCGAAGACGTCCGCAACCCTTGAACTGAGGTATGAGGCGGAAGGTGTGAAACAGAGAAGCATGAATATTGCTTAGCATCTGCAGCAGCATGAAACCATTCTCAAGGAGGTGGTGTGGAGGAAGAAGCAAAAGGAGGCAAGAGTTTGGACCCGAGGGGAGGAAAGTGGCTTCGGAAAAAGGAAGGAAGGAAGAAAACCCAAGATTAACGGAAGCAAGCTTTTTAAAAAACGAAAACCCTTAAGAATGCATCGAGTGACCCTTTGTACTTTGTGTGTTCTTGCTAACAGACTTGGTGCCTTGGGACCGCTGCTCCAGCACCGATGTAAGACTTGAGTTGTTGCATACAATGTTTGACTCCAGATCTGTAAGAGAAGAGGTAGGGAAGAGAGAGAGAGACAGAGAAAGAGAGAGGTCATTCCTACAGAGAACAGAAGGTGCCATGAAGAATCAGCAAAGGTACAGTTCTCACCCCACCTGCTCCCTGGGCCCAGAACTTAATCGAGTTCTCTCTTCTGGCCAATCAATAGGAACTGGGAAGGTTCCTGAGGAATGACATGGGATCACTCTGAGATAACTCCAGGGTGCCTTGAATGCAATTGTCCTGCTTCTTGGCAGGGGTTGGACTGGATGGTCAATGAGGTTCTTTTCCAACTCTATGATTGGACCAGGTTGTGGTGCAGCTGGTTGGGAGTCAGCTGCATTAAAATCACTACTAACCAAGAGGTCATGAGTTCGAAGCTGGTCTGGATCGGAGTGAGCTTGCGGCCATTTGTCCAGCTTGCTGTCTACCTTTGCAGGCTGAAATACAGTTTGTTTATTTATTTACGACATTTATATGCCACCCTTCACAACCCAAAGGAACTCAGAGCGGCTTACGAGATATATATATAGATCGTACGCCTATATATATATATACACACACACACACTGTATGTACATACATACACACATACACACACAAAATATATTATATTATTAGCATAGTACAATATCTGCATTATATATTACTATACCATATTGTAATTTTATTAGTAATATTACCTGTAATACAAAATATATAATTATAATATATTATTATTAGTGGTATTATATTGTATTACATTACAATACTATAGATATTATATGTATATACAATATATTATATTATATTATTAGCATAGCACAGGAGACAAGGTGGAACTGCCTTCTGGCCCCCTCTCTCTTCACTCTGGCCAGAGCAGCATTTGGTGCTGTGCGGAAGGGTCCCCAACTGATGACATATGGAACTGGTGGAACAAGGTGGAAGTGTTCCGTTCCCTCCCCCCTTCATTCTTGCATCTGTCAAGTAGGAAATTTAGGTACCGCTTTATGAGGGGAGGCTAATTTAACTAAACTTACCTGTCCGAACATATCTCCTATTATGAACCATCACGAAGTCTAAGATCATCTGGAGAGGCCCTGCTCTCAATCCCATCACCATCGCAAACGCGATTGGTGGGGACGAGGGACAGGGTCTTCTCAGCAGCAGCCCCCCATCTGGTGAATTCCCTCCCCAGAGACATCAAATTGGCCACCTCCCTCCTGTCTTTCAGAAGGAAACTCAAGATTTGATCATTGAATAGCAGCAAGCAAGAAGAAGATTTAACCAACTGGCGACAATGAATTGACCTGAACCAGGCTTTGGATTTTAATGGCCGTGTTTAATTAATTAACTGTTTTTAATTAACTGTTTTAATGCTTTAATTGTATTTGTGGAATGTTTATGTGAAAGCATCGATTGTGCTTGCTGTGAGGTCTCCCTGAGTCTCCCTTCGGGGGTGAGAAGAGCGGGTTATAAATGCAGGAAATAAATAAATAATTTACAACGCCATAAAACACTCTCCAGCAGCGTGCAAAAGAATGAGGAAGTACTCCATTGGTAGTCACAAGTGGATGGTGAAGCGACAGCTCCCCCAGTGGCCAGAATTCAAAAAGCATACCTTCATGAAACTGGAAAATTAAATAGCCTCTGTGTCTCTGTCTATATATGTTGTGTGTCTATGGCATTGAATGTTTGCCATGACTGTATGCATTGTGATTCGCCCTGAATCCCTTGTGGGGTGAGAAGGGTGGAATATAAATACTGCAAATAAATAAATAAATAAATAAATAACTCAGGTAGGTCCTCCATGTATGTTGGACTTGGAGTCATAGAATCACAGAGTGGCAAGAAACCACAAGTCCAACCACTTTCTGCCATGTAGGTTTCCAGCCCTCCCAACAGATGTCCATCTCAGTCTGTATTCAGTAGCCTCCAGAGAAGGAAACTCCACCACATTCCTAGACAGCATACGCCATTGTCCAACAGCTCTCACCATCAGGAAGTTTTTCCTAATGTTTACATGGAATCTCTTTTCCTGCAATTTGAATCCATTTTTCCATTGTGGCCCAGTCTCTAGAGCAGTGGTTCCCACCAGTGGTCCACAAGAACTAAAATATGATCCACAGCCTCACCGTTACTACACCATTGAAACTAGAGTAACTGGTTATTATTAGTGTAGAGGTTTTATAAATATAGTTTTCTGTGGGCGAGCAGATGGTCACTACTGGATGGCATATGTTCTGTATCAGAAACTAGAGCTAATGTGGTCTGTTGTTTATTCGTTCAATCGCTTCCACTCTTCGTGACCTCCTGGACCAGGCCAGGCCAGAGCTCCCTGTTGGCCGTCACCACCCCCAGCTCCTTCGGAATCAAGCCAGTCACTTCAAGGACACCATCCATCCACCTTGCCCTTGGTTGGCCCCTCTTCTTTTTCCTTCCATTTTCCCCAGCATAATTGTCTGCCCCAAACTTTCCTGTCTTCTCATGATGTGGCTAAAGAACTTCATCTTTGCCTCTAATCTCCTTTCCTCCAATGAGCAGTCGGGATTTATTTCCTGAAGTACGGACTGGTTGGATCTTCTCACAGTCCGAGGCAGAATTTCCCCCCAACACCATAGTTCAAAAGCATCTATCTTTCTTTATTCAGCCTTCCTTATGGTCCAGCTCTCACATCCATAGGTTACTATGGGAAATACCATTGCTTTAACTATGCAGATCTTTGTTGCCAGTGTGATGTCTCCACTCTTCACTATTTTATCGAGATTGGTCATTGTTCTCCTCCCAAGAAGGAAACGTCTTCTGATTTCCTGGCTCAGTCTGCATCTGCAGTCATCTTTGCACCTAGAAATACAAAGCCTGTCACTGCCTCCACGTTTGCTCCCTCTGTTTTCCAGTTGTCAACCAGTCCTGTTGCCTGAATCTTGGTTTTTTATGTTTAACCGCAACCCATGTGGTCTATCCAATGCAATTTTCTGAATTAGCACCCTCAATAACCAAACCGAATCTAAAGTTGACCAAAAACGGATTTATAATCCTTTTGGTACTAATGTTGGAAAGTGGTCGCTAGTCAAAATGGTCCTTGGTCAAAAAAAGGCTGGGAACCACTGCTCTAGAGCAACAGAAAGAAAAGCTTTCAAATATTTAAACATGGCTCTCATGTCCCTTTTCAGCCTTTTCTTCTCCAAGCCAAACATATCCAGCAATCTAAGCTACTCTTGGCTTCCAGACTTATGATCATTTTGGCTGCCCTTCTCTGGACACGTTCTAGTTTGTGAATGTATTTCTTGAATTGTGGTGCCTAGAATCAGACATAATGTTTCAGATATATGTTGGACTGCAACTCCGAGGTATCCAAGCCAACTCGGTCTACAACCATGGATTCTGGGAGTTGATGTCCAAAACATCTAGAGCAGGGGTGCTCATTAGGTAGATCGCGATCGACTGGTCGATCTTCGGCCCTCAGCCAGTCGATCTTTGGGCCTCACCAGTCAGATGGGGGTGCTCCTGCCATGCACGCGCACGCGCGCTCCTGCTGCTGGCTTCCACTCTCACTGTGCTTTTTCCACCCGCGGGGCATTGCCGGCGAGACAGGCAGGGTGGAGCGCTCCCTCCGGAGGCCCCGCCTCGTGCTTCCTCCTTCCTGCAATGCCCCGCAGGCGGAAGAAGCACTGCGAGAGTGGAAGCCAGCAGCAGGAGCGTGCATGATTGCAGGGTGTGCACGCGCATGGCAGGAGCGCCCCATCCGGCTGGTGAGGCGGGAGACTCCGCCTCTTCTGGGTGGCCGCAAAGGTTGCCGGGATTTGTGGTTCGCAGGCGTCGCTGGGAACAGGCTCCCCGGGCGAGGGGCGGGGCCAGAGGGACTACATTTCCTGGCATGCCTTGGCACCCCGGCACCCTCCCTTCGCTCCTTCATCTCTGCTCGGATGGGAGCGAGGCGGGAAGCAGGTGGCGCCCTTGGGTCACTTCTCCATCGGCTGCAGCTGCGAAAGACTTCAAGCTGGAGGCGGCCGGTAAGCCTTGGAGGTCTCCACCATGTGATCGCATCTGCACTGTAGAGTTGATGGGGTTTCACGCCACTTTAACTGCTATGTGATCCTGGTCCGGGGGGGGGGGGGTGGTGTACTAAAACCTTGTAAAACGTTGACAAAAAGGACTGAGGACCTTGGGAAACTACAATTCCCATGAGTGTTATGATTTCAAAGGTGGCGGGAGCGCGCGGGGCAGGTAGATCTTTTCGACTTGGTTGCTTTAAGAGTAGCTCGCATGCTGAAAAAGTGTGAGTACCCCTGATCTAGAGGGCCAAATATTGGGAGACACTGACTCAAGGGCCACCCCCGAGAGGAGCGGGAAGGCTCGTATGCTGTCCCAAAGGGTAAGACTACATCTAATGGTTTAAAGTTACAAGACAGTATGTTTTGATTAAACATTAGAAAGGACTTCTTGACAGCAAATGGCAATGGAAACAACTGCCCAGAAAGGCAATGTGATCTTCTTCTTTGGACGTCTTCAAAAACAGGCTAGGCAGCAATCTGCTGGGGATGTTTCCACTGGAGATCCTGCTTCAAGCAGGGAGTTGGGACTCAATGGCCCATGGGACCCTTCCAACTCTTCTATGAACCCTTGGAATGAAGTTTCCCCATGGTGAAGATTTCTCCTTCAGCTAAATCGATGTTTCTCTCTGGAGGCTCCCCGTTTAAAACCCTCACAGGATTTGAATTCTGCTTTTCCGATGCGCTCTGTCAATAGTAGCAATTCATACAAGGAGTGCAGCAATTAAAGAAAGGCCTCAAAGGACTGTTTAACACCACATGGGCCCAAGTGAGACATTTTTGCATGCTACCTCGATCCAGAAATGTAAAATTTCTTGAGGGAATGGAACACAGTCTGAGGGAGGCTTCACAGATAGCAATGTACCCATTTCCACCTGGAAATGTATGCCCTCCTGCTTAAGAAATACCATGTGGATCCAGAATAAGGTTCTATAGTCACTTACGGGCCCACCACCAAGACTCTACATTTGGAAGACAATCAGACTCGGCCACAAGGAATCGCCTATGATGACGACTGACTGATATGGCAACCTCGCAAGCTCAGTTTTAACACTCGTGGCACAGAAGCCTTTGTCTTGGTCAGCTCCATCTTTCAGGTCAGTATGGCTTTTAAGTTATTGTTATGTGTGCCTTCAAGTTGTTTCTGTCATATGGAGCCCTTAAAACCAACCCATCACAGGGGATTCTGGGACTGTGACTTTTCCAGGGTCACTCAATGGGGTTTTACAGCCAAGCAGGGATTACATAAGAACATAAGAACATAAGAAGAGCCATGCTGAATCGGACCTCAGCCCATCTAGTCCAGCATTCTGTATCACACAGTGGCCCACCAGTTGTACACGGGGATCTCGAGCAGAAGGGAGGGCAAAACCCTGACCTGCTCCCGACCCCCCACAACCAGTACCCAGGGAAATCCTGCCTACCTCAACCAACTCCGAGGTGGCACTTGAATGTCCTTTTCAGTAACTACCGATACACTTGGTATCCATGAATCTGTCTAATCCTGCCTTGAAGTTGTTCAGGCTGACAGCTGTCACAACCTCTTCTGGAAGTGAGTTCCATAACCCAATGACCCTCTGGGTAAAGAAATATTTCCCTTTATTAGTCCTAAATTTCCTACCTTGGAGCTTCAGGGAGTGCCCTCTAGTCCTAGTGTTTTGTGACAAAGAAAGTTTTTCTTTATTCACCTTTTCTATCCCATGCATGATTTTATACACTTCGATCAAGTCACCTCTTAAACGCCGTCTTTCAAGGCTGAAAAGACCAAGGCGTAGCAACCTGGTTTCATAAGGGAGCCGCTCCATCCCTTGGATCATTCTTGTTGCCCTTTTCTGTACCTTTTCCAGTTCCGTTATATCCTTCTTAAGGTGCGGAGACCAGAATTGTACACAGTACTCCAAATGTGGCCTTACCATCGATTTGTAGAGAGGTAATACAACATTTGCTGACCTATTTTCGATTCCCTTTCTGATCATGCCTAGCATAGAATTTGCTTTTTTCACTGCTGCTGCGCACTGGGTTGACATCTTCAAACCCTACTCCTCATCGTGGTCCATCACTCAAACCACTATGCCACGCTGGATTCTTTTTGTGTTATTAAGAAATCTTGTATTTACGATGACTATACTATGAGGGGGCCTTCTCCGTGATTGCT
The DNA here is from genome assembly GCA_030556195.1 of Anolis apletophallus. NCBI lineage: Eukaryota > Metazoa > Chordata > Lepidosauria > Squamata > Anolidae > Anolis > Anolis apletophallus. The sequence continues at coordinate 202,369,958 of JARBWK010000004.1, read as the reverse complement.
CCCCGCCTCTGGAACTCCCTTCCTAAAGAAGTAAAAGGCACTCCTAAATATGCACTTATGCACTTTAGGGTATAGAGAGGAGGACGACTAAAATATGTCACCCATTCGGAATGCTGGCCAATTCCATTTGCACTATATGGCTGCCATATTCCATGTTAAAGAACACCACCGCCAGCCATTTTTAAATTGAGGGTATTTGTTGTAATGTTTATTTATATTTTCCTTAATTATGTATTACTGACTATTCTGTTATAATGTATTGTCGAAGGCTTTCATGGCTGGAATCACTGTGTTGTTGTAGGTTTTTTGGGCTATATGACCATGTTCTAGAGGCATTCTCTCCTGACATTTCACCTGCATCTATGGCAAGCATCCTCAGACCCCACAACCTCTGAGGATGCTTGCCATAGATGCAGGTGAAACATCAGGAGAGAATGCCTCTAGAACATGGCCATATAGCCTGAAAAAACCTACAACGCATATTCTGTTATATTTTTCATCTCAATGCTTAATCTTTCATGGTAAACTCCCTGTTATTATTGTGCTCTATCGTGTATTTTGATATGTTTTTGATATGTTCTGTACTCATTTAGGCATTGAATGTCTGCCTTCTTATGTGTAAACTGACCTGAGTCCCCTCAGGGACAGAGGGCAGTATAGAAATAAAGTAGTAGTAGTAGTAGTGGTAGCAGAAGTAGTAACAGTAAAGGTAAAGGTTTCCCCTGGACATTAAGTCTAGTCGTATCCGACTCTCCATTTCTAAGCCAAAGAGCCGGTGTTGCCCGTAGACATCCCCAAAGTCATGTGGCCAGCATGACTGCATAGAGCATAGTTACCTTCCTATCAGAGCGGTACCTATTGATCTACTTACATTTGCATGTTTTCGAACTGCTAGGCTGACAGGAGCTGGGCTAACAGTGGGAGCTTGCCCCACTCCCCAGATTTGAATTGTCGACCTTTCGGTCAGCAAATTCAGCATCTCAGTGGTTTAACCTACTGCGCCACCAGCACAGTATTCTGTTGTTATTTGTATCTACAGCTTGGACCCCCCCCCCCCCCCAAGGACTCTTCCCCTTCATTCTTTTTCTAAAAGACAGTTTAGCATCTAGCTGCCCCTCTTACAAGAGTAAGCAAACCTTGGACTATTCTTACAGATGAACCCCACTAACACTCCATGGCAACTACACAAAGTGATCTTGAGCCCAACTGAGAAAAAGGCGATAGTATATGCTTTCGTAGGTGCAATATCAGATGCATGGAATGAAGTGCCTAGGGACAGACATTTACATCTATGAATAACTTAGTTGTGTGTGCAAATAGCAATAGAAATGCAAAAGCTGTGAATGTGGTATGAAATGGCAAGTTGTGGAGCCAAAGGTAGGAGGAAGGATTTTGCCAAAATCCAAAATGAGTAGAGAACCAGTGGAAGGGATTTCTTGGAAATAGTATGATCATGGCAAGAATAAAAAGGAGATGAAATAACCGACAAGAAAGTCCTCATGAAACTTGATTGTTAATGTCTGTGTCTGTCTGTCTGTCTATCTATCAATCTATCCATCTATCTATCTATCTATGAGGATTATTTTGAAAGTAAGGTTACAAGGCACAGGGGATTTTCTTGGGGGAAGTTGGTATCACTGCCATGTAGTGAGAAGCCAGCGGAATCAAACGAGCAGTGCCAGTCATTAGTAGCTCATCGATTGACGTTGTAATGAATGTTAGAGATTAGTGTCCTCATTCCATTTCTCTGCAAGTGTGAAGTTTGTGCTGTAATACACTACCGAAATGCTAAGGGCATGAACGCTGCTGCAATTCAACGTGAAATCGTTGCAGTTTATGGAGAGGACGTAATATATTGTGAGACCATGAAGAAACTTCACAGAGCCATCTAAAACACACACTGTGAGATGCTGACGGTGGGAGTCTGTCTCCTTCATGACAATGCACATCCGCACACCACTCGTGCAACACAAGAGTTGTTGGGAAGTTTTAAGCCACCCTTCTCACAGCCCTGATATCGCACCCAGTGACTACCATCTGTTCACTAAATTGAAGGAACACCTGGGCGGAAAACACTTTTCCGACGATGAGGAGGAAAAAATCAAAGTGACAAACTGGCTGAAAAAGGCGGAGGGAAACTTCTATGACAGAGGCATCAAAAAGTCGTCCCAGGGATGACAAAATGTATTGAACCAAAAGGGGATTATGTGGGTATATAATGTAATACCTATGCTAGAATCCATGTAAGTTTTAGTAAAATATATTCATTCTTTGTATTTTTAAAAAATCTTGTAACCTTACTTTCCAGATAATGCTCATATCTATCTATCGATTAATCGATCTATTGATCTATCGATCGATCTATTGATCTATCTTTCAGCAATCACTTGTGCCTGACTAGGATTGCAATGTGTCTACATGTGCATGTATATATGTATGCGTGCAAATGCATACACACACATACACAACACTGTATGCTTTTGGCAGGTCTGACTCTACATTATGCCATAATATAAGCAAGCAATGATTATAACTGTAAGAAACATAACCATTTGAGGAATAATAATAATAAAACTTTATTTATAACCCACATCCATCTACCCAAAGGGGACTCGGAGCGGCTTACATGGGGCCGTGCCCAAACAACAAATCACAAAAAATATCAAAAAAAATCAGAAAACAATAACACAATAAAAGCAATAAACACAATAAAATACATCTTTGGAAACACAACAACATAGGTGAAACAGGTAGAACAGAAACGACAGGGCGAGCCACATGTACATATAAAATGTTTAAGAACTCGGGGGAGATAACTGGAGTAGTGTCAAAACATAAAGGATCACATGGGGGAAGAGGTCACCCTATGGAACTGGATTTGAGAAATACTACTGCATCAATTTTATAATCACTGCCTGAACTGAAGGGCATAGCTGTCCTAGCAGATAGAAAGGATCCCAAGGGGGAGATTGCACTTCACTTTATCCAGAGGAAGAAACAATAACGAATGGAATCACATGTTTGCACCACAGAAAAGTCTACTAAGGCTAAGGGGGAAATGTAGCTATGAGAAGTAATTCAATAATAGGGAGAACTGCCCAGGGAGTTTATAATTTCTCTGGACAGAGAGAGGGCATTCAGTAAGGAGGCTGCACAGGGAAAGGTTTACTCTGTCTTTCTCCTCCAAAAAGGGGCTGGTCCAAGAGACTTGCAATACGTAAAAATGGAAAGACTACTTGTGATTAAAGGCGTTGACAAAGTCTCGGACAGCAAGGTCTTTTTATACCTGCCTAGCTCTCATTTCCTGATCGCCATCTGCCTTGCCAGAAGATTGTTTTTAGTAAGATCGACATGAGGAAATGGGGAAGGACTTTTGATACTGAATTGCAGGAGTCAATAGTGTGATAAAGATTCAGCTGAGAAAGACTAGGATTCTGCTTATGCGTGCCTGCCTAAAACAGGCAAAGTAAATGAACCCGTCCCTATTGTTTCCATATAAGATGTATCTGAAGAATTTGTAAATTTGTGTTGTCGAAGGCTTTCATGGCCTGAAGGAATGGGTTGTTGCTAGTTTTCTGGGCTGTTTGGCCATGTTAAAGAAGCATTCTCTCGTGACGTTTTACCCACATCTATGGCAGGCATCCTCAGAGGTTGTTAAGTCTGTTGGAAGCGAGACAAGGGAGGCTTATACTGTATATCTGTGGAATGATGTCCAGGGTACAAGAGAGAACTCTTGTCTGTTGGAGGCAAGTGTGAATGTTGCAATTAGTAAGCTTGATTAGCATTGAATTGCTTTGCAGCTTCAAGGTCTGGCTGCTTCCTGCTTGGGGGAATCCTTTTTTGGAAGGTGTTAGCAGGTCCTGATTGATTCTTGTCTAGAATTCCACCATTTTCTGAGTGTTGTTCTTTATTTACTGTCCTGATTTTAGAGTTTTTAAAATCCAGATTTTGTTCATTTTCAGGCTTTCCTCCTTTCTGTTGAAATTGTCCACGTGCTTGTGGATCTCACAACCTCTGAGGTTGCCTGCCATAGATGTGGACGAAACGTCAGGAGAGAATGCTTCTGGAACATGGCCAGACAGCCTGGAGAACTCACAGCAACCCAAATTTTCTGCACAAAAAAGTTTTTGTACATTGAACCATCAGATAGCAAAGACATCACTATCTCAGCCAATTTTGGAGTATTTTGGATTTGAGATAAGAGATTCTCAACCTGTACACTTATACTGCTTACCCAGCTATAAAGTCGTGCTTTGGAAAAGCCTCTTTTGGATACAATGCTTGTTTTGGGGGTTTTATGAGTTCTGTCCCAGCAAAGCAACTTTTCCAAACTCTACAAAAGACATGTTCCTACTTTCCGAAACCACTTATTCCTTCTTCTAAGGGTAAGAACAAATATTGCATGGTGGACTTCCTCTCCAGGCAGGAATCCAGTTCTAGAGCCCTGGCTGAGACATATCTACCTGTACATGACCCCCTTTGCCTGCTAGGAGCAATTTAGTACCACTTACGTGGATTGGCTAATGAGATTACCAGTGGGGAGGTACATAGCTGTAGGCAGGGGTCCCTTGAGCCCTGTACGTTGGCACCGAGACGGGATGTGCTCCAATTGCAGTGTGCTGAGGAGTGGTCAACAGAGTGCCTGAAACAAGAAGAGAGAAAGGAGGAGAGTCAGAACAGAGGGAGAAGGCTTGCCTCGGCAGACATGCTCGCATCGGCTTCTGAACTAAGCAGGGTCCCAAAGGAAGAAGCAGGATTCCCCTTGAAACCTGTTCTTGGCTCGCTGGCATGAGCCGCTTGCAAGCCAAAGCATCCTCACGGTAGTCATTTGGGGACTGGACTGCATAGAAAATAAAGGACATTGAGAAACTATCCAGAAAAGAGTGACCAAAATGGTCAAAGGTCTGGAAGCCAAGCCCTACAAGGGAGCTTAGGGAGCATGTTTAGCCTGGAGTGGGAACATGAGAGCCATGTTTAAATATCTAAAAGGATATCACATTGAGGAGAGAGCAAGGCTGTTTTCGGCTGCTCTAGATATTGGGACACAATACAGCAATGAACTCAAGCTGCAGGAAAAAGAGATTCCACTTAAACATTAGGACAAACTTCCTGATAGTTAGAGCTGTTTAACTTGGAATCATTTGCCTGGGAGTTTGGTGGAGTCTCCTTCTCTAGAGGTTTTTCAGCAGAGCCTAGATAGTCATCTGTCGGAAGTGTTTCAATTATGTGTTTCTGCATGGCGTGGGGTTGAACGGATGGCCCTTGTGATCTCCGAGAGTCTATGATTCAATGAAAGGGGCCCTCATTGTCTGTGCTGATGGAGACAGGTTGGTGGTGGTGGGGAGACTGTGAATGGATTGGTCTTGCCTTTGGGATCTAGCTTGGGAACAACACCCCAGCATTAGCCGAGTTTAAAAAAACATATTGTGATTCCTGAAAGTCCAACGGGGACTAGAGTAAACCCTCTAAACCCCTGTTGAACAGGTCATGCAAAGAGCCAGTCCCTTACCTCCAAACACGTGCATGCCTGCACCCGTGTGGTACCCAAACAAATAGACCTTCACTGGGGGAGAAGGGGACGGGGCAGGAGCTGGCAGATAAAGGAGGCCATTTTATTTCAGCTGAGGGTCTTAAGCATTTTTTGCACAATTTGCTACAGAAATTAGAGACAATAATCTAGGAAAAAATGAAATGCATAGATATAGAATGGGTGACACCTGGCTTAACAATAGACCACGTGAAAGGAATCTATGAGCCTTAGTGGACCACAAGCTGAACAGGAGTTAACAGTGTGATGCGGCAGCTAAAAAGCCAATGTGACTCTATGTAGCATCGAAAGGAGTTGAGTGTGATAGAGGGAAGTCATAGTCCCACTCTCTTCTGCTTTAATCAGACCTCATCTGGAATAAGACTGTGTCCAGTTCTGGGCACCACAAACTCAGGAAGGATATTGTTGTGGTTCAGCCAGAGGCTGAAAACGAGGGGATTGTTGAGTCAGAGGTTGTGAGGAATGATGGGCTTTCCAGTTCGGAATGAGGAGATTTTGGATGATGATTCTGTCTGGGAGAATGGGTTTGTCTCTGGTCAGACAGAAACGGCTTCGGAGTAGGGAGGAGATTGATTTATTATTTTTATTTACATCATTTTTACCCCGCCCGTAGGGGGGACTCAGAGTGGTTAACAATGGCAACAATTCGATGCCGCAATAAATTACAATAAAAACACAATAAAAACATACAAATATCATTGATTAAAAACAACATTAGTAAACAGTCATAAAGCCTTTTCCATTACACAATCACAGGTCATGGAGATGTTTTGGTATCAGAAGATAGGGAAGACCTTTCCCCTGGTCGTTCCTTGGCAACGAAAGAGAAGGAGCTGGTAGGGAAAGATTTTTCCCCTTGTAAAACACCCGAGGTCAGTAGGAGTAGGAGACTCGATCTTCAGGAGGAAGAGTCAGATTATGGAGGTCACAGAGACTCCATGAGAAATCCTTGAAACAGACCAGGTGTCAAACACATGACTTCATGGCTTGTGGACCTTAAATTAAAGTGTTGTTTACTGAAAGGGTAAGACCAGGCAACACTGTGTTGTTGTGTACACCTTGGGTCTTTGTCTTGTTTCATGTTCAAGCCTATGTGTAAGATCTTTGGGAAGGTCTTGTGCTCATATTCATGGATTCATGTTTTGGAAGAAGTTCCTGTGTTCCAGGTGATAGATTTATGCCTATGTTTTGATTCCTGTTTCTTTTTTTAATGTACCTTGTCACTTTTGAATAGAACTTTGATGTTCAGACTACTGCATTTTGAAAGCCTTTTTCCTGTTGGTTTTTGGACATTGCCTTTTGCCTTTTTATATCTGCTTTCTTTAATACACAGTTTAGTTAGTACTACTGGACTTTTGTGTGGTGTTGGGTACAAAGCTGAATTCAGGCTGGAGTCTGTCCAGAGAAGGGCAACCAAAATGGACAAAGGTTTGGAAACCAAGCCCTATGAGAAATGGCTTAGAGAGCTGGGTCCGTTTAAGCTTGGAGAAATGAAGGCTAAGAGGGGACATGATAGCCATGTTTGAATATCTTAAAGGATGTCATATTGAGGAAAGGAGAAACTTGCTTTCTGCTGCTCTGGAGACCAGGTATGGAGCAGCAGATTCAAGCTGTTGGAAAAGAGATTCCACCTAAACATTAGCAAGAACTTCCTGGTGGTAAGAGCTGTTGGACAGTGGAATATGCTGCCTGTGATTGTAATGGAATCTCCTTCTCTTGAGGTTTTCAAACAGAGGGCTTGGATTGGGTGAACTAGGTAGACCCTTGTAATCTCTTCCAACTCTATGATTCTATGATACATGTTATTTATTTATTTATAATTCAAATTTAATAGACCGCATCTCCCGAAGCTCGTAGTGGTTTCCATAGATAAAACACACAAATCACACAGCATCCCAACAATGTTAGGAAAATGTATCTCACTGAGGCTTTCTCTCCATCTCACCTGCTGACATTGCCATGGTGGTCCCAGCTACCATCCCCATGGTCACGCCATTAGTCCTCTGGGCAGCCACAGGGGCAGGATAAATAGCAGACGGGATGCTGTTTGGCTGGACCACGGTGGTGTGATGGATGACATGAGGCTGCGCTGCATACACCGGCTGTGTGTAATACGCTCCCTATTTAGAAAGGGGAAAGGCAAGGAAAAGAGAAACAATAATCTCTCATTTCAGTAAACTCGATTTTAAAAAAAAATCATCAACACTACATTGCATCAATAGAAGTATAGTGTCTACATTAAGGGAAGAAAGAGCACCACCGTATTCTGCATTGGTCAAACCTCATCTGGAATAATTGTCATAAATATTACTTTAAAAGCATGTAAAAGATTATTTTATTTCATTCACAATGGAACAGAATATGAGGCACTTTACAGAGAAAGAAAGTAGACACACAGACTCTACATTAGATACACAAAGGGGATATTACATTTTACATCAGCATGCACACATATGTAACACTCATTTATCAAATATACACACATGACCATCTCTTTTTCCTTCTCCTGGAAAAGAGACCTACACATAGGCTGGATTGTGTTCCCTGCAAATCTGCTATTCTGCAAAGACACCATCTTTCTCTGTCCCTTGGAGAAGATGGCAGGTGGATCAGACTCCTCCAGTCGGCCACAGTTTTTGGAGTACTAAAGTGTCTCTTATATTTCTGCTGATGTTGCTCCAAAAAGTTGTAAATGGCAGGTGTTTTTCAGCTAGAATTTACTGACTCCCATCAGTTCCAGACAGATGTTGAATTTCTTATTAATTGATAATTGGTTTTCATTCTTAGTAAGGAATCATTGTAAACACTTCCTTAACTTAAAGAATCATTGTATCTGGTAATGCAAACCTGTTGTTTTCCACCAAGAGTTAATCATTGTCTCTGGTCATCAATGTCAGTAATTCAGCAACTTTTAATTATAGTTCATTAATTCTTCTTTTATAGTTTTCCAGGCTTCAATCCTAAGATGGCATCTCTAGCCCCTATAGGTCCCAACCATACACCTTTCATACAATTTCATTCAATTTCATTCAGACCACATCATCTTCTATTCACCACATAGCACTGTGTCCAATTCCGGACATCACAGTTTAAGAAGGATATGGACAAGCTGGAAGGTTTCCAGAGAAGGGCAACCATAACGATCAAAGGTCTGGACGCTAAGCCCTATAAGGAGCAGCTCAGGGAGCTGGAGATGTTTAGCTTGGAGAAGAGAAGACTGAGAGAAGGGGACATGAGAGCCAGTTTAAATATCTAAAAGGATGTCACACTCAGAAGGGGGCAAGCTTGTTTTCTGCTGCTCTGGAGATAAGGACATGAAGCAATGGATTCAAGCTGCAGGAAAAGACATTCCACCTCAACAAGAGGAAGAACACTTGAGCTGTTCAACTGTGGCATCCACTGCTGCCTGGCAGAGTCTCCTTCTATCGAGCTTTTTAGGCAGAGGCTGATGGCTATCTGTCAGGAGGGCTTGGACTGTGTGTTCCTGCATGGCAAAAACAGGATAGCTCTTGTGGTCTCTTCATATTCTATGATTCTACATACAACTTTACGACTAGTGCCGTGGTTCTCAACTTGTGGTTCCTCAGATGTTTTGCCTTCAACTCCCAGAAATCCTGACAGCTGGTAAACTGGCTGGGATTTCTGGAAGTTGTAGGCCAAAACAGCTAGGGGCCCTCAGGTTGAGAACCACTTGACTAGTTTCCCACTTTTGTTCCTCTTTTGGTTTTGGACTTCACCTCCCAGAATTCCTGTCAGTCAAGTGGATTGGAGCTTCTTGAAGTTAAAGTCCAAAACACCTGGAGAAAATAATGGTGATGATGATGATTTATTGTGTCTGGAGCGAGCCAAAACAGTTGTACTGCATTATTTATTGTGTCAGGAGCGAGCCAAAACAGTTGTACTGCATTAAAACAAACAAACAAACAAAACACAAAGTTTGCAGACTTGGTATTCTATTAAATGTCCTTTGACCAGTAGCTGGCCACTTGGAGCACCTCTGGTGTTGCTGCAAGAAAGTCCTCCATTGTGCATGTGGCACGGCTCAGACTGCATTGTAGTAGGTTGTCTTTGGTTTGCTCTTCTCCTCACTCGCATATCGTGGATTCCACTTTGCGGCCCCATTTCTTAAGGTTGGCTCTGCATCTCGTGGTGTCAGAGCGCAGTCTGTTCAGTGCCTTCCAAGTTGCCCAGTTTTCTGTGTGCCCAGGGGGTATCAGCCACTGATTGAGGTTCTGGGTTTGAGCCTGCCACTTTTAGACTCTCGCTTGCTGAGGTGTTCCAGCGAGTATCTGTATATCTTAGAAAACTATTTCTTGATTTAAGTCGTTGGTGTGCTGGCTGATACCCAAACAGGGGATGGGCCGGAGATGTCACTTTCACTATTGGCTGCCACTCCCCAGCGGATGTCAGGTGGTGCAATACCGGCTAAACAGTGTAATTTCTCCAGTGGTGTAGGGCGCAGACCGACTGTGATAATGCGGCATGTCTCATTAAGAGCCACATCCACTGTTTTAGCATGGTGAGACCTGTTCCACACTGGGCATGCTTATTCAGCAGCAGAGTAGCCAAGCGCAAGGGCAGATTTCTTCACTGTATCTGGTTGTGATCCTCAGGTTGTGCCAGTCAGCTTTCGTATGATATTGTTTCTAGCGGCCACTTTTTGCTTGATATTCAGATAGTGCTTCTTGTAGATCAGAGCATGGTCCAGGGTAACTCCCAGGTATTTGGGTGTGCTGCAATGCTCCAGTGGGATTGCTTCCCAGGTAATCCTCAGAGCTTGGGATGCTTGTCTGTTCTTAAGATGAAAAGCACATGTCTGTGTTTTAGATAAATTAGGAATCAGCTGGTTTTCCCTGTAATAGGCAGTAAGAGCGCCTAGAGCTTCAGAGAGCTTCTGTTCAACCATCTCAAAGCTCCCTGTTTGAGCGGTGATGGCACAATAGTTAGCATAGATGAAACTTTCTGTCCCTTCTGGCAGTGACTGGTCATTTGTGTAAATGTTAAATATTGATGGAGCAAGCATGCTCCCCTAAGGCAGGCCCGTTCTTCTGTTTTCTCCATCTGCTTCTTTGGCCCTGGAACTCAACAAAAAAGCTCCTGTTTTGTAGCAGATTTCCTATGAGGCGGGTGAGATGGTAATCTTTTGTGATATTATACATTTTTCTAGGAGGAGGCGGTGGTTTACAGTATCATAAGCCGCTGACAGGTCTATGAAGACAGCTCCTGTGATCTGCTGCCTTTCAAAGCCATCTTCTTTCTGCTTAGTCAGGCTCAGCACTTGTGTTGTGCAGCTTTTGCCTTTCCTGAAGCCAGCTTGCTATGGAATCAGACATGGGTCTATTTTTTCAATAATTCTATGCAAAATAAGTCTCTCCAGAAGTTTGTAAAGATGGCATAACAAGGAGGTGGGTCTATAGCTTTTTGGATTATGACGGCCTTTGTCTGGTTTCAAGATGGCTATGACTCTTGCTTTCCTCCAGATTTTGGGGATCTGACAGGATGCAGTGCAGTTGTTCATCAGCTCCAGCAGCCAGCACCTTGCTTTTGGGCCAAAGTTCTTAATTTGTTCCATCCCTAGATCATGATAATGATGATGATGGTGGTGGTAATTATGATTATTATTTCCCAAGGATTGAGGCAGGTTAAATACAATAGATAAAAACATAAAATAATTTTAAACACAAAGACTAAAATGCATAGACAAATCTTTAAAACACACATTAAAATCAATCAAACCAATAGAATGTGAATTTTATTGTTCTAGGCCAGTGTTTCTCAAACTCAACTCCTAGAAATCCCAGCCAGTTTACCAGCTGTGTGAGCTGAAATCGAAAATGTCTGGAGGAGCAGGAACTGATTACAAGATGCTGGTAGAGTCTGTATTGGGTTTGTGTACCAGTGCCAAGAAAACATGAGGTCTTCATCAGTCCACTACCCAACTGATCTACCTGCCATTTTTAGAAGGTGTAATCTCGAGAACTTTGTCAAAAGACAAAGCAACCCAGTTATATTTGTAATGGGGAGGAGTTCCAAAAGGCATTTTCTATCTCTGTGCAACACCAATGTAACCAACGAATACTGCCTTTGTTTTGCAAGGGGCAAGGAGAAGGAAGGTTGGAATTTCCCTCTGATGATCGGAAACAGGTAACAAATGCATCTTAAAAGACTCGTTGCCATTTTAAAAAGAAATGTTGTTAATATCAAGTAGTATTTAAAGAAAATCTTTTGCAAATAATTTGAAAACTAAATAGACAGATAAAGACTTTAAGTTGGCCTCCAACCCCAAAAAACTGAGTTGAGTTATATGCGGGTCTCTGAGTAGTGTGAGAGGAATAGTCAGCCTTCTCTTCTCCAAGCTAATCAAAAAGGCAACAATCCCCTTCATTGAGGAGACTCTCAAAAGGGGGGAGCTTAGTCTGAAATGGGAGAACCTAAAAGAAGCACCAACTGCCTCTACTCTCTCCATAATGATGACCCTTCTGGCCTTTTCTGAATGCCTGGATGTGGAAATAGCAGTGGGGGGCAGAGAGGATGGTCCTCTGAGGTGGCATTGGTGCTTTCCACCCTCCATATAGTGAACCTCAACTTATCTATGAGACATACCAAAACCCATAATTTTGGCTTATAAATGACCTCAACTTGTACATGAGAATATGCAGTACCTAATGCAGGCTGCCATGTTCATTTGGTGGGAGTAGGGTGATGAACAATTTGATACATAAATAGAGACAGACATATATACACACCTGGGCATATAGGTTCTGCTGTGGATAGGCACTTCGGATAGGGTACATAGCAGTTTGGTAAGGATTTGGAGATGCAGAATATGGAGGAGGTGCGCTGTTACTCTGGGTAGGAGGGACCTTGTAAGGTGTTCCAGCAGTATATCCTGTTGAGAAAAAAGAAGCAAGGGCGGTCAAAGTGAGACATTAGATGGCCACCCTTGGGTCAGTCTTGGATCTAAGCCGATAGAGTGGTCTGATTGTGAACACTCAACAGAACCCTTGAGTTCTCCGTTGTAGCGCAGAAGGAGGACCATCAGCCTACCATCCCCACTCATTTGGCACAACCTCTATTGCCCACAATCCACTAAATGACTCTTCTTCATCACCCATTCTATTTGGATCAGAGCTGTTTTGGAGCAGGAAGTGCTATTTAATCCAACCATCTACCACGTAGGGATTAGGCATGAGCAATCCATGGTTCTAAAGTACTTAGAAAACTAGAGGGTGCTGGTGCTTTGCTTCTAAAGTGTTGCTAATGTTCTGGTGGTGAAATTTTCAGAACTCTAACCAAACGTTCAAAATTTCATTATTATTGCATTAATGGTGATTTTTATGACAGAACCAATTAGGAACTGCCATTTATAACAAAATTTTGAAAGTTTTGTTGGTGTTCTGAAATTTTCACTACTAGGACTTTACCAACACTTTAGAAGCAAAGCACCAGCGCCCCCTAGTTTTGTAAGTACTTTACAACCATGGATTGCCCATGCCTAGTAGGAATACATAATCACCAGATCACTCCTGAAAGTTGCCACCCTCTGTTTAAAGGCCTCCAAAGATGGCAGAGTCCACCATCCTCCAATGCAGTCCATATTCTACTGTTGTATAGTTCTTTTTTTTTACTGAGATAGTTGTTTGACAACAAAATGGACTACTCAGAGGTAGCAGACTTTCCTTCTTCAGAAGTCTTTAAGTGGAGTCAGTATGGGCATTTTTCAAGTGTGGCTTTCGTTACATATCCGTGCGTGGTAGGGGATTGAATCAGTTGGCAAAGAAATGTCCTTGGTTTGCTCCTAATAGTTAGCTCATTTGTGGTACTGATGTCAGAGGACAAAAATAAAACACTTGCGAATCCAGTTCAGAGTAACTGCAGCTCCCTGTGACCTATTAGCAGCTCCTTCAATATGGGACCTTCTGCAGAAAGTATCTAACCTCATCTATATCCCATTTGATGTACAGTACATGTCCTTACTTAAGCGCATGTGCAACCTGAAAAGAGGAGTAGTGAATTAAGAGCAGGAAGTTCAGAGGAATTTGAGAGAGTATCTATCTATCTATCTATCTATCTATTTATGTATTTCAAGCATTTATATCCCGTCCTTCTCACCTCCGAAAAGGGACTCAGGACATCTTACAACAGGCACCCATTAGATGCCAACACAATATATTTAAAATAACAATTACAATTAACACAGTTGAAACAGTTATAAATATTCATTTTAAAAAGTTCACGTATGGTTGGCACACATGACAGAGTATACATCGGCTATCCACATTTGGGGGTTTAACTTTTATGGATTTGAGTATTCATAGATTTTAGTAATATGGCATTTCTAGAAATCTTTCAGTCCTTTAGTGAAACTGTATTATCAGGTATTGCTAGATGTTGTTCATGAATTGTGCTGGAGGACCTACAGATTCCTAGAGGTAACATCTCTTTTAAAATGTCCAGGTCCTCCAGCACATCTTCAAGCAGAAGTTGACCATAGGAAAAGAAAGGCTAGAAAACCTCCTTTTTAAAAGAAAGGAGAGAGATGAAGTGGAATATAAATACTACTACTAGCATGGAGTGGGTCAAAGTTCTGAGTTGCTGAGCTTGTTGACCGAAAGGTCACAGGTTCGAATCCGGGGAGTGGCGTGAGCTTCCACTGTCAGCCCCAGCTTCTGCCAACCTAGCAGTTTGAAAACATGCAAATGTGAGTAGATCAATAGGTACCGCTAAGGCGGGAAGGTAATGGCTCTCCCTGCAGTCATGCTGGCCACAGGACCTGATGATAATGATGACGACAACAACAGAACAGGACTAGAGTGCCTAGCAATGCCATGAAATATGTTCTTTCAGGTAAAAAAAAAAAGTTTTAATTCACATTTTTCTCCCAGTTTCATGGGTCCTGCTAGCCTAATTCTAACAAATGTGGATGGATAGCTGTATTTCACACTCTCTGGAGTTGCCTGTTTTCTACAGGAAGAACAAGAATTTATCACATCATGCCTTGTTGTTATCTAACACAATTCAAAATTTAAAAGGTGGAGGCTCATAGGTACCCTATTCTTACAGCAATGTCTGCTGCTTGACACACATACACAAGGACCTCTATTTAAACACAGCGGAACCTTATTCTATAGCTGCTGTATGCTAAAGGAGAGTCCATCTGGTGTAGTGGTCAGTATTTGGACTGGGACTTGGGTGCCCAGGTCCAAGTTTCCACTCAAACATTAAAAAAAACCTAGGTAGTAGTGAAATAATAATAATGAGGAGTTGAAGATCAAACTGCAAACACTCTGGCACAAGCCAGTCAAGGGGGTCCCAGTAGTGATTGGCACACTGGGTGCGGTGTCTAAAAACCTTGGCCTGCACTTAAACACAATCGGTGCTGATAAAATTACTATCAGCCAGCTGCAAAAGGCCACCCTACTCAGATCTGCAGGCATTATTTGCTGATACATCACACAGTCCTAGACGGTCCTAGACTTGGGAAGTGTCCGACCTGGGATCCAATACAACAGCTGTGTACCAATCTTGTGTACTAATCAAATAATACGTGTTATTTCTTAGCCACTCTTCTCCAAGGCTCTAGGCAGGGTACGTCATAGAAGGAAAATATAATTGATATTGACTAAAGACATAAAACCATTAAAAACATAAGCATAAGATTACAATACACATTAGGCCAGTCACTCTCTGACAAAGCGGACTGGAGTCCACCTACACATTTATTCCAAGAATGTGAAGAATGTGACAGCATTCCTTTATACCGCTTTATATTAAATGACTATTACAACTTATTAAAAAGATCAACTAAAGACTATTTCATGGTGCAGAAATCTTGCAATGGATCTGCTTATAAAAAGCCAATGGGATTTTGGCCTGCCTCAAGAGGAGCCTAGTGCCTAGTTCCAGGGAAGTCATGCTCCCTCTCTATTCTATGCTGCCTTGGTCAGACCACACCTGGAATCACATTGTGTCCAATTCTGGGCACCACAATTGAAGAGAGATGTTCACAAGCTGGAATGTGTACAGAGGAGGGTGACTCAAATGATCAAGGGTCTGGAGAACAAGCCCTGTGAGGAGCGGCTTCAAGAGCTGGGCATGTTTAGTCTACAGAAGAGAAGGCTGAGAGGAGACATGATGAGGGCCATGGTGATGTGAGGGGAAGTCATAGGGAGGAGGGACTAGGTTTGTTTTCTGCTGCCCTGGAGACTAGGACGCAATGGAACAATGGCGATTTTCCTGCTTCTTGGCAGAGGGTTGGACTGGATGGCCCACGAGGTCTCTTCCAACTCAAATGATTATATGATTCTACAGGAAAGGAAATTTCACCTGAACACTAAGGAGAACTTCCTGACTGTGGGAGCTGTTCAGCAGTGGAACTCTCTACCCAGAGTGTGGTGGAGGCTCCTTCTTTGGAGGCAATTTTCCTCCTTCTTGGCAGAATGGGGTTGGACTGCTGAAGGAGGATAGTGACGGAGCTTGTCTTAATTCTCTGGGGAGGGTGGTCCAAAGTCGTGGGGCCACCACCGAGAAGGCCCTCTCCCTCATCCCCACTGTGCTTCTGATGGTGGTGGGAGCGAGAGGAGGGCCTCCCTGGTAGATCTAAGAGTCTGCCCCAGTTCATAGGGGAGATGCAATCGCAGAGATATTATTTATTTATTTACGGTATTTATATTCCGCCCTTCTCATCCCGCAGGGGACTCAGGACAGATTACAATGCACCTATACATGGCAAACATTAAATGCCAATTGGACATATAACATATATAGACAGTCACAGAGGCCATTTAAAATTCCAGCTTTTTCCGGCTTCATGAGGTATGCTCGATTCTGGCTCGATTCCGGCCACAGGGGGAGCTGCCGCTTCATAATCCATTTGTGACACTGAGTCCTGTGATGGAGTACTTGCTCATTCTTCTGCACTCTGCTGGAAGGTTTTATAGTGGCGTAAATTAGTTAAATTAGCCTCCTGCATAAAGTTGTACCTAAATTTCCTACTTGACAGATGCAACTAGACTACTGGCTGGAAGCTCACGCCAACCCGGGGCTGGCTTCAAACTCATGACCTCTTGGTCAGTAGTGATTTAATGCAGTTGGCTCCCAGCTAGCTGCACCACAGCCCAGTCCCAACTGTTTATGGCTTTGTAGGTCATAACCTGCACCTTAAATTGGGCCCGGTAAATTATCGGCAGCCAGGGGAGCTGCTTTAGTAGGGGCTTTGTATGCTCCCTATAATTAGCTCCAGTAAGAAGCCTGGCTGCCGACCTTTGTATCAGTTGGAATTTCCAGGCCATCATCAAAGTCAGCCCCACATAGAGCGCATTGCAATAATCCAATCTGGATTATTCAAAATTCATTCAAAACATGGTACTGGAAGAGAGGTAATGGATGCCATTAACTCTCCAAAAGGACAAACAAGCAAGTCTTACAGCCCTTCCACAAAGCCATTTAAACTAAAATATCAAGGCAGATAATCCAAAAGAAAAAAACCAAAAACCTGCTTTGAGATGGGTTATCTGAGTCCACACTGCCATATAATCCAGTTCAATGTGGAATTTATACAGCTCTTAGAAAGGGCCCAAGAGCAAATCAAGCCTGAACTCTCAAACAATGACAAAGTAATTGAACTACCTAATGTATTTCAGGCATATCATAAGATAACACAAGTTGCAGAAAAAATGAAAATGTTTGGCATAATGGAAGGCAGTAGGGAGGAAAACAACATACAGATGGGTTCGCTCAATCAAGAAAGCCACAAAGGCCCTGAGTTTGCAAGGCCCGAGGAAGACTGATGACAATGGGATGTCTTGGAAATCTCTCATGGTTACCATATATTAGAGCCAACCTGACAGCACACAATAACAATTAGGCTTTTAACTCTATTGGCAGTATAATTATATTTTAACTGATGTATTTTTAGTAGTGTAAGACTTTATTGGTATCTGTTTTAATTTTTGTAAGCCCAATGAGTCCTTTAACTGGGAAAAAAGATGGGAAGCAAACACATGAATCAATAATAGTCTTAGCACATTGGACCCTATGAGGTTTAATGGAGTGGCTTTCTTGGGGCAAGAGATTTGAAGAACATTGATCTGTTGCCAGTTAACTTCTTTGTTTTTACTGCTAGGGACAACGAGAACTCAAATTTTCCACCTCAGGCCCCAAATAATCCCGGAGAGACTAAAACTTAAAGGTGAAGTAGGGAGTGAAGGAGAAAAGCTGTATTTTTTCCAAAAAGCTGTTCTTTAACAATTGTCGGCAAACTTAGAGTGTTACCTGCTCCTGCTATCTAGAAAAATGGCACCACAGGAACAAAACAACATTAGAAGACACTTCCAACCATACTACCTTCCTGTTTTATCTGATCTCTCTTTTATGTTTTAATTATTTATCAGAAAACCTCAATCATATTCCCATGAAAATTTGCTATGAAACAGTAAACCTGGGCCCATAACCATATGTATGCGTTTTTAAATTTCCAGGATGAACAAGAGATAAGAAGCCTTGGTAACACCGAGGATCCCTTTGTTCTCTTTCAGTAGTCTCCGATGACCCAAATCAAGAGACAGGAGCAAGTTTAGTAGCTGTTGCCCAAGATTGTCATCATGGAAGAAGGTTTATTTGGCCAAGGAGCTCACATGAGAAATTCCAATTCAGTTCCAGAAGGGAGAGATTGACATGTATCATGTCCTGCAGTTGATGATGGCAGACATAGCAGTTGGCGATGGAAGGATTAATGTAACTCTTAGTTCTAAAGGGCTGAGTAATTTGTAAGTAACAGTGTACAGGTAAAAGCATTTAAGGGTGGAGGCATGCAAGGGATAGGTTGCAGCTGGGTGTTACTAGATTTAGGGAGCTAACCTTGGTGCTGATCTTTGGGGGAAGAGTATTTGTTTTATCTTAGTGGTAGATGCTGCTGGTTTCCCCCCAGGTTTCTGGATTTTCGGTGTCCCAACCTGTCTTCTGAACTCTTGGAACTCTGGAACTTTGAATCTCTGAAGTCTCTTGATTCCTGGAGTTTTCTCATTGAACTCTCAGCATTTGACCACTGGACTGAACCCTTTGACTACAGCAGTGTTTCCCAACCTTTTTTGAGCCGCGGCACACTTTTTACATTTACAAAATTCTGGGGCACACCACCAACGAAAATGACATAAAATGACACTCTAACACAGTAATACATATAGTTAATATGTTTTTAAATGTATTTTACACTCAGTGTGAAACCTGGGCCTGTATCGATGAACACAACATAGATATCCTGGCAGGAATGGCAGAAAGACACAAACTTCCCACACAGAACTCCCATAACCAAGAGAAACTGCTATAAGAGTTCGGTGGGCATTGACCTTGAGTTTTGGAGTTGTAGTTCACCTATATCCAGAGAGCAATGTGGACTCAAACAATGTTGGATCAGGACCAAACTTGGCATGAATACTCAATATGCCCAAATGTGAACACAGATGGAGTTTGGGGGAAAATAGACTTTGACATTTGGTAGTTACAGTTTCTGGGATTTATAGTTCCCCTACAATCTAAAGAGCATTCTGAACCCCACCAATGATAGAACTGGGCCAAACTTCCCACACAGAACCCCTAGGTGGCTCCCTTCCTGAATTGCTCTCTCCCTCTTCCACATCAGAAGGGAAGGCACTCACTCGGTCCGCAGTTGCCTGCCTTCCTTCCTTCTTTCCTGCGGTTCGAAAGAAGAAGCCGGTGGGCCTGCCTCGGACTGTGCTCCTCACTTCCACTTCTGTTCCCCGCCCTCCCTCGATTGGAGGCTGGCTTGGGAAACGGCCGAAGGAGGCGGCGCCCCGGCCCCTTCTTCTTCTTCACCGCCGTCTGGCCCTTCCTCCTCCTCCCCCAAGCAGTAGCAGCAGTTCGGCAGGAGGGGGAAGAAAGGGGGGAAGAGAGGTTTTCCCGCGGCACACCAGGTGATCACTCACGGCACAGCGGTTGGGAAACACTGGCCTACAGTGTAGGTTTTTTCTATCAGTTTTTGTTTTATATTCTGTGGCTGAGTGCTATATTTATGTTTTATATTTTGGACTATTACAACAGCCAGAAAGTAAGTGCTGTTTTAATTAAACTGTTTGATACAAACTGGGTGTTTGTTTGATTCCTCTCTAATTGGGTACAAGCAGAGCCCTGGCATCATGGCAGAGATCTACCTACATTATTATATATTATTTAAAACGTTTATATCCCGATTTTCTCAACCGCCGTAGAGGGACTCAGACCGGCTCATAGCAAGGATTCAATGCAATAATACAATCTAAAAACATCATAGAATGACAAAAGATTAAAATATATATAGAATAAAAATACAAATAAGCCAAATTGCCAAGATAAAATCATGTCCAACTCAGTCCGTATGTGTGGTCAATAACTTTGTTCTGTGGCCGGCCTCAGCCATTATTCTGAGAATGCTTCATTCCATAGCCAGGATTTCACTAGCCTCCTGAAGGACAGGAGGGAGGGGGCAGATCTGATCTCAAACTGGAGAGAGTTCCATAGCCGAGGGGCCACCACAGAAAAGGCCGTCTCTCGTTCCCGCCAGACGCGATTGCAAAAGTTGCAGGACTGAGAACATGGTCCTACCAGAAGATCTTAATAGCCTTGATGGTTCATAGGGGAGAATATGTTAGGACAGGTAAACTAGGCCTCATGTCACCATGGCAACTGCAGTAGAGTTATCAAGAGGGGATGCTCCCAAGAAGAGCATCCCAGGTCTGTGCTATACTTTTCAGAACGGGAAGGCCATGAGATTAATTGTCCTCACTTTAAAATCTCCTTGAGGTTTTCCACCTGAGTCAGCCACAAGAAGGTTGCAGCCCTTGAAGAACAAATTCCATCGCCTTCAAAAAACCTTAATGTTCTTTTCTCATTCCTCAAGCTTCAGTTTGGAAGACCAGAAAACATGGAGAAAACTTGTCCAGAGTGGACTTCACATGCCTTACTCTTCTACTTGTCTCTGTCTTTCAGATTGTGGAAGACCTCCAATGTCGCTCTCTCTAACCAGATCTTATGTGCTTTACATTAAAGCAGTGTTTCTCAACCTGGGGGGTGGGACCTCTCGGGGGGTTGCAAAGTGGTGTCACAGGGGCCACCAAAGACCATCAGAAAACACAGTGTTTTCTGTTGGTCTTGGGGGTTCTGTGTGGGAAGTTTGGCCCAATTCTATCGTTGGTGCGGTTCAGAATGCTCTTTGATTGTAAGTGAACTATAATTCCCAGCAACTACAACTCCCAAATGTCAAGTCTATTTTCCCCAAACTCCACCAGTGTTCACATGTGGTCATGTGGGTATCCATGCCAAATTTGGTCCAGGTCCAGCATTATTTGAATCCACAGTGCTCCCTGGGTGTAGGTGGACTACAACTCCAATACTCAAGGTCAATGTCCACCAAACCATTCCAGTATTTTCTGTTGGTCATAAGAGTTTTGTGTGCCAAGTTTGGTTCAATTCCATTGTTGGTGGGTTCAGAATGCTCTTCGATTGTAGGTGAGCTATAAATCCCAGCAACTACAACTCCCAAATGACAAAATCAACCCCTCCCAACCCCACCAGTATTCAAATTTGGTTGTATCAGATATTTGTGTCAAATTAGCTGAATGAAAATAAATTTTCATAACGATTCATAACAGTAGCAAAATTACAGTTATGAAGTAGCAATAAAAATATGGTTGGTGGTCACCACAACATGAGGAACTGTATTAAGGAGTCACGGCATTAGGAAGGTTGAGAACCACTACATTAAAGTCTACGTGGAGGTCACATAAGCATCCTTGCTCTATGTTCTTCACTCTGGGAACTAAATTCAATGGGCAGAAACCCAAGCCAAACTCTCCAAAAACCCTTCCTAAGATCAGTTCAGCTTGCCTGAGTAAAGTCTACATGCCCTGCTTCCATTAGTCATCTTTGCTCTGACTCGAACTATCACACAAGAGATATTTTTACAACCTGGGTTCAGGGGTGTCTGTGAGAACACTGCACCCACCATTGGCATTCATAGGGCCCTTTCCCCAAGGACAACACTCTTCTCCCCAAAGTTACAAGGTCACAATGTGAGGACAGAGGATTCATTGGCGGCATGCTCTCTGCAATTAAAAACAGGAATTCTTTCAGCATTTATGTCCCTAGCCACACAGATCTGGCAGAACCAGACAACTAGGCCATGGCAGTCCATACTCTGGTCCATACATCCTAAATAGATTATTGCAACACACTCTATGTGAGGTTGCCTCTGAAGACTGCTCGGAAGCTGCTATTAGTCCAACATTCGGCTACTCCAATGCTCAGCGGTCAGGTTGCTCACGAGTGCTGGTCTTAACTTATAAAGCCCTAAACCAGTGGTTCTCAACCTGTGGGTCCCCAGGTGTTTTAGCTTACAACTCCCAGAAATCTCAGCCAGTTTACCACCTAATAGGATTTCTGGGAGTTGAAGGCCAAAACATCTGGGGACCCACAAGTTGAGAACCACTGCAAAATGGTTCCGGCCCAGTTTACCTGTCTGAATGTATCTCCCTCTATGAACCACCAAGGACCTTAAGATAATAATAATACACTTTATTTATATTCCGCTCTTCTCACCCCGAAGGGGACTCAGTGCGGATTACATTACACATACGGCAGACAGTCCCTGCCGGATTGACATACGATTACAATACAGTTGTGCAGACAAACAGACAAACAGGTGCAGACACTTGTACAATTAGAAGGATCTTCCATCTGGCTACATTCTGAAGGGTGCAATCGCTCCATTACGTCACAACGGGGTGCTGTTGATTCATCCTCAGACGAGAGCCTGGTTACGCATTCCACTTCGGCAGCCAATTTTCCTTCTTTTGTTGTTATTTGTTATAAGTCCTTAAAAATCCTTCCCCGCTGCTCGGTACCTATTTTATCTACTCACAGCTGGCTTTGTTTTCGATCTGCTACGTAAACCGTGGACAGGGCTCACAGCTGGGTGTCCAAACCAACCCGGGAATCGAACTTGCAACCTTCAGATTGCAACACAGCTGTTGTTACCACTGTGCTATCTCTCCGGCCCTGCTCTCAGTCCCACTGCCACTGCAGTCACATTTGATGGAGATGAGAGAGAGTGCCTTCTCTGTGGTGGCCCCTCGGCTATGGATCTCCCTCCCTTATGAGATTAGATCTGCCCCATCCCTCCGAAGGAAACTCACATCCTGGCTGTGGGATTAAGCGTTTGCAGAACAGACTGATTTACTGGTGAAGATAAGGTTTTAGTGGACCGCAATGGACTGATTTGGATGACGATTTGAACCGGCAAACAGTTTTAATGTATATTTGTAACTGTTTTTAATGTATCCTAATTATATTTTATGTATGTTATTATATTGTGTCGCCATTGAATAGTTGCCTGTTGGAAGCCGTCCTGAGTCCCTCTTTGGAGGTTGAGGAGGACAGGGTATAAATGTTCCAAAAAAATAAACAAGCAAAGTCATTAACTTTCTGTGTGTGTCTTAGCCAGTAAATGAAATGCCCTTCAAAGTACATCACTTGCCTTACTATCTCTCCTAAATCCCCACCGGCCTGAGTGCATTTGAAACTCTGACCTTAACTTTCAAATTCTCAGCAGCCGCCCTATTGAACAAAGCACCCAAGATTCATGGCTGTATCTATTTTTTTAAAATCAATTATTGTAAACACAGTTTTCAAAATACTAATGTAGGTGGGGAAGGGGATTCTTCGATGTCCTTCATGAAGACTAGACTGTTAATGCTCCACAAAGGTCACCTTAGTGCAATAAAGATTTTTCCAGATGCCTTTGTACACCACCTCTGCTGTCTCCTCTACCGTCCAATTTGCATTATTGACAAAAGTGCTGTATCTGTTCAGCTCCTATTAAAAATAAGAATGGCTTGCTCTTCGCAGGTGTACCAAAAGAGGGACCTCCATCTCGCCTCCGAAGGACAAAAATTGTGATGCAAAAGCACAAGGTCACCTTGCAGAGAGTTCAGAAAAGAAGCAGGCAGCAGTTGGTGCATTTATCAACCAAACACTGAAGCAAAAGCAAAATGTCCTTGATATTGGCCCCATTCAGACATACAGAACAAGGGCGCAACTCTTCTTGCAATAGGTCTCGGTGTCCTAGTTTGACAAGCCTAGATGCATGATGGTCACAAAAGAGAATCCATCTTGCACTCTTCATATGACAGAATGCCATATGGATCTCACCACATGCTGGGCTCTGAATCCACAGTGGTAGATTAGGGTATTTTCTGTTTTACTGCACAGATCCATGCGCCAGGGCATCACAGATGCACCAATTTGTCACAGCACTCAAAAGGGAAGGCAAAATTTCACACAGACACAACACAGCCTAGCAACATCCTTTTCTGCAGCAGGATAACAAACAGTCACAGCCCTTGACTCCTCAGAAGAAGAAAGGAAAGTCCCCCAGAGTCCACTATCATAGAATCATAGAGTTGGAAGAGACCTTGTGAGCCATGCAGTCCAACCCCATTCTGCCAAGAAGCAGAAAAATCGCATTCAAAGCACCCCCAACAGATAGCCATCCAGCCTCTGTTTAAAAGCCTCCATAGACGGAGCCTCCACCACACTTCGGGGTAGAGAGTTCCACTGCTTTTTTTTTTTGGAGAAGCTGCTGGTAGAGCAGAAGTCAGAGGGGGTGGAGCCAGGCCATGCCAAGCCCCGCCCCCTCCCCTCTGGCTTTGGAGCTCCCAGCAGCTTCTCCAGGCTTGAGGATGGCAGTGCCAAGCCAGTGGTGGCATATCCAGCACAAGGCTGGCTTGGCCCTGCTCTCCTCAAGGCTGGAGCAGCTGCTGGGAGTACCGAAGCCAGAGGGGGCGGAGCCAGGCCACCTCAAGCCCCGCCCCCTCCCGCCTTGGGAAGGTAGGTAGATCTTTCTGACTTGGTTTTATTATAAGTAGCTCGCATGCTGAAAAAGTGTTGGCACCCCTGCAATAATGTATTCGGGATGCTAGGAGTGCCAAAGCCAGGGGCGGGGCTTGGCACGGCCTGGCTCCACCTCCTCTGAGAAGAGCCCCATTCGGCTGCGATCGACCTTCTTCAGTCCTGCGATCGACTGGTCGATCGCAATCGACTTCCTGTGCAGCCCTGCAATACTGCAATGCACTCTATGTGGGGTTGCCTCTGAAGAGTGCTCAGAAGCTTCAGCTAGTCCAACGCTCGGCGGCTAGGCTGCTCATGGGACCCCCCTGTTACGCCAGCTCCACTAGCTGCCTGTTCGCTTCTGGGCACAATTCAAAGTGCTGGTCTTAACCTATAAAGCCCTAAACGGTTCCGGCCCAGTTTACCTGTCTGAACGTATTTCCCTCTATGAACCACCAAGGACCTTAAGATCATCCGGTGAGGCCATGCTCTTGATCCCACCGCAGTTGCGTTTGGTGGGGATAAGAGAAAGGGCCTTCTCGGTGGAGGCTCCTCGGCTGTGGATTTCCCTCCCTTATAAAGTTAGATCTGCCCCATCCCTCCTGATCTTCCAGAAGAAACTCAAATCCTGGCTGTGGGATCAAGCGTTTGCAGAATAGACAGATTTACTGGTGAAGATAAGGTTTTAATGGACCACAAAGGACTGATTTGGATGACAATTTGAACCAGCAAACTGTTTTAAAGTATATTTATAATTATTTTTAATGTATGCTAATTGTATTTTATGTTATGTTATTATATTGTGTCGGCATCGTATAGTTGCCTGTTGGAAACCATCCTGAGTCCCTCTTTGGAGGTTGAGAAGGACAGGGAATAAATGTTCTAATGGGCTTGGCCGACTTACCGGCCAAGCGGTTTGCGGGGCAGCGTGCCGTCGCGCCATCTTCTCTGCTTGAGGGGCTTCTTCCCCCCAGAAGCCCCTGGGGTGGTGGGAAGGGTTCCCGCCACCACGCCAGCTGGCCAATGAGGGGGCTGGCTCCGCCCCCTCCCTGCTTCCGGCCGGCCGACACTCCCACCAGGGCAGTTTACTTAAGGCTGCCCAGGGACTGCCTCGCCACATGCGGATGCAGTCTTGTTTTTTCTCCCACCCTCCCTACTCATTGCATTGCTTGTTGGTGCCTTTTGTTTCTCTGCACTTTATTGTTGTTATGTTAATGGTTTTAAGTTTTGTTATGTTCTTTGTCGCAACTCCGTGTTTGGCTTGTGGCGTGTGGCATGGCCCCTGGGTCAGATTGGCTTATTGCCCCTTGGTTGTAAGGGGGATAACGCCCAGGCCCCCTGGGGTGCTGAGTTTCCATGGACAGGCATTGGGCCGCTCGCACCCCAGGCTAGCAAACGCTTTTGGACATTCATGGGGGCTGTCTTACCCTGCAAAAAACGAAAACAATATACCTATCCTGTGTAACAGTACACTGTTAACGCAAGCTAAAGAATATCACTGCCTGTATAGCAAAAAATATATGTATTTAAATGATCAAGCAACAATAGGGAGTTCCCTCCATGGCATCATACTCACAAAATCACACAACATAGTAGCATATAAGCAGTGTCAGTATGATACAGAATATGGCTTTCTCACGTAACAAAATTTGTTTCCTATGGGTACAGTGTTAGCTCTATACAGTATAAACAATATGCAGCTTTCTGTTTAATCAGCTAAATGCTGAGTCCATATATACTAACAGGACCCAGATGGTATTACTCACTGTCCGATGTATGAATGTCACCCAATGGGTCAAATGAATGGGCAATATGAGGGAGAGGCGTTGCCGCAATCTCAGGCAAATACAGCCAAACTCCCGCCGCCAAACCAAAACAAATCAAATTACGCCCGGACGTTTTTCAAGCCGTTGCTGGGGTGCGCCGCAAAGCAATCAACGCCATCTCTCAGGAAAACTTTTGCGACGTAGCGGCTTGGGTTCGGCGGCCTACGGGTAACCATAAATGGGCCCAATCCCGTTTCGTTTTTCACTTCCTCAGGGCGGGGCTCTGGGTGCATGTAGCTTCTCATCAATAATTACCAGGAACATCCAACATAGATATGTCTATAATACAACAATATAGTGCATACTATCATACTGGTAATTATTGATGAGAAGCTACATGCACCCAGAGCCCCGCCCTGAGGAAGTGAAAAACGAAACGGGATTGGGCCCATTTATGGTTACCCGTAGGCAGATCGGAGCCATCTCCTTGCCTTCTCCATTCTCCCCGTGGTCTCACTCCTCTATATCTTTCCCACGTTGCCCATCTACTGCATTTGCCCTCATCGTTTTCCTGCTCTCCTGTCCTGCATACGTACTGCTATTGTGCTTCCAAGCGGCCGCCGAACCCAAGCCGCTACGTCGCAAAAGTTTTCCTGAAAGACGGCGTTGATTGCTTTGCGGCGCACCCCAGCAACGGCTTGAAAAACGGCCGGGCGTAATTTGATTTGTTTTGGTTTGGCGGCGGGAGTTTGGCTGTATTTGCCTGAGATTGCGGCAACGCCTCTCCCTCATATTGCCCATTCATTTGACCCATTGGGTGACATTCATACATCGGACAGTGAGTAATACCATCTGGGACCTGTTAGTATATATGGACTCAGCATTTAGCTGATTAAACGGAAAGCTGCATATTGTTTATACTGTATAGAGCTAACACTGTACCCATAGGAAACAAATTTTGTTACGTGAGAAAGCCATATTCTGTATCATACTGACACTGCTTATATGCTACTATGTTGTGTGATTTTGTGAGTATGATGCCATGGAGGGAACTCCCTATTGTTGCTTGATCATTTAAATACATATATTTTTTGCTATACAGGCAGTGATATTCTTTAGCTTGCGTTGGCTGTCTTACCCTGCCAACCCTTTGTTCCTGTTTTCAATAAATGAGTTGTGGCCATTTTTATCCAACATATTGTGTCTGCATTATTGTTCCTGGCGCGAGGTGTGTCACGCTTGCACACGCAAATAAATAAATACAATTGGGCACTTTTTTTTTCCACAAGGGATACAGAAATCCCAATGAAGTGAAAGTGGATGAAGCAGGAATCAGAATGGTGTTGTGACTGAAGCCATTGGAATATGACTGAAGAACTCTCCGCTCTGTAAATCCAGTGGGAGACCTTGGACAAATTACACAGACTCAACCTCAGAGGAAGGCAATGGGAAAATCCCTCCGAACACATCTTGCCAGGAAAACCCTCCTGATGGGAAGTTGTAGGGTTGCCATAGGTCGGGAATGACTCAAAGGCACCCAACAACAAACAGTGAAGTAGGAACGCAAATGCACTTGGGCACAATTGTTTCAAGGACCGAGAACAGCACCATCCCCAAAATGGAAGTGGGTCCCTGCCTAAAAATCAAATGGTTGGGTCCCAGTATGATGCAATGCGAAAAAAAGAATCATGATGAAAAGAACAAATGCCAAAAAACAACCCGCTCCCAAATGAAAGAGAAAGAATAAGAGAAAGAGACAAATCAAACAAGCATGAATAAACCCCAGAAGTAAAATGCTATTTACTGAATGCAGCTGAGGAAGCTTGGTAAGTCCTGTTCTCGGTCCCAGTGTCCACTGGGAGGTGAAAGGTACCCTCCGTGGCACAAGAGGACGATGTCTGAGGCCAGGCCTGTTTCATCAGAAGCGTCGCTTGAGTGAAGACAGAAGAGAAGGTGTTACAAAGGGAACAGGCACCGGGATGGAGATCACAACGAAGATGAAATTCGCCATTCTTAGAAAATAAATTTGGGTGAGTGGGTGGGTAGGTGGGTGCCTGGCAGCCCTCTTTTCCCTATTATGCTGCAGATAAAGGGAAATGCTTTGAGTTTGGGATGGAGACTGGCGAGAGATCTTCTACCAAACTTCCCCTCAAATATTTAAAGATGGTCATCATGGAACCTCTCAAACTCCTCCAAGCTAAACATACCAGCTCTATGATACTAACAAGCATGTGACTCAGTCATCTAAAAGAAGGCTTCACTCTCACATATTCTAATTCAGTGGTTCTCAACCTTCCAAATGCCCCGATCCCTTAATCCAGTTCCTCATGTTGTGGTGACCCCCAACTATAACATTATTGTTATGAATCGTAATGTAAATGTCTGATGTGCAGGATGTAATTTCATTCACTTGACCAAATTTGGCACAAATACCCAATACGCCCAAATTTCAATACTGCTGGGGTTGGGAGGGGATTGATTTTGTCATTTGGGAGTTGTCGTTGCTGGGATTTATAGTTCACCTACAATCAAAGAGCATTCTGAATTCCACCAATGATGGTATTAAACCAAATTTGGCACGCAGAACTCCCATGATCAACTGAAAATACTGGAAGAGTTTGGTGGGCATTGACCTTGAGTTTTGGAGTTGTAGTTCACCTACATTCAGAGAGCACTGTGTACTCAAATAAGGATGGATCTGGACCAAACTTGGCACGAATACTCCATATGGCCAAATGTGAGCACTGGTGGAGTTTGGGGAAAATAACCTAGACATTTGGGAGTTGTAGATCCTGGGATTTATAGTTCACCTAAAATCAAAGAGCATTCTGAACCCCAGCAAGGATAGAATTAGGCCAAACTTCCCACAGTGAACCTCTATGACCAACATAAAAGTTTTCTGATGGTCTTTCGTGACCCCTCTGACACCCCCTCACGACCCACCCCAGGGGTCCTGACCCCCAGGTTGAAAAATGTTGTTCTAAGTGCTGGACAGGTATGTGGAAAATAGGAGCCCTTTTCTCTGAAGGAACATACATTGGTACTGTGGAAGCCACCTTAGCTACATTGACTAAACAATTGGCCCCAGCTACAACAAAACAATTTTGACCACACACTTTACTACTGTTGTATCCAAAATTAGAATGATCCTCCTTGTATTGCTCTTATCCTTAATGCTGCAATGCAACTTATGCACTTTACACATTGGCCCTATCTTCTGAATTTTTGCACACCAATCTGCCCACCCATATAGACTTGAATTATGCGATTGTTGTTAGTTTTGATGGCTGTTTTATATTTTGTTATAATGTTGTTTAATATCGTTTTGTGTTGTTTTAAATTGATGTTATGCATTCTAATGCACAGAATATTTTTTGAGAACACAGAAATGCTGGACCACTCTCACAACTACCATGTGAGGGTACACAGAGAAGCCACTGAAATTCACAAGCATGTGGACAATTTCAACAGAACGGAGGAAGACATGAAAATGAACAAAATCTGGCTACCAGTATTTAAAAACAATAAAATCGGGACAGTAAATAAAGAACACCCAAAAACAGGAATTCCTGACAAGAAACAATCAGGGGCAATTAATCACCTCCCAACAAAGGATTCACCCAGGCAGTACAACAACAACAAAACTTTATTACGGTCACTGACCAGCACAAAGTGGGCACAAGCGCCCTAAGAGGGGAAGGACAACTCCGCAATAAACAGTTATTTAAAATTAGATTAGAAACCAGTATAAAAATATATTTTAAAAGACAGGATATTGTAACAGGTATGGAACCAAAAGGGGAGGGGAGAAATTGATGGGAGAGGTCGAAAACACTGGTGGGGGCCACTAAAGGGGAAGGGAGGGGCACACCGCGAGTCCAGTAGCATTTCAGCTGTAACATGTTGCTCTAACTGCATTCCCAGCAGGGTGTTGCCATACCCAGGCAGTAAGAAGTCAGACCTTGAAAACTGCTAGGCTATTAAATGCTAATCAAAGTGGCCAACTGCAATATTCACATCTACCTCAAACAGACAAGAGTTCTTTCTCCCACCTTGCACATTCCACATTTTCCTAGTTTCCAACAGACCTCACAACCTCTGAGGACGCCTGCCATAGATGCAGGCGAAACGTCAGGAGAGAAAGCTTCTGGAACATGGTCCTACAGCCCAGAAAACACACAACAACCTACCTTAGCTTTGCTTGTGCAAATATCACTGGCAACTAGTTTGTTGGGCATCCTACACCAGTGTTTTTCAACCTTTTTTGAGCCGCGGCACATTTTTTACATTTACAAAATCCTGGGGCACACCACCAACCAAAATGACACAAAATGACACTCTAACACAGTAATACATATAGTTAATATGTTTTTAAATGTATTTAAACATTCAGTGTGAAACCTGGGCCTGTTTCGATGAACATAACATATATATGACTTCCTCTCAAATATTTATACATGTTATCATGTCTTCTCTCAGCCTTCTCTTCTTCAGGCTAAACATGCCCAGCTCTTTAATCCGCTCCTCATAGAGCTTGTTCTCCAGACCTTTGTGAAATTTCACCCTGAGTGAAACTTGCTTCCAGTTAACTATGGATGTCATGAAGCTGTTATAAACAGTTCCTTGGGGGGGGGCAACTCTCGAAAAATCCAGTAAAATAGTTTTTTTAAAAAAAAGCTCAATTTGTTTCTTGGAAACCTGTGAGGGGGCTGCTAGGAGGGTGGAGAGTGCCAATTTCCCATGGCACACCTGATGATCACTCACAGCACACTAGTGTGCCACGGCACACTGTTTGGGAAACACTGTCCTACACATTGCTTTATGTTCTCCTTGGCTATAGGCTTCCCTGGGGTGGGAATACTCATCCATATCTTTTTGACAGAGCTCTTCCCTTCCTGGGCCTTGCACAATTCCACTTTAAAAAAAAAGATATAATGAAGTGACTCCAAGCAAAGGTCACTGTCTCTCTCTCCTCCACTACCCATGAAGAGACCTCCCCCCCATAGAGCTGAAGGGAAAGGGGGCCAACTATGGTGCTACTGTCATTGGATTGTGAGTTTTGGTTGTGTGTGAATCACAGTGTTAATGTTTTTACTAATTACAGTTGTTGTTATTCCACTCCCCCCACCCTCCAAAATGGGACTCAATGCAGCTAACAGTTTTTAAATAAACCAATCAAATTGAAAGCATATTAAATGTGAACATTAAAATAGAAGCAAACTATCTACAGTACTAAAACCATTCACACCTCAAGTTAAAAGATCAATATGCCATTAAAAATATTTAAAAGGTCTTCAAAAGTAGCTCAGTTTAAAACAATACAATTCCCCCAGTCCATTGTTTCAAAAACTTGGGTTAACCTGCCATTGGAAAAACAAGAAGGATGTGGTCATTCTGCCTTATGACCCCAGTTGGTGTGCAAAGCTTTAAATGCACAAAGGCACTTCGAGCCAGATGGGAAGTTGAGCAGAATTTAGTTATGCTTACTCTGTGTTGTCGACAAGTTATTCTGTAAATAAAGTCTGTGCTTTCGCCACAGAATAATTCCTCAATAAGACTTTGGGATGTTCAGGCACCAGGATAAAGTAACACAAACAGTTAGTAAAGGTAAAGGTTTCCCCTGACATTAAGTCCACTCGTGTCCGACTCTGGGGTGGTGGTGCTCATCTCCATTTCTAAGCCGAAGAGCCAGCATTGTCCGTAGAACCTCCAAGGTCATGTGGCCTGCATGACTGCATGAAGTACCGTTGCTTTCCCGCAGAAGCGGTACCTATTGATTTACTCACATTTGCATGTTTTCTAATTGCTAGGTTGGCAGAAGCTGGGGCTAACAACAGGAACTCACCCCTCTCCCCAGATCCCAACCACCAACCCTTTTGTCAGCAAGTTCAACAGCTCAGCGGTTTGACCTACTGTAGCACCAGGGGGCTTTAATACAAACAGTTAGTCTATTATTGTCAGGTTTACTAAAGGAAGGGGATCAAGAGGAATGCCTGCCAACCAGGCCTCCCACCTCTTCCTACCTCTTAGGGTTTGATTCGTAAACTGGGAGCTACACAAACCATGCAAAATTGTGTACCTAGAGACTGGCTCACATCCTGCCTGACCTTCAGGTGACTTCCCTCCTCAGGGCCTGCGGGGAGAAAGGAGGCCGAGGTGCCAATAAAACCCTACTTAAGTGAAATTCAATAGAGCAAAAACTCTCCAATCTGGAACAGTTTGTCAAGAAGTTATTTCATGCATGGCTTTCTTTAAATAGCCATATGTAAGCCATTGCCCTTGTTTGTACATAACAAGGATACTGAAATATACATGCAGCTGGAGACATGCAGTCAAAAACCTGGCTGCCTACTTTGAAAATCAATAGATTAAATTCAACCACTCGCACTCTGCTTCAGCATTATTTCTGCATATCGCTGGGCTGTAGTTCCTCAAACGGATGTCTATTTTATCTCTCCCAAAGCACAAACACAGGGCGGAATCACAGGGTGGAAACTTATTGACTGGTATTTTTCAACCTGGGGGTCAGGACCCTTGGGGGATCATGAGGGGGTGTCAGAGAGGTCGCAAAGTCCATCAGAAAATACTCTATTTTCTGTTGGTCATGGGGGTTCTGTGTGGGAAGTCTGGCCCACTTCTATCGTTGGTGGGGTTCAGAATGCTTTTGATTGTAGGTGAACTACAAATCCCAGTAACTACAGCTCCCAAATGTCAAGGTCTATTTTCCCCCCCTCTCCACCAGTGTTCACATTTTGGCATATTAAGCATCTGTGCCAAGTTTGGTCCAGATCCATCATTGTTTGAGTCTACAGTGCTCTCTGGATGTAGGTGAACTACAACTCCAAAACTCAAGGTCAATGCCCACCAAACCCTTCCAGGTTTTTCTGTTGGTCATAGGATTGCTGTATGCCAAGTTTGGTTCAATTCCATCATTTGGTGGAGTTCAGAATGCTCTTTGATTGTAGGTGAACGATAAATCCCAGCAACTACAGCTCCCAAATGTCAAGTCTATTTCCCCCAAACTCCATCAGTGTTCACATTTGGGCATATTAAGCATCTGTGCCAAGTTTGGTCCAGATCCATCATTGTTTGAGTCTACAGTGCTCTCTAGATGTAGGTGAACTACAACTCCAAAACTCAAGGTCAATGCCCACCAAACCCTTCCAGGTTTTTCTGATGGTCATAGGATAGCTATATGCAAAGTTTGGTTCAATTCAATCATTGCTGGAGTTCAGAATGCTCTTTGATTATAGGTGAACTATAAATCCCAGCAACTACAACTCCCAAATGAATGAAAATGCATCCTACATATCGGATATTTACATTACGATTCCTAACAGTAACAAAATTACAGTTATGAAGTAGCAACCCAAAATAATTTTATGGTTGGGGTCACCACAACATGAAGAACTGTATTAAGGAGTCACGGCATTAGGAAGATTGAGAAACACAGTTATAGACCATCAAGCCCTACCCTTCCAGCACAAGATCCAAAAACTTTGGTCCTCTAGCTTTTTTGGATTTCACCTCCCAGAAATCCCAGCTGACTTGACTAAAGGTTAAGTATTCGGTTAGGTGAATTCCAAAAGATAAAACATTGGGATATACTGAAGTATAGCAGTCCCAATAAGTAGCTGTCCAGCTTCATTTTGGAGAAGGAGACCACAGCATCTCTTTAGGGAATTACCCGTATTTTTCGCTCCATAAGACGCACCTGCTGATAAGACGCACCTAGATTTTAGAGGAGGAAAATAGAAAAAAAATATTTTGAGCCAAAAAGTGGGCTCTGAACCATTCAAGGCATTACTGATGCCACATTTCTTGAAGGAACTTACAACCGTTTCATCCTTCACGGCTTGCCATGACGTTTTCACCCACTCACAAACTTGAGTGATGGTGGGCCTTTTCATTCTTCCAGTGGGTGTCAGGTCATGATTCCCAGCAGCCATCCACTTGTTCCACTCCTCTCGCATGAACACTTTAAATGGCTTGTTAAGTGAAACATCCAGAGGTTGCAACTGGCTAGTAAGCCCCCCAGGAATGACAGCTAGATGGGTCTTTGCTCTTCTCTCTTCATCCACATGTATACAAGGTGCAAAACTACAATTCCCGTCATGCCTGCACAGAAAAAAGCTGGTCAGGCATGATGGGAAGTGTAGTTGGACTACAAGTGCTGTACTGCGCATGTGCTGGCGCCATACGTGACACGGCGCTTGCGTCACATCCCCCCGTCCTCTCCATCCAGTCCGCCCTCCGCCGCCGCAACGGACCAGAGAAGAGGAGAGGCGGCTACAGAGGCGGCGGTCTCCAGATGAAGACCTCCCCTGGACGGCGAAGCGAGACAGAGGCTGTCCGGGCCCCTATTGGTATCGCCGCCGCCCCCTCTGCTCCAGCGCCCCCCCCTCCCTGCCTGCATCTTCGCTCCATAAGACGCGGCTGATTTTTCATCCTACTTTGGGAGGAAAAAAACTGCGTCTTATGGAGCGAAAAATACGGTAATTCCATTGCCGAGCTGCTCTCATTGCCAAGATGTTCCTTCTCATGTTCGATCAAAATAGACCCTCTTGCAATGTAT
Organism: Anolis apletophallus; assembly: GCA_030556195.1. Lineage (NCBI taxonomy): Eukaryota > Metazoa > Chordata > Lepidosauria > Squamata > Anolidae > Anolis > Anolis apletophallus. The sequence continues at coordinate 202,335,190 of JARBWK010000004.1, read as the reverse complement.
AGCCATTAAACTTGGTCCTGCCCTTTTGGGAAGCAAGGAACAAATCTCTCCAGAAGACTTTCAGACAATTGAATAACACAATCATGTAATCCTTCTTAACCTGGCAGCACGTGCCCAATTTTCTGTTTTTCGTTGCTTAAACGTCGAATTTTGAACTTGACTTTGTTGAATGTTGTTCTATTCATGTGATGTCGAAGGCTTTGTGTCATCGGAAAAAAGGAAGCACAATGAAAGCCCTGGCAGACCACGCAAAAAGAATATGTGAAGCACACCTCCTCCAAGGTGAACTAAACTGGCTAAAACTTGGTACATGAAAATAAGAGCACTTGAAATAATAATAATAATAATAATAATACATTTTATTTATATTCTGCTCTTCTCACCTCAAAGGGACTCAGAGCAGATTACAGGTACACATACTTAGCAGACAATCCCTGCCGTTTCTACATACACAACATATAGACGAACAGAGGCAAACTCTGACCACCAGGGGGGGCTGACGCAATCCTCATCTCTCAGCGTTCCCAGCATCCCTTGTTGTTCCTTCCGCATTCCTCAGCATTCCTGGAGTTCTTTAATGGCCTCATAATTCAGTCAAAATTTGCCTCCCCACTTAATGTGGTATGTTTATTTCCTACTTGACAGATGCAACTGTCTTTCAGGCTACAAAGGTCGACAGCAGGCTACACTTAAAGGTCGAGCACCCACCTCGACCCGGGCAGGCCTCGAACTCATGAGAGATCTTATGCAGCTGACACTTAGCCAGCTGCACCACATTCTTGAAAGCAAGACCATGCTAAAATAACACCATGCGGCTGTGGAGAAGTCTATATAGGGACCACCAAAACGTAGCATTGCCCAAACACGAATCAAGGAACATGAAAGGCACTGCAGACTACTTCAACCAGAGAAGTCAGCCATAACAGAGTACCCGATGAACTAACCTGGACACAGCATATTATTTGAGAACACAAAAATGTTGGACCACTCCAACAACCACCATGTCAGGCTACACAGAGATGCCACTGAAATCCACAAGCATGTGTACAATTTCAACAAAGAGGAGGAAACCATGAAAACGAACAAAATCTGGCCACCAGTTTCACAGATTCAAGTGCCTAGTTTCATGGATTTTTATGCACTCATAGATCTGGTTTTCCTTTGAAATTTATGAACTATTTTATATATTGGACCATTACTGTTTTTGCTATTTTGACTGCTTTGCCTACATATATTTCTTCAATAAACTGCTTGCTGATTTTACCAAGCTGGTGTGGTGTTTAAGATCAGAAGTGTTCCTGCACTGGTGTGACGATCTCGGTCACCAAAATTGACTAATTTGACACTCCCGGTAGTCTGCCACCAACCTAATGGGTCATTAGGATTTACTTTACAATTAAACTCAAATTAAATGAAGTGTCTGTAGCGTTGGCCTTTAAAACAACCCACCACCAAGAATGTAAACTGAGGAGACCGAAAGATGACTGAGGCTTCTATTAAAAGTTAATAATAAAAGTGTTTATTAACTACAACAAGGCTATCAAAATAGGCACAGATCGTATTGGTTCTTCTGAGAGGCAACTGGCGTACGGTTACAACAATGATAGACTTAGAACAGCGTGATGGTTGCAAGATTTACTATATAGGTGCTAGAGCGTAGAGGTTACTTAATTAAAAGGCTATTAAATCTTCTTGAGATGTTTCGTTCAGTTCCACAGACAGTACTAGGACTTGTCTCCCAACTCCCAACTAATAGTTCCACTAGCTGGTTGTTGTTCTAAACTTCTGGAACATCTAAACACCTAGATCGTTCCCTGAGTCTGGCTACTACTGGGTTACTCGTAACCCACACAGTCTAAGAGTCCAACTACCTGTCACTCTATCTCCAGAGATGACCAGGTAAACCCAACTGCCTATCACAAGAACAGTCCTAATTGGCACTCTTCCACAAGCGTTCCCACTAGAATGACTACTGGCCCTAAGGGCGGTCAGAACTGAGTCGTGACTCCCACTAGTCCAGTCTATTCATACGTGGTGAATTGCTTAGGACAGACTGTCAGTCTCTGTAGCCAAGGCTCTGGTGATACTCCCCCAGAAACCTTGCTCAAGACTGCCTGAATCTACAGCCTGACTCTAAACAGCAGAGGCTGGAGATGTGCGTCTGCACAGCCTCGCTCCAAACTCCAGACTTCCAGACTGAAACATTCTCTGACAGGACTTTCTACTCTGTCAGCTCCAACTCCACCCCCTCTATACTCTAGCCAATCACAGCCTCTTCACTGTAACTAGGCACAAGCCTGCAAGGCCACACCCCCTTGCTCTGGCTTCCCTTCTCTTAATGGTTGCTGGCTGCAGCCACCTCTCCAAGATGGATGCCAGCACAACCAAAACAGGATTTCTAAACCCCTTCTAAGCAGGCCTCGGCCCTGCTTAAGGCAGGTGAGTCCTTACAACTGGTATGCTACCGAGAGGGATGTTGCTCCTTTGGCACCTCACCTGTCCTCTTAGATTTTTCAAAACTGATGGCAAGTAGTTCAGGGAGTATATAGTAAGTTCCTTCAGACAAGTTGGCATTTCACTTCCCACACAGTTCATCACTTCATTGTAATTTCTCCTGAGAAATCTGGATGATTATGAATATTCCATGTCATGACTAACCGTGAAGGAGAGTTCCCAAAAGACAGCTGGCAAGAGGAAGGCGTCAGGCCAATTTTAACTAGGAATGCAAGTAGATAAAGCACACAGATAACCTCTGACGGTGAAGTACTGAATGTTTTGGACTACAACTTCCACAATCCTTTGCCATTTGCAATTATGTTAGTAGTTCAAGCTATCTAAAGGTCTAAAGTTATAATAATAATAATAATTATTATTATTATTTATACCTCGCCACCATCTCCCCAAGGGGACTCAGGGCGGCTTACACGAGGCCAAGCCCAACAACACATCAGTAAAACAAAGCAGCAAGCAAATAAAACAGTACAATTAATATAACTCACATATAAGCAATAACACACAAAAATTTAAAACCTTATGGCCGAGCCAGATGTAATATATTAAAAATTTAAAATAAACACTGGGCACAAACAGAGGTAGGATGTATCTAAGCAGGAAGGTTTTAAAGGATACTGTAGGGAGATCAACCCAACAGGTAGTTAAAGTGCTTCTGAGGACATTTTGCAGGGAATTGGTCAGAGTAGGGCAGGGCTGCCCAGGAAGTTGATCGCGATCGACCAGTCGATCCTTGGACAGAAGGAGGTCGATCCCAGCCGGATGGGGCGCTTCTCAGAAGGGGGCGGAGCCAGGCAACACCAAGCCCCTCCCCCTCCCCCGGCTTCGGCACTCCCAGCAGCTTCTCCAGGCTTGAGGATGGCATTGCCAAGCCACTGGTGACATAGCTAGCACATGGCTGGCTTGGCACTGCCATCCTCAAGCCTGGAGAAGCTGCTGGGAACTACAAAGCCAGATGGAAGGGGGCGGGGTTTGGCACAGCCTGGCTCCGCCCCCTGGCTTTCGCTCTACCAGCAGCTTCTCCAGGCTTGAGGGTGGCAATGCCAAGCCTGTGATGGCATAGCTAGCACAAGGCTGGCTTGGCACTGCCATCCTCAAACCTGGAGAAGCCGCTGGTAGAGTGGAAGCCAGAGGGGGCGGAGCCAGGCTGCATCAAGCCCCGCCCCTCCCCAGCCTTGTGGAGGTAGATAGATCTTTCTGACTTGGTTTTATTATAAGTAGCTCGCATGCTGAAAAAGTAGGGCATTGTTTCCTTTATTCATTGTTTCCCAACTCCTGTCCTGAGAGATCCAGAGGACATGAGAAAAGATTTCAAAACACCACCAAAATCCTAGTAAAACACCCCTCTCTGGCAAGCGCTACAAAGAAATAGGAAAGGTCTAAACCAGTGTTTCCCAACCTTTTTTGAGCCGCGGCACACATTTTACATTTGCAAAATCCTGGGGCACACCACCAATCAAAATGACACAAAATGACACTCTAACACAGTAATACATACAGTTAATATGTTTTTAAAATGTATGTATACACTCAGTGTGAAACCTGGGCCTGTTTCAATGAACTCAACATAGATATCCTGGCAGGAATGGCAGAAAGACACAAACTTCCCACACAGAACTCCCAAGAGAAAATGCTATAAGGGTTTGGTGGGCATTGACCTTGAGTTTTGGAGTTGTAGTTCACCTATATCCAGAGAGCAATGTGGACTCAAACAATGTTGGATCAGGACCAAACTTGGCATGAATACTCAATATGCCCAAATATGAACGCAGATGGAGTTCAGGGGAAATAGACCTTGACATTTGGGAGTTGTAGTTGCTGGGATTTATAGTTCCCCTACAATCAAAGAACATTCTGAACCCCACCACTGATAGAACTGGGCCAAACTTCCCACACAGAACCCCCAGGAGGCAAGAGGAGGTCTCTACTTGGGGAAAGGGAGGCGGGCCTTCCCAATGCATGGAGAGGGAGAGACCAAGTAGACAACGAGTGGGGAGGGGGGGTTATCGAGGTAGGTTTCTTAGGGTTTTTATACTTCAACACACTAGACTCCCGGTTCCTGGAGGTTCCAATTTCCCACGGCACACCTGATGATCACTCACGGCACACTAGTGTGCCCCGGCACACTGGTTGAGAAACACTGGTCTAAACAATGGAGAAAATTCTCAAGAGAAGCCAGATGAGCCCAAGTGGAGATAGGAATGATGCAAAAGATTTTTCATGTGTAGCTAAATCATTCTCGACTTTTAATTTACTTGGATTTTTGCCCATCCTTTCCTTGGAGCTTGGATACACAACGAAAGCCAGAGTGAACCCCCCCCCCCCTCGAAAATCTTCATTCCCAATTAAAAGTTTATTTTTGGCTCTGAGTACCAGCTCCAAATGGGTGAAAAAAATAAGATTTCCAATAGCTTTGGATATGCTCCAGCATAGTTTATAAACCAAGTTCTGAGCTCAAAAGTTTGGTTATAAAACTGAGTTGTGAAAGGTTGTGGTTAGTGGATTTAAAGATGCATTGCCTTTTATCCTAAGGGGGCAACTTTTATAAAATGCTGTACAGACCCCAACAAGATTATCCAAGATGTAAAAAGGGGTCAATAATGTGTGTGTTGGGAGAGTGAAACTCAAGAAGGCATGTTTTAAATCACATTTGTTGAACTTGTGAAAAAGAGAAAGGCAGATGCAAAGTGTTTATTATTAGAATCCACCTGAATCCAGACCTAATTTTTGGGGGGTCATTCAAATGACCAAATTAAAGAGGGTGAGTTATAAAGTGTTGTCAACATGATTTTAGCAGTGAGCATATTTTATGCTCAAAATCTCTTTAAAAGAGTGGATTTAAAAAAATTAAATGGATATATTTGATCAAGAGAAATCTGTGGGTAAACTTGCAAAACATTGCGAAAAGTCTTTCTCTTCCCTTATCTTCAAATTAGAGAAATATTTAGAGAAGATGAAAAAACTGGATTTGAACACCAATACAATGAATTAGAAGAAGTTCTATTGGGCAAAGAACAAAAATTAGTAGGAAAACTTTTGAGATGGGAAAATGAAGATGACCAAATTAGACATCATATGAAAAAATGGTCAAGAAATATAGGATATAAAATCAATATAGATACATCGAAAAAAATTGGAAAAATATAAATATCTCTTATTGCCAAAATTTTAAAGAAAATTGGATAAAACTAATTTATAGATGGTATTTGGCCCTTGACAAACTTGCAAAAATATATAAAAACGTAAGACCTAACTGATGGAATTGCAATGAAAAAAATGGAACATTTTTCCATCTCTGGTGGCTATGTACAAAAGCAAAAAAATACCAGAAAATGATACATAAGGAAATTGAAAAAATAATTAAAAAAGAAATAATAAGGAAACTGGAATCATTTCTATTCGGGATAATGGATCTCGAATTAAGTAAAACAGGGGGGGGGGGGAATCTTTTTATTAACAACAACTGCAGCTAAAATGCTCTATGCAAAATATTGGAAATCTGAAAAAAGCCCAACTAAAGAGAAATAGGTATCGAAGATAATTGAAACAATACAAATGGAACTTTTGACTGAAGCCTTAAGAGAAAAAGAAAGAAAAGAAGAAGTTAACACTAATGATTGGAATATGATTCGTTCATATTGTAGAATGGAATATAATATAGAATTAGATTTAGATTGGTGTTAGAGGAGGAAAAAACACGGTACAATTATATATAAAAGTTATGTTATGTTCCTTTATGTTATAAAATAAGCGGGAGCACAAAATCAAAAGAAGAAATGATAATTGAAGTGATTCTCTGCGCGAGTCTAAAAGAATTTTTGGGTTGCTTTATTCCCTTATCTTTGAGCACTTCTATCTAACTTTGTCAGGTATGGTACTTTTATACTTTTTCTTTCCCTTGCCCCTTTTCCACATCTTTTTCTATCCCCTTATAGGGGGTTTCGACGGAAGGCGGGTAAGAAACCTACCTTCAAGTAACGATGCTATACCCCCTTTTCTAGTATTCTCGATGTATGTTGACTTTTTATCTCAAAACTCAATAAAGAAGAAGCAATGTGATTATTGCTGGACCATTAGCATCTGCTTAAGTTTAGGTAAGTAGGAATGGAAAATGTTCTGTTGATTTTTCATTGATGCCCTTGCACTTGGCTACTACTTGGCCACATCAGCTCTAGATTATTAAATATGGTTTTCTGTGGGTGAGCAGATGGTGATAACTAGATGGCATATGTTCTGTATCAAAAACTAGAGCTGATGTGGTCTATCCAATGCAATTTTCTGAATCAGCACTGCAAATAACCAAACCAACCTAAAGTTGACCAAAAACGGATTCATAATCCTTTTGGTACTAATGTTGGAGAGTGTTCCCTGGTCAAAGTGGTCCCTGATCAAAAAAGGCTGGGAACAACTGCTTTATATGGAATAACAAAACTGCAACTGGGCCATGTCTGAGATTGTGAGAGCCTGGAAAGAGAAGGTGGGGGAAATGGAACCGTGAGCCAATTTTTGCTTAAACTTCCAGCAACGTGCTTTCTTAGTAAGAGTCGACATTGTGGATGGCCTGGATTAGTGTTATTATCTGGTGTAATAGAAATGGAATGAGGATATAAAACTGGCCTCCATGGAAATTAAAATGTAGACTCCAGTTGCACGAAAATTGAAGAAGCAGAGCTTCCAAAAATGAAAACAAAACTCTACTCGTAAAAAAGGAGAAACCCCTGGAAAGGAACAAATACACCATTCGTTTTTAATGTAAGGAACTACTAAACCTGGAAGAATTCTTTCCCCTATTTTCTATTCAAATATAAGCTATTTCTTTACACTTTTTTTTGCCTAGGAGGTCTCTTGTACACAGATCTTTGGTTAGAATATCTGGCAGGCAGACTCCATTAGGTTTGTCAGACCAATTGATTGGGTTGTTGTAGGTTTTCCAGGCTGTATGGCCACGTTCTAGACAGAGGCATTCTCTCCTGACGTTTCGCCTGCATCTATGGTAGGCATCCTCATAGGCTGTGAGGTCTGTTAGAAACTAGGAAAATTGGGTTTATATGTCTGTGAAATGATGTCCAGGGTGGGAGAAAGAACTCTCGTCTGTTGGAGGTAGGTGTGAATGTTTCAGTTGGCCACCTTGATTAGCATTTGATGGCCTGACAGTTTTTAAGTGTGGCTTATTTATTTGTTTGTTTGTTTGACTTATACACCGCCACTCCCAGGCGGTGTATAAGTCAAACACAGGATAAAATTACACAGGATAAAATTACAATTACACAGGATAAAATTACAAGCATTCAAAAGCCTGTCTAAACAAATATGTCTTGCAAGCTCTGTGGAAGGTGACCAAAATTCGCAGATCCCGCGTCTCTGGTGGCAGAGCATTCCACAGTACCGGGGCAATGATGGAAAATGTCCTTTGTCTAGTCAAAGTCAGGTGGAAAGACTTCACACTGGGGATGTCTAGAAGGTTCTGGTCTTCTGAATGTAATGATCTCGGAGGGTTGTATGGAATCAGGCGATCCCGTAGGTACACTGGCCCCAGACCATACAAGGACTTGAAAGTAAGAACTAACACCTTGAAGGGGATCCGGTATTCAATTGGTAACCAGTGCAGATTCTGCAGTATTGGGGTTATGCGGCAACTTGCAGGCTCCCCCGCGAGCAGCCGGGCTGCAGCATTCTGCACTAGCTTAAGTTTCCGGATCACGGTCAAGGGTAGGCCAATGTAAAGAGCGTTGCAGTAGTCAAGTCTTGAGATGACCGTGGCCTGGATTACCGTGGCTAGGTCACTCCGGGACAGATAGGGAGCCAGACGCTTCGTCTGTCGCAGATGGAAGAACGCGATTCTGCTGACATTGGAGATTTGAGTCTCCATTGATAGCAGAGGGTCCAAATGGACACCCAGGCTTTTTACTGATGATGACGGGAGTAATGCCTTGCCATTCAGGGTCGGCAGTTGGATTTCCCTATCACCTGGGCGGCCCAGCCAGAGGATCTCCGTCTTCGCCGGATTCACCTTCAACCTGCTAGCTCGCCGCCATCCAGTAACGGCTTCGAGACACAGATGGAAATTATTGGGTACAGAGTCCGGCCGGCCCTCCATCCTCAGAATGAGCTGAGTGTCGTCAGGGACTGGTGACACTCAAGCCCAAAGCTACGTACCAGTTGAGCGAGTGGTCGCATGTAGATGTTAAATAACAAGGGGGAGAGAATGGCTCCCTGGGGGACCCCACAAAGTAGACGGGATCCCCCGGAAGCCAGTCCACCCCATTGCACTCGCTGCTTCCTATTGTGGAGGAATGAGGACAGCCAATTCAAACTGTTCATTTTGTTCATTTCAATGGCTTCTCTGTGTAGCCTGACATGGTAGCCATTGAAATCTACAAACATGTGGACAATTTTAACAGAAAGGAAGAAACTATGAAAATGAACAAAATCTGGCTACCAATATTTTTAAAAACCTCTAAAATTATAACAGTAAATAAAGAACAAAGCTCAAACACAGGGGAACTCCAGACAAGAAACAATCAGGGACAGCTAATTATCTCAACGAAGAATTCCCCCAGGCAGTAACAAGCCACACCTAAAAACTTTTGCAAACTTTGTGGGGGGTTTTATGCAATACAACTGTTTGGTTCACTCCTAACATGATAAATACTAATAATTATTATTTACTGACTTAAAACCACAGTATGTCACAGCGAACAAGATCTAAATGCTGGATTTTGTATCAAAAAGTCAAACACTTCCCAAGCATCTAGGACTGTGTGATTATTTATTATTATTATTATTATTATTATATAAACAAAATAAATGAACAACAAATGAATGAACCCTCTTCCTTCTCACTATTACTTAGAAGCAAGACTCAGATATTACTCCGTCTGCCCTCTTAATGTATGAGAGCTGTCCCAATGGGCAGACTATCCAAACACTGCCAGCCTGTAACTCCTGGGTTTCATCGCATCCAATTCTGTGACCTACAAAGTTATGAAACATGCTCTTAAAATAACAGACATGGTTGCAGCTGATGAAAAGAACAGTGCTTCTCTCACACTGAGGACATGAATAAAACGTCACAAGTGGCAGAAGTAAAGCTGACACAGACTGAATCACACATTTTTAATAAAATGTCAGGATGCCACTTAAGGCAGCATTTCGTTTTATAAAAATTGTTGGCATTCACTGCCTTCAGGTCGACTTCAAATTATTTATCGTAATCATATGAGTAAGAGTTCTCCGTGATGCCCTGTTAAGAGCAGCCTTGCTCCGGGTTTGCATACTCAGGATCATTGTCTTATTGACTCTGTTTACCTGTAATGTAATCTTTTCCTCAGGCCCGGATTATCCATAAGGCCACCCTAGGCCATGGCCTAGGGCGGCAGCCATAGAAGGGGTGGCGGGTCCGGACCCCCCCCCCCCCAATTTTTTTAAAAGTTCAATATTCAGGTGTTTCTGCGCCTGCACGCAGAGCGCCATAGGCCCTGGAGCCTCTGACGCGGCTTCCCTCCGCCTCCTCCTCACTCGCGTCGGCCCCTCCCACCTTCCTTCACTCAAGGAAGGAGGGGCGCCCGGCATGAGCGACGAAGAGGCGGAGGGAAGCCACGTCGGAGACCCTAGGGGCAGGACTTCCCTCCGCCTCTACGTCGCTCCCGCCGGGTGCCGCTCCTTCCTCGAGTGAAGGAAGGAGGGGCGCCCGGCGAGAGCGAGGAGGCAGAGCGAAGTCCCACCCCTAGGGCCTCTGACGTGGCTTCCCTTCGCCTCCTCCTCACTTGCGTCGGCCCCTCCCTCCTTCCTTCACTCAAGGAAGGAGGGGTGCCCGGCGCGAGCGATGAAGAGGCAGAGGAAAGCCACGTCAGAGGCCCTAGGGGCAGGACTTCCCTCCGCCTCTTCGTCACTCGTGACGGGCGCCGCTCATTCCTCGAGTGAAGGAAGGAGGGGCACCCGGTGTGAGCGAGGAGGAGGCGGAGCAAAGTCCCGCCCCTAGGGCCTCTGACGCGGCTTCGCTCCGCCTCTTCCTCCTCACCAGGAACATGGTGGAGGACGCCGTGCCGCTTGCGCATGCCCACAAGCGCCCCCGCCCCCGCAAGCGCCCCCACCCCCGGGGCGGCACTTCCAGAGTGTGGCCTAGGGCGCCAGAAACCGTTAATCCGGGCCTGCTTTTCCTGCTGTTCTCCACTTTACCAAGAAGAGTGTTTCTCTGAATTACAATGGGATACATAGGATCAAATAATTGGAAGACACCACAAGGGGCATCCAATCCAACCCACTGCCATGCAGGAAAAGCACAATCAAAGCAGCCCTGACAGATGGCTTCAAAACTCCAGAGAAGGAGGCTCCACCAGACTCCCAAGCAGCTCATATTCCACTGCCAAATAGGTCTTACTCTCAGAATGTTTGGGTGGAATTCCTTTCCCTGCAATCTGAACCCATTGCTCCATCATTGTGTCTTAGTCTCTGAACAGACTCGTCCCTTCCTCAATGTGACATCAATTCAAATATTTAAACATGGCTGTTATCTACCCTCCCTTTTCCTCATAGGGCTTGGTTTCTGAACCTTTAACGATTTGGGGCACCTTTCTCTAGACACATTCAAGCTTCTCAATATTCCCCTTGAGTATTACGGTGCATAAACTGGACACAGTCTTATTCTGGGTGAGGTCTAACCAAATCAGAATAGAGTGGGACTAGGACTTCCATCAGTGGAGACCAGAGCTTTCCAATGGGATAAGGATGGTGACCTGTTAGGATCACAATAGGTCACTATTGGAGATTATGGGTTATGGCCTGATATGATCATAACCAATTGGGTAGCCGAGTAATGGAGGTGTTCCTTTAGTTTATTGAGTAATGGATGCTCACTGGGCACATAGATATCTTCTTTCAGCACACAATGATTCAAGTACATAACAAACTTCATGTATTTCAATATACAGGCACATTTCTTTTCAGGTTAAACTTTAAAACGTTTCCATTTGTATCTTTGGCTTATAGTCTTTAACAATCTCTTTAGAAACAACTAGCTGAGGACCCGGCGGTGCCTGGGTTATTTGAGGAAGGCATTGTGTGCCAAGGTTGATTCCTATTAGATGTTTACGTGGCTTGCAGTGGTCTTAGAAACTTAGTGAAGGTACTGCGAGTCCCATTGGCCAGATCCCCCGTTCTCCAAACTGGACCAGGATGCAGAGTGGGTCATGGGGGCTCTGTGTGCCAAGTGTGGTCTTGATCAGTCATTGGATGAGGGTGGCAGAGGTCTCAGAAAGTGAGTGAAGGTACTTCAACTCCCATCATCCATGGCCCATCCCACTCAAAACTGCATCAGGATGTAGAGTGGGTCATGGGTACTCTGTGTGCCAAGTTTGGGCCTGGTCTCTGATTTGTAGGGGCTGCAATGTTCTGTGGGAAATGAATTAGGTGAAGGTACTGCAAATCCCATCATTTGTGAGCCATCCTGCCGTAAACTGCAGCAGGTTTGTTGCAGTGGGCCATTGGGCCTCTGTGTGCCAAGTTTGGTCCTGATTCGTCAGTGGTGTGGGCCACAGTGCTCTAAGGAAGTGAATTAAAGTACTGCAAGTCCCATCATCCATGGTCCATCCTCCCTCAAACTGCACCAGGATGTAGGGTGCATCTTTGGGGGGGGGGGGGTCTGTGTGCCCAGTTTGGTCTTGTTCTGTCTTGGGAGCCTAGTCAGGAAAATCAAGTTGAGGAAGCCTAGCAATTTCCCATGAGCTGAGGCCTAGTCAAGAAAATCAAGTTAAGGAAGCCTTGCTGTCAATTTTGGGCCTGGTCTGTGATTTATAGGGGCTACAGTGTTGTTTGGGAAGTGAATGAGGTGAAGGTATTGCAAATCCCATCATTCGTGGTCCATCCTGCCCTAAACCACACCAGGTTGTGAAGTGGGCCATTGGTCCCATTTGCCAAATTTGGTCCTGATCCCGTCCTTGCTGTGGGCCGCAGTGGCTGACTGCCTGAGGCCTTTCCTTTTCCCTCTGAGTCACTTTAGAACGTTGGAATGTGGTTGGCCAATCGGAGTCCTTTATGCAAATACCATTTCAGTGGCAGCCAATCCCCTCTGTCTGGGGCCATAGAATGTTGGAGTTCTGAGGCTGGCCAATCAGAGCCCTTTATTCAAATAATCCCACAGTGTCAGTCAATAGAAACGCTGGCACATATTCCTCCCACCGCACCACCGCAAATACTGACTTTTATTATATACATAGATAGATAGATAGATAGATAGATAGATAGATAGATATTGCTCTGTACAGCTCTTTTTCATAAGAGTCTACTTTCTAAGATTTCAAGCATCAACAGTTTCTAACTTCCTAACACTGACGTCTGACTGAAAAACAGATTTCGGTACTCAAGCTGACTCAAGGCTTAACTGACATTCCTCAACTGTCATCATGTTTAAAATACATCTATACAGTCATGTCATCTGCAGCCCCTCCCACTGCCCCAAGTATATAGAGCTAAGGAAACTACAAACCAAGTAAGGCATACACTTCAGGAATTAAAATGACACATTATAACCAGGCAAACATCAAATAGAGAAGGTTTCTATTTCCAACAATAGTGTCGGCTGCAGTGTGTAGGCATATCGCCTGAAGGTAACGAGAAACCTCTCTGAGTCTACGTGAAATAAGCAATAGATTGTATTTTTTAAAAAATATATAAATGAAACATTTTCATAAGAGATGTTATGTCCCCATCCATTTCATTATTACAATTTATGTATGTGCATGTATCTCTTATAAGAGGTTGAGTTAACCTCTGGATTGCTAGCAATACTGAATTACTGTGTTGCGAAATGATGCATGTTGACAAAGTTTGTCACCAATATTAAATATCTGGAAAGCTCTGATCTAGGCACTAGATTCCTAAAGATACAATTAACTCTCACACCACAAAAAGGATTTACTTTGTAGTGGAAGATTTAACCAGCCAAACCAACCCTGGGACTCAAACTCATAGAGAAATACAACAAGTGTGTGCACTCAGCACAGAAGTCATAGCTGCCCTCAAAGGAAGAAGATTTGAAGATGGCATGGCCAGGGAAGTAAAGCATGCAGGGAGACAAGGAGCTTCGTTCAAGGAGGCCATTCAAGGTCACCAAAGTCCCCACTTTTTAATCTCTGTTTTTAGCCAAAACACAGCTGGGAATGGAAGCGGCCAAGCTCAACTGAACACTAGGTATATACGGACAACAGACTACATTTAACAACTTTGCCGTTTTCCAAAGACTTGCTGTGATTCTGAACTATGAGACAGGAGTGGGAGCAATCCTGAAATGAAATGGATACAAACTTTGCGAAGTGTTGATACTTTGTCATCAGCTATAGATATATTTGTACGTTTTTCACTGTCCACAGCCAGAATATGGATAATATTACATAACAAAATGTGAAACATTTTATGTTTCTGGTTTGCAAGTGTTATTTCCGGTTTAATTGTGCGGTCCTTACTTTGAAAGTAGTTTTTCTACTCTAGAAACTTTGTTTTTGTGGCTGCTAGAAAACCAGGTTGAACTGGTTTAGACTTTAAGACAGGGATGGGCAACCTACGGCCCGTGGGCCGGATGTGGCCCGGCAGCCGATTCTATCCGGCCCAGGGAGAAGGGCGTCGGGGTGGGGCCAAGAGGAAGGGGTGCCACTGCCGCCATGCCATCGCGGGCTCTGTGGGGCCTGTGTCGGCAGACAGGGCGGAGGAACGGTGGCTTTGGAGTGCCTGACATCCCTGGAGGTGATCTGGACCTGCAGCGGGAGCACTCGGCGACCTGCGGGGCTGATTGCCCTGGCGACCCGGAAGACTTGATTGTCTTCTGGGTCTCCAGGTCGAATAAGCCGCCTCAGATCACCGACTGCTCCCCCTGCAGGCCAGGATTGCCTCCAGGGATGGCAGGCACTCCATAGCAAGGCGATCAGCTGGGGAACGGCTGGGGGCGAGAGCGGGCAGACGCCTGCAGCCTCCGATCGCCTGCTGCTCTGCTCTGGCTGGGTCCACTTTGCCATCCTCTGGGCTGGGTCCATTGGGCCAATCCATCTTGGGATCCTTCCTCTCTTGAGGATGTCAGCCTTCATCTTTGTTCGCACCTTGTCTTCTTGAATTTAAGTGGTTTTTATTATTATTTAATAATAATTTTATTATAATAATATAATAAATAATATAATAAATAATATAATAATGTTATATTATATTATAATTTCAATATATTATAATGTATATATATACTATAATAATTATGATATTAATACTAATAATATATGAATATTTCTTGATATATTAATATGTTAATACTAATGATATATTACAATATATAGTAAATATAGTAAATAAATAAATAAATAATGTAGATTAGAATGTAGTTCCGCCTTTAGGTGCAGCCCTCCATAATATTTTTTGGCTCTCGTGTGGCCCCTTGGAAAAAATAATTGCCCACCCCTGTTTTAAGAGATATTCATTGAAAAACTATAGCAAAATGTGCTGCACGACATCCCACCATAACAAAGTTTTGACAGTTTAATAAACCTTTCCCATGTTATGATAGAACCAATTAGGAAATGGCATTTATAACCTAGGAACAAAAATCGTGTTACATAGTGTAATAAGCCATTGAGCAAAGCTACACAGTATTAAGGCATGGCATTGTTACGTGAACTTGGTTCTACTACGGAGTGAGTGCAGAAATACTTCAATCCTTAATGAGAAATGCGCCTGACAACAGACTTTATAACGTGCTGGTAAATGTTCCGTGGCACATTTTGCAAAAACTAATGGTGTGTTGATTACAGAAGCGCTGGTTACGGTGCTGAGAGACTAAAACACCTGATGAAAAGCACAGATACACACACACGCACATGCCAGCCACAATATGTGGCTTCAAATGCAATCAAGGATGGCATGTGATTCTGCCTAGTGCTGAGTGTGATTATGCTGTTTCCAAAAAAGAAAGCTCTGCTTACCTGGGGCATAGCCGGGGCTGGTGGTCTGGTACATATTTGGATTGTAGGTAGGGGCAGCTGTGGGGTATCCTGCAGGGTAACCTGAAAATAAAAGACAAACAGGGTTTTAACTGGGAGGAAGAAGCAAAGCAAATATTTGCAGAGAAAGCTTGGCACACTGCAGGTACTGAAAGTAACAATAGAACAAGGAGTTCGCAAAAGACTTTGCGGGAAGGACATGAGGCCTAAGAAAGGTAAAGCTCTTCTTAAGGATACGTCTGTTTGGATGCAGAAAAACATTGTAAGGCTTCAAGCTAAATTAAACAGGCACAAAACGTTCTGAGCCATCCCCTAAAAACACTGTGAGGACATCATTGCGAGACACAACAAACAAGTTTGGGCATGCATGGTTTGGCAATAGCGTTTGCTCCTTGCAGGTGAGTCAAGATGGCTGCCACTGTTGCTTTTGATAAGAATTCTGTGTGGATCATAGTAAATTGTGGCATGTTCGTAGTGATATGGGGATACCAAGCCACCTTGCCTCTCTCCTGAGGAATGTGTATAACGACCAAAGTATCAACAGTAAGAACAGGCCACAGAACAACAGACTGGTTCAAGATTGGGAAAGGAGTATGGCAGGGCTGTCTACTCTCAACCTAACAATTCAACTTGTATGCAGAACACATCATACGGCGTGCAGGGCTTGACTAATCCAAGGCTGGAGTTAAAATTGCTGGAAGAACATTAACAACCTTAGATATGCAGATGATACCACTTTGGTGGCTGGAAGCGAGGAGGAGCCTTCTCACCAAGGGGAAAGAAGATAGGGCAAAAGCTGGGTTGCAGTTAAACATAAAAAAAACCCCAAGATAATGGCAATCAGATTGTTTGATAACTGGCAAATAGAGAAAACGTGAAGGCAGTGACAGACTTTGTATTTCTAGGCACAAAGATGACTGAAGACGCAGGCTGCAGCCAGGAAATCAGAAGACGTCTACTTCTTGGGAGGAGAGCAAGGACCAATCTCGATCAAACATTAAAGAGTAGAGACATCATGCTGGCAACGAAGATCTGCATAATTAAAGCAATGGTATTCACCATAGTAATCTATGGATGCGAGAGGTGGACCATAAGGAAGGCTGAGTGAAGGAAGGAAGGGAGAGAGTGCCTTGGACCACAAAATCAAACCAGTCCATCCTCCAGGAAATAATGCCCGGCTTCTCACTGGAGGGAAGGATATTAGAGGCAAAGATGAAGTAGTACTTTGGCCACATCATGAGAAGACAGGAAAGCTTAGAGAACAGAATGATGAAAATGGGAGGAAAAGGGAAGAGGGTCAAGCCAAGAGCAAAAGGGATGGATGTCATGACCTTGATGGAGCTGTGACTGGCAGATCAACACGTAAGAGCTGACCTTGATGTACCCAAAGTCAAATTCCAAATTTTGGAATTGTGTATTTGACTTTGGGTACATTAGCTCTTACGTGTTGTTCTTGCTTATACAAGAATTATCCCTCCTGTGTTTGTGCACGGCAGACAGATCTCTGGCCTGGGCTGGTCCAGGAGGTTAGGAAGAGTCAGAAGCGACTGAACATATAAACAACAAAAATAACATTGGCTTAATTCTTGTTTAGGGCGGATCCTGAGCTTGTAGGGCTCAGCCCAAAGGCTCTGTGTCATTAAATAAACTGCTATATTCATTCTGGAATCCCATCTGCATGTGTATATGTTTCACTTTTGGGAAAAGCTTAGTTCTAGTGCGACTCAGGATGAAACTTTGCAGTGCAGATGGAGAACTTCATATGTACAGATGGCCAAAGCACTTAGTTTTGTTCCAAGGAAAGGGGGCTTTGGTGCCCAATGTGTAAACCTTCTTCCATGTCTTTAGACTGACTCATCTGCTACACAGCCCAAGATACGTATTATTAGCTTCTAAGAGATATAAATTTTAAGGCCAGCGATTTTAATATGTGTACATTTGATAACCTGTATTGTGTTTTATATGTGACTTTTATCTGTATTATATTTTTCTGTATCTGCCTAAGGTTTGTTAACTGAAATAAAGGCAATTGATTGATTGATTGATTGATTGATATATACCATCTGCCAAGAACCCGTTTTGTGTGTGTGTTGTTGTTGTTGTTGTTGTTTTCTACAGACAGTCCTCCATATTCATTGGGGTTAGAGGTGCAGGATCCCACTGAAACTGAAAAATCACAAATTTATAAAAATGCCTTTTTTAGCTTAAGGGAAGACTTTTCCAGGACTCTCTCATTCTTCTAGCATTACTTTATGGTCAACATTCTGCAGACCTTAGGCAGAAAAAAAAATGAAATGCAAACATACAAAATGGGGAAGATGCCTGGCTCGACAGCAGTACTTGTGAAAAAGATATTGCAGTCCTCATGGGGAGGAAAGTTAACATAAGCCAACAATGTCATGCAGCGGCAAAAAAAAGCCAATGGGAATTTGGCCTGTGTTAACAGGAGTCTAGTGTCTATATCCAGGGAAATCATGCTAACCCTCTCTTCTGCCTTGGTCAGACCACAGCTGGAATACTATGTCTAGTGGAGCACTGGGTCTCCTTCAAAGTGTTGATTATCACCTTCAAGGCCTTATATGGTCAGGGGCCATCGTATTTGAGGGACCGCCTCACCCCATATCAGCCCCAGAGGCCACTGCACTCCATCAAAAGACTCCATCAAGTCTTTTGATGATTCCTAACTGCCGCTCATATCAGCTGACATCGACAAGACGGTGAGCCTTCACAATCATAGATGTGTGAGCTTTGAGAGATTTAACAAAGTTCCGCAGAGCGTGCAAGACGTTTTTATTCCAGCAAGCTTTTGGGGTCTGATTTGGTTAACCAGTTGTAAATAGTTTTATACTTTTTAGTTAAGAGTTTAATTTTTTTGGTTGTTTAAAAGTCTCTCTCACCACAATTGAAGGGAGATGTTGAAAAGCTGGAAAATGTTCAGAGGAGGGCAACTAATATGATCAAGGATCTGGAGAACAAGCCCTATGAGGAGTGGCTTAAAGAGATGGGCATGTTTACCCTGCAGAAGAGAAAGCTGAGAGGAGACATGGTGAGGGCCATGTATAAATATGTGAGGGAAAGTCATGGGGAGAAGGGAGCAGGCTTATTTTCTGCCGCCCTGGAGATTAGGATGCAGAGCAATGGCTTCAAACTACAGGAAAGGAGATTCAATATGAACATGAAGAACTTCCAACAAGCCTTCGGAGTTAGCTAAACTTTAGCTCACACCGCCTAGCTGTCAGCCCACTGCGACTCCATTTGTTGCTTCAACTGTTCTAATTGTAATTCCATCTTAATGGTATTACTGTGAGTTATTATGAGTTATCTGACAATTGTATTTTACGAACTGTTGTAAGTCGCCCGAGCCGTTGGGGGGGCACAGACAAATGCGAAATAATAAATAAATAAAATAAATAATAATGGTGAGAGCTGTTCAGCAGTGGAACTCTTTGCCCTGGAGTGTGGTGCAGGCTCCTTCTTTTGAGGCTTTTGCAACAGATGGCCATCTGTCGGGAGTGCTTTGAATGCGATTTTCCTGCTTCTTGGCAAAATGGGGTTGGATTGGATGGCCCACAAGGTCTTTTCTAACTCAAGGATTCGATGACTCTATGACTTAGAGATGTATAATAAAATTAGTGAATACTCAAATCCAGAAATCCCAATCCTGTTAATGTGGAGGGCTGACTGCAATCTTACTTCTGCACCACCCTATAAGCAACCCCACAATCCCAGAAGAAGAATACCATCCCAACCATCACGGATTTCATCTAACTCTATTGAGCCTCCATAGGACAAGGCTGCTTTTCCTTTAAACACAACAAAGCCTCTTCTTTTTCCATTAATTAGACTAATTTATTTCGGCAGTCATTACCACTGTGCTGGAATAAATAACTATTTGTTCCAACCTCTCATTTTCATGAGTGTTGCATTCTGCCACTAAATCAGGTTAATTAAAAATGGTTACAGTTAATGCTGGAGATGCCAAGGAATCGCTAATAGGATGCAAAGCCCACCCTGTTGAGGAGGCTGCGGAGGAGACAGGATCTTGGCAATCAAGCATCTCCAGGGCTATTTATAGGCCCAGCAGCCGAGCCCAGAATGCAAACGTGGAGGCAGCCAAGTCAAACAGAGAAATCCAGAGCTTTAATATTTTCTTTCTCGTGCAAAGTCTTCACCGGGGGTTTGGAGAACTTATTTTTCTCTTCTGAAATGCAAATTCCTCGCCATCTAGTCTTTTACTACCTGTCACAGCCATCTTCATCGCCTGTAAGCATTTTCGATAGGAGAAGAGTCCTCTAGAGCAGTGTTTCCCAACCAGTGTGCCGTGAGCGATCATCAGGTGTGCCGTGGGAAATTGGAACCTACAATACCCTTTCTTCCCTCTCCTGCCGAACACTTTTTCTCTTCCACTCAGGTTCCCTTCTTCCCAGCCTCGCTCTGCTTGCTTTGCCTCGCTTTGCTCTGGGGCGAGTCTGCGCAGTAGCACCCGCACGGGTCAAGTCTTCCTCCCTCCCCCCTCCCCTCCTGAACACGCTCATGCTGCCCCCTCGGATCAAAATGCCGGCAGAAGCGGCAGTGTAGAAGAAAAAGTAAGTGTTCGGCAGGAGGGGGGAGAAAGGGCATGAAGGGAAAGGGGGAGGAAGAGGTCTCTGTCGAAAGCTGGCATGGGCAAACTTGGACCTTCCAGGTGTTTTGGACTCCAACTCCCACCATTCCTAGCAGCCTCAGGCCCTTTTCCTTTTCCTCCCTCAGCCATTTAAGCAGGAAAGGGCCTCAGGCTGTTAGGAATCGTGGGAACTGAAGTCCAAAGCACCCAGAGGGCCGAAGTTTTTCCATGCCTGTTTTAGGACCTTAAAGTGGTGAGTCTCTTTCCAACATTGTGATTCTGGATAGAAAACAAACAACAACATAACATAACATTGATTCCACAGTGCTCTCTGGGTGTAGGTGAACTACAACTTCCCAACTCAAGGTCAATTCCCAAGCAAACCTTTTCAGTACTTTCTGTTGGTAATGAGAGTTCAACATGCCAAGTTTGGTTCAATTCCATTGTTGCAGGAGTTCAGGATGCTCTTTGGTTGTGTGTTAATCCCAGAAACTGTAACTCCCAAATGTCAAGGTCTATTTTCCCCAAACTCCATCTGTGTTCACATTTGGGCATATTGAGTATTCATGCCAAGTTTGGTCCTGATCCAACATGGTTTGAGTCCACAGTGCTCTCTGGATATAGGTGAACTACAACTCCAAAACTCAAGGTCAATGCCCACCAAACTCTTATAGTATTTTCTCTTGGTTATGGGAGTTCTGTGTGGGAAGTTTGTGTCTTTCTGCCATTCCTGCCAGGATATCTCTGTTGTGTTCATTGAAACAGGACCAGGTTTCACACTGAGTGTATAAATACATTTAAAAACATATTAATGATACAATTTATTTCTATTCCGCTCTTCTCACCCCGAAGGGGACTCAGTGCGGATTACAATACACATACGACAGACAATCCCTGTCAGAGACATACAGTAATACATATATTAACTATATGTATTACTGTGTTAGAGTGTCATTTTGTGACATTTTGGTTGGTGGTGTGCCCCAGGATTTTGTAAATGTAAAAAATGTGCCGCGGCTCAAAAAAGGTTGACAAACACTGCTCTAGAGAAGACAGGCAAGGTATCAGCTTCATTCCTTGACCCTGCTGCAAGGCTGGAAGGCCAATCGTTGTAAGAACAAAAGCAGTCACTCTGATAGATGGGAATTAACTCTATTATTATTATTATTTTACTGACACAAAACCACAGTATGTCACAGCAAACAAGATCTCTCTGCTGGATTTCATATCAAAAAATTACAAGTCAAACACTTCCCAAGCATCTAGGACTGTGTGATGTATTTCCGAATGATGCGCGCAGATCCAAGTAAGGTGGCCTTTTGCAGTTGACAGATCGTTATTTTGTCAATGTTTATTGTTTCCAAATGCTGGCTGAGATCTTTTGGCACGGCACCTAGTGTGCCAATGACTACTGGAACCACCTGTACTGGTTTATGCCAGAGCCTTTGCAGTTCGATTTTGAGGCCTTGATAACGGCTGAGTTTTTCCTGTTGTTTTTCTTCAATGTGGCTGTCACCACGGTATGGTGCCATACCACTTGTCGTGGTGTGGGGTGTGGGGCTTAACTGCTCCAAGGATGCTGAGAGCTGTGCTGGCGGTAGTGTAACTACCAGCAGGTTCAACTAAGTCAGAGAAGTCTCAGCTGAGGAGTGGAACTAAGAGCACCTAACCCATTAGCATTATGGAGAAACAAACCAAAACAAAGTCTATACTGGCTCGGTTGTCACCCAGGATAAAAAGGACCATGGTGGATGCTGCTGATTCTGGACATCCATCAACAAGTGGGCTACAGAATCAAAATACAAATGAACAATCACAGAAGCAGCAAAAATATACAATGCCAGAAAACCGCACTATTGTTGTTATTATTATTATTATTTCAGCAGGTTCAGCTTTTTCAGTTACACTGTTCAAGCATATTCATAGGCTTTCCTCCCATTCATCAACAACCCAAAATTTTTTGTCTTCCCAAGTCTTACCCTTCTTTATCTCTCAGACCAAGTTTCTGACACAAACACCCTTGGCAAGTTGGTTTTCCTCCCCAAGACACCTGCTCAAGGCTATCAAAGCAATCCCTTTTCCCAGCATCGCCAGCTGTGTATCCCATCACCCAGTATTCCAAAATAATGCAAAAGTGCCACAAGCCAGCATGGCAGGAGCTATATGGTCCTGATAGAATCTGTCTTTTTCATCCACTGAAGAAAACATCAGTTGATAAACTATTTGTAAACATGCATCAACACTCTGCCACTCTGTGAACTGCAAAGGCCACCTTTAAGACTCGCTCATTAATTGAGTCTACTTTAGAACGAAGAAAAATGCTCCGGACAATGTTTGTTTATCCCTAAATGCTCTATCATCCATCTGTGAAATCCCTGCTGATAGGCCCAACATGAAAGGATGAAGCGCAAAGGAGGAAATTCTTTTGAAGCAAATGTGAACCGCATGGTAAGAAATCCAGGATTTTTGGAAACTTGGCAAGGTAATGAGCATGTTTAGATGGCTGAGCAAGGCTTCCCCTCCATCTTCAGCACCCTTTTCAACTCGGCTCAAGAAAAAACATCAGTCTGGGACTGATGAGAAATGTACTGTCAAGCAGAACGACCGAGATTAGCCTGACGTTGACCTACAGACTTGGGATACATAGCATTTCCCTTTTGTTTTGTTTTTCTCGCAATCATTTTTCTCTGTCAACAGACATTACTATCAGCTGTACTCTGCCATCAAAGGTCCATTTGACCACTTGTAGACTTGCGAAGTTGTAACAAGTAACCTCATTATTTTGGCTGAACTCCTGCTGTTGGATTACACTGGAGCCTCTTGAACTTTTTTTCAACTTGTAGCCCCTTTTCAACCAAGAAGTGTGTATCTTAAAAAACACAAGGTTTAAAAACTTTGGCATTCTATTAAATGTCCTTTGACCAGTAGCTGGCCATTGGAGTGCCTCTTTATTAATTAATTAATTACTTTATTTATATTCCGCTCTTCTCACCCGGAAGGGGACTCAGAGCGGATTACAGTACACATACTTTGCAGGCAATCCCTGCAGTTCAACATATGACATATAAACCTGTGACATTTATCACAATACAGAACAGTACATACATTTGACATATTTAGACAAACAGAGGCAAACTTTCTGGCCACCAGGGGGAGCTGACGCATTCCTCCTCACTCTCAGTGTTTCCTTCCAGCGTCTCTTTGTTGTTTCTTCCGCATTCCTCAGCTATTCTTTATGGCATCATAAATCAGTCTAAATTTGCCTCCCCACTCTTAATGTGGTACCTTTATCTCCTACTTGACAAATGTAACTGTCTTTCGGGCTGCAATGGTCAGCAGCAAGCTACACTTAAGGTCGAGAACCCACCTTGACCCGGGCAGGCCTCAAACTCATGACCTACAAGTCAGAGAGATCTTATCCCTTCCCCTTTAGTGTCCCCCACCAGTGTTTTCGACTGCTCTCATCAACCACTCCCCTCCCCCCTTCGGTTCCATACCTGTTACAATATCCTGTCTTTTAAAATATATTTTATACTGATTTCTAATCTAATTTTAAATAACTGTTTACTGTGGAGTTGTCCTTCCCCTCTTAGGGCACTTGTGCCCGCTTTGTGCTGGTCAGTGACCGTAATAAAGTTTTGTTGTTGTTGACACCTGTGTCTAACTGCCCTTATAATTTCACGGCCATTCATCCCAAAGTGGAAAAAGTGCCCAGCATGGATGGTAAGACTGCTAGGAGCGGTAATTCAGAGGCTGTGCCAGTCTCCTAATATCTTTTTATTTCAGGCATTCATACCCCATCCTTCTTGACCTCCGAGGAGGGACTCAGAACAGCTTCCAAACAGGCAACAATTCAATGCCAAGCATGATATAAAACACATAATAAATATACATTAAATTAGTTTTTAAAAATATACATTAGAACTAGTTTGGCAGATTAAAATAGTGGTCCAAAACGGTCTAAGTAAAGTCTAATAAAATCTTGTCTTCCCAATAAAATAACTACTCTGTGAATGATTGATCCCATAACCAGGACTTAAATTTCTTTTGGAAGTTCAGAAGGGAGGGGGCAGATCTAACCTCATTAGGGAGGGAGTTCCACAGCTGAGGGGCCACCACGGAGAAGGCTCTGTCTCTCATCCCCACCAACTGCAACTGCGATGGCAGTGGTACCGAGAACAGGGCCTCCCTGGATGATCTTAAGGTCCTAGATGGTTCATAGAGGGAGATACGTTCAGACAGGTAAACTGGGCAACACATTGCTAGCAGGTACCATGTCGCTCCCTTAAAAGCAGCTCAGCTTTACTATCACAGCCTGTTCTGCAGAAAATGTCAGAGAATTGCTATTTAGCATTGCAGCATGCCATGCGGGCTGTCAGGAGAGACAGCTGCCTGAAGTCAAAAGTGGATGCCAATATTGGGGGGTGGGGTGGGGTGTGTCAATATTACTGCAGTCTTTTGTTCGTCACAACTGTAGACGAAACTGAAAATGAGAACAACAACATCTCTGTACATTCGCGGGCAAGGTGGCCACGGACTCTGAACAGAACGATTTAAAAACCGCATCACTCTTGACCCCTTGGATACTGAATTCCTGTCTGCTAATTAACTTTAGTCTCTCCATATGTTATTTTAGATGGTTCTGGACTAACACCAGCCAAGCAAATTGCTCTCAAATCCATTTGCATTCGACAAATACAAAAGCAGATGGAGCGTGTGTCGAATATTAGCAGAACCCGTTTCAGAGTGTTAAGGCTTAATGCTTCTCTCTCTTGGGCCTCTGGGCCAGCTTCAAAACGATGCTTCGGGGAAATGGGGAATTTGCAGTTTCTCAACTGGCAAAGCTACACAGCTGTGTCTCTGAAAGAATCCGGCACAAATGAAGCCTAATTTCATGGGCTTGAAAAGCAGGAAGGTCTTATTGAAAGCAAGAAAAGATGTCATTTTCTCTCAACAGGTGGCATACGAGGAAAATTAACCGTCACATTCGGAGATCAATAAAGCCCAAAAGAGAATTAAAATGTCAGCATAAGTGAATGCCAGCTCCGTTAGAGTAAATATGTGTATTTGGAAACATTAATTAAAACGGAAATTGAAGGTGTCACTAAGTCATCTGAAATGTAATGCTGGAAGACAAATCCCACAAGATGCCAAAAAAAAAAGGAAAAGAAGAAATAATGGGATCCAATGGAAATTTCAGTCTGAACTCTCATTAAAACGAAACATTACTAAGGTGAGGCTACCTTTGTTTGAACACATTACGATACATTGGAACAGGTGATCACGCTCAATGAAGAGGCCAGCAACAGGAAACAGGAAAAGCACATTGACACAACTTGACGACACATAACAACGGAGGAAAGTCAGCTGTTTTACAAGTAGTTAATGAGAACTGCTACTAAAAAACACCTTGAGAACTCAATCCCAGGTACCAGTTTAACAAAGAAGGAATGAATTATTGTTCTTGTTGTTTATTCATTCAGTCACTTCCAACTGTTTATGACCTCCTGGACCAGGCCAGGCCAGAGCTCCTTGCCGGCTGTGGCCACCCCCAGCTCCTTCAAAATCAAGCCAGTCCCTTCAAGGATACCATCCACCCATCTTGCCCTTGGTCGGCCCCTCTTCCTTATTCCTTCCATTTTCCCCAGCATCATTCTCTTCTCCAAGCTTTCCACATCTCATGATGTGGCCAAAGTACTTCAGCTTTTGCCTCTAATACCCTTCTCTCCAGTGAGCAGTCGGGCTTTATTTCCTGAAGTATGGACTCGTTGGATCTTCTCACAGTCCAAGGCACTCTCAGAATTTTCCTCCAGCACCACAGTTCAAAAGCGCCTCTCTTCCTTCACTCAGCCTTCCTAATGGTACAGCTCTCACATCCATAGGTTACTACAGGGAATACTATTGCTTTGACCAGGGCTGCCCAGGAAATCGATCGCAATCGACCAGTCGATCCTGGGACCGAAGGAGGTAAATCCCAGCCGGATGGGGCGCTTCTCAGAGGGGGCGGAGCCAGGCCGCGCCAAGCCCCACCACTCCCCGGCTTCGGCACTCCCAGCAGCTTCTCCAGGCTTGAGGATGGCAGTGCCAAGCCAGCCTTGTGCTAGCTATGTCACCAGTGGCTTGGAGAAGCTGCTGGGAGCTCCAAAGCCAGAGGGGAGGGGGCGGAGCTTGGCACGGCCTGGCTCCACCCCCCTGGCTTCCGCTCTACCAGCAGCTTCTCCAGGCTTGAGGATGGCAATGCCAAGCCAGTGGTGACATAGCTAGCACAAGGCTGGCTTGGCATTGCCATCCTCAAGCCTGCCGGCCCTAGGTTATCTGGGGTCCTTTCCACACAGTTGAATAAAATCCCATGTTATCTGCTTTGAATCAGAGTATATGGCAGTGTGGACTCAGAAAACCCAGTTCAAAGCAGATATTGTGTTATATGTTTCACATTTTTGTAGTGGGTAGGTAGATCCTTTTGACTTGGTTGTTTTATAAGTAGCTCGCATGCCGAAAAAGTGTGAGTACCCCTGCTACAGGGTATAGGAATGATAGTTTACTTCCTGACCCAGAGAGTTCGCAAGATTTGGGGTTTGAAAACCACTTGACACCTGGAAGACTTAATGAGCAGATAGATAACGAGCACATAGATAGACAGCTGGAATTTAGCCAGAATAGACAGCTCAGCCAAGGTTTTCGCCATTCTGCTAGGCTTCGAGAGATAAGGGGTTATTCCTGTTCTGGAGTGCAACTCTGTGTACTGCAATGCACTCTATATATACCCATACTATGGTCATATGAAGCCAACGTGGGGCATTTTTCTCAACTGTAGAACAGGAATTACTGAACTATGTATTGTCGAAGGCTTTCATGGCCGGAATCACTGGGTTGTTGTAGGTTTTTCAGGCTAAATGGCCATGTTCCAGAAGCATTCTCTCCTGACATTTCGCCTGCATCTATAGCAGGCATCCTCAGAGGTTGTGAGGTCTGTTGGAAACTAGGAAAATTGGGTTTATATATCTGTGGAATGTGCAAGGTGGGAGTAAGAACTCTCCACTGTTGGAGCTAGGTGTGAATGTTTCAATTGGCCACCTTGATTAGTATTTGATGGCCTGACAGTTTTTAGGTGTGGCTTGTTGAGAGGTGATTAGCTGGCTCTGATGGTTTCTTGTCTGGAATTCGCCTGTTTTTGAGTGTTGTTCTTTAGTTACTGTTATGATTTTAGAGGTTGTTTTTAATACTGGTAGCCTGATTTTGTTCATTTCAATGGTTTCCTCCTTTCTGTTGGAATTATTGACATGTTTGTGGATTTCAATGGCTTCTCTGTGTAGCCTGACATGGTAATTGTTAGAGTGGTCCAGCATTTCTGTGTTCTCAAATAATATGCTATGTCCAGGTTGGTTCATCGGGTGCTCTGCTATGGCTGACGTTGCTACATTCCGCAAAGGACAAGAGAAATCCTCTCCCCTCTGCAGGAGTCTAGCATATACCATGCAGCTATGGACAAGTCTACATAGACATCACCAAACGCAGCAGCATTGCCCAAACACGAATCAAGGAACATGAAAGGCACTGCAGGCTACTTCAACCAGAGAAAAACCTACAACAACCCAATTCCTGGACTATTTGGGAGAACATCTTTGTTCAATATAAAATAACTTCTTATCCATTCAGTGTAAGAGAGGTTCTTATGTTTATTCCCGTGCCTTATTTTATGGTAGGCTCATTCATTCATTAATCCTATTGGCATTTCTTTATCCTTATCTAAAATCGCTAGCACATATTTTTCACTCTGCAGCTTTCCACTTTCTTCCTTATGCACATACACATGTGTAAATATATCCATGGCTGCTGTTGTATTTCCAAACACTTCTGAAGAAGCACTTTCTCTTTGTGTGTCTTCAAGAGCTGTGCTTTTTTTAAAAAAAAAGTCAGTTTCATCATGAGATGAAATCTGTTGTCTCTCATCTCTCTGTGTGCTTTTGGCATTGTCTTTGGAGCTCAGCATCTCCAGATATTCATATCATGCAGCATTGTCTACTCTTCAAAGAAGGAAACCAGTCCTATAACCAACCTCCCTTTTTGATTCTGTGTTTACCTTTTCAATCACTTAATAAGCATTATTATTACCCCAAAAGGACAAAATCCTTGAGACTAAATCCTTTATATAAACAGCAGGTAAGGACTTTCAGGAGCCTGCTGTCCTAAACCTCCCAAAACTGAACAAATACCAGTGCCTGCCTAGTTGTTGATCATTTCCAGACCACAAGAAATTGGTTTTCCTTCACCTTGAACCTCCAGCATGAGTACAAGAAAAAAGACAGGAATGTCAGTCAATAGGAATCCAGTCTATCAATTGGATTCCTATATGGCTAAACAGAAAAAACCTGCACAGAGATGTGGTGGTGAACATCATATGATTGTACGAGGATGGGTCAAAAGGTTTTGCCTCCTACGTCATAAAAACGTTATAAATGAACATATAACAGAAGAAGTTGCAACAGATCATAGCCTGAACAGTCATCTACACAAAACTACCATTCAACAAAGCCACCATCAATTTGTACACATCTATGCCATCGTTTAACCCAGGCATCAAAAACATTTTGGGAAAATTCAGGGTTTTGCTTCATGACCCATTATTTAAAACAGAACAAAAAGATGGAGTAGCTATGGGGAGCCCTCTCAGCCCAGTCATAGCAAATTTCTACATGGAACACTTTGAAAAACAAGCCCTGGAAACCACAACAAGAAAACCCATCACATGGTTCGGAAAGGTGGATGACACCTTCACCATTTGGAGCCATGGAGAAGAAGAACTCAACAAGTTCCTGGACCACCTCAACAGCATCCACCCAAACATCCAATTCACCATGGAAAAAGAACATGGAGGAAAACCGACATTTCTAGATGTCCTAGCCATCCGCATACCAGATCAACAATTGGGTCACACAGTTACAGAAAACCTATATACACAGATAGATACCTACATAAAAATGCCACCCATCACCCAAGTCAAAAAAGAAGCACCTTTAAAGCCCTGGCAGACCGTGCAAAAAGAATCTGCGAACTCCACCTTCTCCAAGATGAACTGAACCACCTAAACTGGGCTTTACAGGCCAATGGAGACTCCACCTCTGACATCAGAAGAGCTGCAAGACTGAGAACGAGCCACAAAATTAAGGACAAAGATCCACCCAGAGGAAAATGGTTCTTGCCATCCATCAAGGGAACCACTGACTGCATAGGGAAGCTGATGAAAAAACACAACCTACAAACAACCTACAGACCTACTAAGAAAATCCAACAAATGCTACGTTAAGCAAAGGACAAGAGGGATCCTCTCACATCCAGGAACTTGTTGAGTTCTTCTTCTCCATGGCTCCAAATGGTGAAGGTGTCATCCACCTTTCCAAACCATTTGATCGGTTTTCTTGTTGTTGTTTCCAGGGCTTGTTTTTCAAAGTGTTCCATGTAGAAATTTGCTATGACTGGGCTGAGAGGGCTGAGATGTGTACAAATTGATGGTGGCTCCCGTATACCATGCAGCTTTGGACAAGAAGTCTACATGTGGACCACCAAATGCAGTAGCATTGCCCAAACACGAATCAAGGAACTATAGACTACTTCAACAGAGAAGTCAGCCATAGCAGAACATCTGATGAACCAACCTGGGCACAGCAGATTATTTGAGAACACAGAAATGTTGGACCACTCCAATCACCACCATGTCAGGCTACACAGAGAAGCCACTGAAATCCATAAGCATGTGTACAATTTCCACAGAAAGGAAGAAACCATGAAAATGAACAAAATCTGGCTACCAGTACTAAAAAAAACTCTAAAATTATAACAGTAAACAAAAAACAAAACTTAAACACAGGGGAACTCCAGACAAGAAACAATCAGGAACACCGAATCACCTCTCAACAAAGGAATTTCCCAGGCAGTAATAAGCTACACCTAAAAACTGTCAGGCCATCAAATGCTAATCAAGGTGGCCAATTGAAACATTCACGTCTAGCTCCAACATACAAGTGCTTGCTCCCACCCTGGACCTTCCACAGATATATAAACCCCATTTTCCTAGCTTCCAATAGATCCCACAATCTCTGAGGATGCCTGCCATAGATGCAGATGAAAAGTCAGGAAAGAGTGCTTCTGGAACATGGCCATATAGTCTGAAAAATCTACAAGCCAGATTTAAAAGCTGTTTTAACATTATTTAAGTCATTGAAACTGAAACTTTCAAACTTTCAAAAAAACAAAACTTCTTCAGCCAACACCATACATTGCTTATGTCCATTACAGCAGGGTTGTCCAACTGGCGGCCCGGGGGCGTATACGGCCCCCAGCCCCTTCCCTGCGGCCCCCGCCCACCCTGCAAAAATTAATATTTTTAAAAATAACATTTTTTTAAAAATTCAATTTCCGGGGGGGCGGGGCTAGGTGGCATTAGGCGTGTCGCCGGCGCTGAGCCTGACGTCACCCAGCCCCGCCTGCTCCCTTCCTCCTCCATCCCGCCTCTCCCCCCGGCGCACCAATCGGGAACGCCGGGAGGGGGGAGGAAGGGAAGAGGCGTGCCTAAAGAGGAGGAAGGGAAGCGCTTCCGTTCCTCCTCTTTAGGCACGCCTTCTCCGTTCTGCCTCTCCTCCCGGTGCACTGATCGGTGCACCGGAGGGAGAGGCAGAACAGAGGAGGAGGCTGGCGTGACACTTTAGGAGGGAGGGCGAAGGCATGAAGGGCTCCCCTTGGCTTTGCCCTCCCTCCTAAAGGGTCACGCCAGCATCAGAAGCGAAATCGCCGTTTCTGAGGCTGGCGTGACACTTTAGGAGGAGGGGCCGGGGCGGAGTGGCACGGAACGCCCCCCCATGTCATCAGTGACTGGAAGTCCGGCCCTAGGTCCGGTAGAAGTTGGACAGCACTGCATTACAGCATCCCCATAAACATTCTTCAAGCAATTATGGATTTACTGAGGTGCACAACCTTCTTTGGCAAGAAATTCAATGGCGACTCATTCTTTTATATTCAGATTCATGGTTCTAATGAGTGAATTGAAAAAAAGACTATATCAGTAGAGTAAGGTTCCCTCTATCATATCATGCATAGATAGCCCAGTGGCTGTGAAAGAAATACAAGTTAGAGCGAGGGAGGCATTACTTTTTGACCCACCCGTGTAAATCTGTGATCTGATTCTACATTAAATACGTATGGATCCATGAATGGAATCGTCAAAGAGGGGACCGAATACATGAAAAAGAAAAACATGGAAGAGGAGGAGGATGAGAAATGGCTGAGGAAGATTTGCGAATTAGATGAGATGGGCAAATTGACTAGGCTGATCGAGGAGAAATATTTATCCAACTTTAAGACAGATTGTTTATTACTTTGTTGTAATAGTGACAGGGAGCATCTGTCAATGGTGAGATTTATGAATTAGAAGAGTGCTATTAAAAGTAGAAGTGTGATGATTATATAATATCACTTAAAGGGAGTCAACTAACAATACCATCAGTGAGTGAGCAAGAGGTTCACTAATTACGGTTTTTTGTCTGTTAGTTTTGCATTTCTGTGTATGTGTGTTTATATGTGTGGTTTTTGTGCATTTAAGTTGTTATTTTTAGTAGGTACATAGCTACTTAAGTACTTGGTCGCCTTAGTAGATCATCTTCGCCAGGAACTAGACAGGGGGAGTGTGTCCCTGTTGGTTCTGCTGGACCTCTCAGTGGCCTTCGATACCATCTAACAGCACAACTATGGCTGTAGGAGATGAAGTTACCAACAACACGTGGAACTCAAGTACAACATCACTGTTTGTTGTACTTGAGTTCCATGTGTTTTGGTAACTTCGATACAGTCTATCACGGTATCCTTTTGGGACGGCTCAGGGACATGGGACTAATAATAACAATTTGTTTTCATTATTGATATTAGCATTCTTGGACCCTTATAAAAAATGAAAAATAGATAAAAATTTTCTTTAAAATGGCAAGCAGAAAATACGATTTTCTCTGGATATACAAAGGAGGAATAGCCACACTGGCTAAAAGGAAAAGTCAAATATCCATATTAAGGAAACATCATTACTACTCAATCAAAATGTTACAACACTTCCCACACAGAATCCCCCATGACCAACAGAAAATACGGTGTCTTTGGCGACCCCTCTGACGCCTCCCAAGGGTCCCAACCCCCAGGTTGAGAAATGCTGCTTTAGGGTATTTAGGTTGATTTGAGCCTAAACAATTTTGTGCAAGGTTCCAATCTGGTTCTCATAGTTAAGGTGAAGGGTACATGCTCCTTGAATGCATTATATGCAGATGTATTCTAAGTCACCATGCAGCTGAACATAATACGATTATTAACCATTTTGTTTATAAAAAGCCATTACAAATACATAATTAAAAAGAAGCAGGGATGTTTCTCCTGTGGATGCCTTCCAGAACAAATGGTTGTTGAACAGAGCTTTCATTTGTTTCAATAGGCAATTCTTTACATAAATACTTGAGGGGTTTTTTTATTAAAAAAAATGGAAGCTTTGTATTTATATGTTTTGCAGCCATCTCAGGTATGATGGTGCCATGGAGATGGATCTGCCCACTTCTATCTTCAGTGGATAGATTGTCTGTATCACACAGGTTGAATAATGGAGCATATGACATAATTTCAGAAGAAGAATCAACTTAAGATGTATAGATCATGCTATCAAAGGTATTTATATAATTATGAAAAACTATGGAAAGGTATAAAGCAGCGTTTCTCAACCTAGGGGTCGCAAGGGGATGTCAGAGCTGTCACCAAAGACCATGAGAAAACAGTATTTTCTGTTGGTCATGGGGGTTCTGTGTGGGAAGTTTGGCCCAATTCTATCATTGATGGGGTTCAGAATGCTCTTTGATTGTAGGTGAACTATAAATCCCAGCAACGACAACTCTCAACTGCCAAGGTCTCCCCCAAGTGTTCACATTTGAGCATATTAAGTATTTGTGCCATGTTTGGTGCAGATCCATCATTGTTTGAGTCCATACTGCTCTCCGGATGTAGGTGAACTACAACTCCAAACCCCAAGATGGATGCCCACCAAACGCTTCCAGTACTTTCTGGTGGTCATGGGAGTTCTGTGTGCCAAGTTTGGTTCAATTTCATCATTGGTGGAGTTCAGAATACTCTTTGATTGAAGGTGAACTAAAAATCCCAGCAACTACAAGTCCCATAACACAAAAGATGACAATACAGAATCATAGGAACATAGAATGGAAAGGAACCCTGGAGGCCATCCAGTCTAACCGTATTCAACCATGCAGGAGGACACAATCCAAGCAAGTCTGGGGGCTTATCTTTCATTAGGTCTACAAATGTTTAAGCCCCCAGAAGTCAAAGAAAAGTTGAGAATCACTGTCCTAAAGGAACCAGATCCCTTCTGATCTTGGAAGGTAAGTAAGATCCGTTCTTGAGTAGTACTTGGATGGGAGACCACCAACGAATCCCAGGTGCTGTTGACTAAATTTCAGAGGAACTGGCAAAACCACCTCTGAAGATTCCTTGCTTAAGAAATCCCAATGACGTTAAGAATGTTTCCATAGGTGATCAATCAACTTGAAGGCATACTTACTCACACAATTCAGACTAGCCAACTTGAGAATAAATATCACCGCAAGAACCATTACATCTAGAATAATGTGAAATTCATAATGCCATCCTTCTCCGGAAAAGTCAACAGTAAGAGATAAATGAGAAATTATGGAGCCATATGGACTACATCACTTTGGCATACATTTTTATCAAGGAACTATCTGTCTCCTACTACAGGTTGCTGTGGCCCAGTCTGTGTATATGTGTTTTTTGTGTGTATATTTGTGTGTACGTGCATATATCCATATGGAGATGAGCACCAACCCCCAGAGTTGGAAATGACTGGACTTAATGTCAGGGGAAAACCTTTACCTATGTGTATATATGTATGTTTGTGTGTGTGTGGTTTTGTGCAAGCGTTGTAATGTAATTTTTGGGTTTCTTTGGCTTTTTAAGTCTTTTTCATTGTGATTTTCAGTGTTTTTATGAGTGATGGTCACTTGTTGGCCTGATAGGTGTATTGCGTCCAAATTTGGTGTCAATTCGCCCAGTGTTTTTTGAGTTATGTTAATTCCACATTACATTTACATTTTTGAACATTACATTTCTCTTTATATAAATCAGGCCTGTCCAACAGGCGGCCCGGGGGCCATACATGGCCCCCTAGCCCCTTGGCTACGGCCCCTTACCCTCCTGCAATAAATAATATATTTTTAAAATATTTTTAAATATTTTTTTCAATTAAAAATATTATTATTTATTATTATTTTTGGTCCCGCCCCTTGGCTTTCTATTGGCCGCCTCCTCTTCTCCTGAGGGAGGGGGCCAATGGGAGGGAGTGACGTCTCTCGGGCCCCGCCCCCTTGGCAGCAAACAGGAAGAGCGACCCGGCCGCGTTGCTGTGCCCCTCGTGAGCCGGGCCTCCCCCTCCTCAGGATTGCTGCTGCTCCGTCTGGGAGGCGCTCAGGCCCTCAGCGCCAGGGAAGCAAAAGGGGTTTGGGAGGGAGGGAGTGTGTCTGAGACCGTGAGTGAGTGACAGAGAGAGAGAGAGAGAGGAGGGGGACCTGCCCTGGGCACACCTCTCCCCAGCGCAAAGGGAAGATCTTTCTGGCTCTCTCAGACACACACACACACACACACAAGCCCCTTCCTTTCTGACCCCTTCATTTGCGTTTCATGAACTGTCTCTTTAATGAGAAGGAGAGAACTGGCCAGCCATAGGAGAGGGGGAGGAGAAAAGGAGGGAGGGGGGAATTGAATGAGAGGGAGCTCAAGGAAAGGCCTCCCACCCCCTTCCCCCCTCCTTTTCCTCCCCCCAGAATTATTTACATTCTTTGCAATTACCTAAGTTTACTTTGATGACTTGCACTGAATGGAATCAGCCAGGGGTAAACTGGCAGAATGAAAGCACACAGACCTTTCAACTGCAAGGCCATTCAATGCTGATCAATGTGGCCAGTCATATATTCCAGTTCAAAGCAGAGATTGTGGGATTTTCTGCCTTGATATTCTGTATATTAATGCCCCTCATGTGTTCCATCCCTCCCTCCCTCTCCCCTTATTTAAATAATATAATATGTAATTGTATATTTATGCCCCTCATGTGTTCCATCCATCCCTCCCTCTCCCCTTATTTAAATAATATAATATTTAATTGTATATTTATGCAATGCATGGACGGGAGGGGCGGATCCCTCCCTCTCCCGGAGCCAATAATATAATATTTAGCCAGGGCTTGCAATGCCAGGTGATCAGTGACCGGAATTCCGGCCCAAGTTCCGGTAGAAGTTGGACAGCCCTGATATAGATTATTAGTTGTACCCGCCACACATTGCTGTGGCCAACCTTCCCTCCCTCTTCCTCTCCCTCTTCCTCTCCTTCCTTGCTTCCCTTTTTTTCTTTCCTTCTCTCCTTCCTTCTCTTCCTTCCCGCTTTTTCTTTCCCTTCCTCTTTCTCCCCTTTCTTCCTTCTCTACCTATTCTTGGACTGCAACTCCCAGCAGTCCTCCTGATCATAAGAACATAAGAACATAAGAAGAGCCATGCTGAATCGGGCCTCAGCCCATCTAGTCCAGCATTCTGTGTCACACAGTGGCCCACTAGTTGTACACAGGGATCTCTAGCAGAAAGGAGGGCAGAACCCTCACCTGCTCCCGACCCCCACCACCAGTACCCGGGGAAAATCCTGCCTGCCTCCATCAACACAGAGGTGGCACTTGGATGTCCATTTCAGTAGCTACTGATTCCCTTGGTATCCATGAATCTGCCTAATCCTGCCTTGAAGCTGTCCAGGCTGACAGCTGTCACAACCTCCTCTGGAAGTGAGTTCCATAACCCAATGACCCTCTGGGTGAAGAAATATTTCCCTTTATTAGTTCTAATTTTCCTACCTTGGAGCTTCAGGGAGTGCCTTCTAGTCTTAGTGTTTTGTGACTTAGAATATTGTTTTTCTTTATTCACCTTTTCTATCCCATGCATGATTTTATACACTTCGATCAAGTCACCTCTTAAACGCCGTCTTTCAAGGCTGAAAAGACCAAGGCATTGCAACCTGATTTCATAAGGGAGCTGCTCCATCCCTTGGATCATTCTACCTACCTACCTATCTCTATCTAATCTATCTATCTGGAATAGGAATTAGGAAATATGTATGGATTGGGGTTCTCTCAAAGAAATCCAAGGAGAAGAAAGCTTGCAGCTTGGAAGCAGTGCATTTTGGAGCATCCTCCTCCCCTAAATGGGATGCTGGGAGCTGTAGTCCACGAGAGAGTGTGGATATGCTATTGTGTGTTTTGTTTGCCGGGGGAGTCGTTTTTGCGCATGCACTGTAGCATCTTTTTGCTTTCTTTTTTGCTTTTTAAGTATTTTCTGCTCCGTTTTTGTGTTTTTTATGAGTGATGGTCACTTGTTGGCCTGATAGGTGTCATTGTGTCCAAATTTGGTGTCAATTCAGTGGTTTTTTAGTTATGTTAATCCAACAAACAAACATTTTTATTTATATAGCTATGTCTCAAGACAGCAGAGTGAAGCATCTTTCTTCAATTAGAAGTTACATTGCTCTGAGATATGAGCTTTCCACTTGCCTCTGATGAGGTGGTTCTCCATCTTAAGGGAAGAGGGATTATGACATCCACCCAGAGGAAAAATGTTCTTGCCATACATCAAGGGAACCACTGACTGCACAGGGAAGCGGATGAAGAAACACAACTTACAAACAATTTATAGAGCCACTAAGAAAATCCAACACATGCTACATTCAGCTAAGGACAAGAGGGATCCTCTCCCCTCTGCAGGAGTCAACCTCTGAGAATGCCTGCCACAGATGTGGGCAAAACATCAGGACAGAATGCTTCCGGAACATGGCCATACAGCCTGGAAAACTCACAGCAACTCAGTAGTTGTACATTCAACAAAGGACAAGAGGGATCCTCTCACTTCTGCAGGAGTCTACTGTATATATGTGGACAAGTCTACATAGGGACCCCCAAACCCACCAGCATTGCCCAAACACAAATCAAGGAACATGAAAGGCACTGCAGACTAACTCAACAGAGAAGTCAGCCATAGCAGAGCACCTAATGAACCAACCTGGACACAGCATATTATTTGAGAACACAGACATGCTGGACCACTCTCACAACTACCATGTCAGGCTACACAGAGAAGCCATTGAAATCCACAAACTGTGGAAAATTTTAACAGAAAGGACAAAACCATGAAAATGAACAAAATCTGGCTACCAGTATTTAAAACTCTAGAATCAGAACAACACTAAAAAAAAACCATGGGAATTCCTGAAATGAAACAATCAGGGCCAGCTAACCCCTCTCAACAAAGGATCCCCAGGCAGGAAGCAGCCAGGCTTTGAAGCTGCAAGGCCATTCAATACTAATCAAGCTGGCCAATTGCAACATTCACACTTGCCTCAAACAGAGAAGATTTCTTTCTCCCACCTTGGAAATTATTCCACAGATATATAAACCTCACTTGCCTAGTTTCCAACAGACCTCATAACCTCTGAGGATGCCTGCCATAGATGGGGGTGAAACGTCAAGGAGAATGCCTCTGGAACATGGACATACAGCCCAGAAAACTCACCACAACCCTATGACATTTTAACAGAGCACGTTTGGAGAAAGGAAGGCCAAAATCTGTGATTAGGGCGCATTCTTCTCTTCAACTAAAGAATTCCCCCAGATTCTTCCAGTAACCCATCTTATTAGGATGGGCAACCATTGGCAACTCTTCAGATAATGGGCGTCCAGAGACTTACTTGTGACAGCATTAAAAAATTAAATGTATGAATGCAATATGGCAATTCCTTCTGGCTTCAATAACAACAACAACAACAACAACAATGTATTGTCGAAGGCTTTTATGGCCGGAATCACTGGGTTGTTGTGGGTTTTTTGGGCTTTATGGGCATACAGCCCGAAAAACCAATAACAACAACCACCAATTCCTTCTGGTCGCCAAGTGAATACAGCTATGCCTCCTTTCATGACTTAAGTACCCCCTGCTGGCATCCGGATACTGGGAAATGTGCTGGTCATTCTCTGAGAGGCACACATGCTGCAGCCAGCATTCAATATGCAGCCATTTGCTTCCAGGTCTCCTTTCTCCCTTTCTAAATTCCGATGCACAGCTTTTTAATTGCTTTCCTGTCATCTCCAGTCTAATTTTCTCTCCCTGCTGTTGCGAGGATTATGGCCATATAAAATAAGATAAAGCTATATTTTATTAATATGGAAATCCAACATTAACCTCTGCATGAAATTTGGAGACTGTCCCTCAGCTGCTGCTTCCACCCCCTCATTTGGAAGATTATGAACCTTGGGAGGAATAATAGGTGGTTTCTGGTACAAGAAAGCTTTTTAAGCTAAGAAAGAGGCAATTCGAACCTGTACAAAAAGATGGTGTAGGCTGAAGACACTTTCCCAAAGGTGTAATCGCATAGGTCAGAACCAATCAAAGTTTCACCCAAGTGCCTTGGAGGGAGCAAGATGGGGAAAGGCGACATTGGAATTGAGAATGAAAGCTAACACTTTGCACAAGGAATCCCCACTGAACAGATGAGTAGCTGGGGAAGGCTCTTCATTAGCCTGCTTCAACTATCATTCATTCAGGTCCAACAGTAATGCTCTCTCGGCATTACTTCGCGAACGAAGATTCAGGAAGGACTCATCCCACACTTTTTACAAGCGCGTTGATGACCAAAAAGGCCAATCTGAGATAGGCAAGTTCGGTTGCAGAAAGCACAGCAGAAAGTCTCCTTGGGTGATGTTGTTTCCAAGTTGCAGTTCTTTCTGCGTTGTCATTTCTCTTTGGCGTGTCTTCTCGAAAGAGGCCACAGCATTGTGGATAGTGCATCTCCATGCCTCCCGATGTGAGGCCAGGGTGGACCATTGTTGGTGATCAATCTGGCCGAGCCTGAGATGTTGTTTCAGGGAGTCCTTATATCTCTTTTTTGGGGCGCCTCTCTTGCGCTGACCCATGGCGAGTTCACCATAGAGTAGTATCTTTGGGAGGCGGTGGTCCTCCATCCTATGGATGTGCCCTGCCCAGCGCAGCTGTGTTCTCAATAGCATGGCCTCAACACTGGTGATCCCTGCTTGCTCAAGGACAGCAACATTAGTCACATAGTCGGTCCAGTGTATATTTAGGATTGTGCGAAGACAGCGCTGATGAAAGCATTCGAGGAGTTGTAGGTGTTGGTGATAGGTGACCCATGTTTCAGACCCATAGAGGAGAATAGACAGTACGATAGCTCTGTACACACTGATTTTGGTGCTTTGCCTCAGATGCTTGTTGCTCCAGACTCTTTTGTGAAGCCTTCCAAATGCACTATATGCCTTTGATAATCTGTGATCTATCTCTTTGTCAATCTTGGTATCTGAAGAGATGATGCAACAGATACAGCAAACAAATAAAATACATACAGCAACAATAATTAAAATAAAAATCAGAATAAAAGTTAAAATAAAGTACAACAATAAAACAATAACATACACACAAAAGGAAATTAACATAATGGGATATAACACCGGGTATGAGGTAAAGTAAGATTAGGAATAAGGAGTTAATCAAAATGGGCTATTCCAAGGTGCAAAGATAAAAACAGGGGACATAGGGACAGGATAGGATAACCAAAGTCATTAAACTGGTGGGAGGTACAGGAGGGACAAGCCATGGGATTTAATTACTCACTATGAATAAGGTGAGGTGTATCAAGAGGACGAGTCTATGCTGGGACAGTCATGGTATGGGGATTGTTACTTATTATTTATTATTATTTACTGTATTTCTAACCTGCCCTTCTCAACCCCAAAATACTTGGGTGTTGCCCTGGACCGTGCTCTGTCTTACAAGAAGCACTACCTGACTATCAAGGAAAAAGTGGATGCTAGAAATAATATCATACGAAAGCTGACTGGCACTACCCGGGGTTCACAACCAGAGACAGTGCCCTTGTGCTTTGCTATTCTGCTGCTGAATATGCATGCCCAGTGTGGACTACATTGCACCACATTAAATCAGTGGATGTGGCTCTTGATGAGACATGCTGCATTATCAGAGGATGTCTACCCCCTACGCAGCTGGAGAAATTATATTGTTTAGCCAGCATTGCACAACCTGACATCCGCCAGGAAGTAGCAGCCTGTAATGAAAGGACCAATCATCATCATCATCATCATCTTTATTTGTACCCCGCCACCATCTCCCCAACAAGGACTCGGGGCGGCTTACACGTGGCTAATCCCGTCAACACAACAACACAATAAAAACAATCAAAACAACATAATCAATTACATAAAACATCAACTAAAAATACTACAACCAATATAAAATTACAATAAACCATATATATGACACAGGACACTGAGCGAGCCGCATGTACAGATTAAAATAGAAGGATAAAAACAGGGGGTGAGATAGCAGTGGGGCACATTATTTGTGAAGGAGATAACTCTTTCAAAAAGAGGTCAAGAAAGGACATTCCATAAAGGGAGAAGAGGGTGTACACTCAAAGTATTTATTGAGGGTGAATGATGGTAAGAGACTATATAATTAATCTCCGGAGGCACAGCAGAAGAACCAGGTCTTAAAATTCATCTTGAAACTCTCCAGAGTAGGGGCTCCCCTAATCTCACCAGGCAGTGAATTCCATAGATGGGGGGCCGCTGAGGAAAAGGCTCCCTCCCTTGTTCCCACGAGGAGGGATTGGGACAATGGCAGGGGTGAGAGGAGAGCCTCCCCCGAAGATCGAAAGGATTGGGCCGGTTCACATAGGGAGATACGGTCACCAAGGCAGTGACATCTCTGGCCCATCCCCTGTCTGGATATCAGCCACCAAACCAACGCCTTAAATCAAGAAATAGTTTTCTAAGATATACAGAGATACTCGCAGAAACACTTCAGCACGCAAGAGTCCAAAAGTGGCAGGCTAAAACCCAAAACCTCAAGCCATGGCTAATACAAGATAAGAAACTCCCCCTGGGCACACAGAAGACTGGGCAACTTGGAAGGTGCTGAACAGACTGCGCTCTGGTACCACGAGATGTAGA
Organism: Anolis apletophallus; assembly: GCA_030556195.1. Taxonomy (NCBI): domain Eukaryota; kingdom Metazoa; phylum Chordata; class Lepidosauria; order Squamata; family Anolidae; genus Anolis; species Anolis apletophallus. Next base: position 202,293,984 of record JARBWK010000004.1, on the reverse strand, counting down.
GCCAACCTTAAGAAATGGAGCTACAAAGCGGAGTCTACGACATGCGAGTGCGGAGAAGGGCAAACCATAGGCCACCTACTACAATGCAGCCTGAGCCCTGCCAAATGCACAATGGAGGACCTTCTCACAGCAACACCAGAGGCACTCCAAGTGGCCAGCTTCTGGTCAAAGGACATTTCGTATAATGTCTTTAACTTTGTGTTTTTTTTTAAAAAAATGCATTCTCAATTTGCTTCTGACACAATAAATAAATAAAGGGGAGGACTGGGTCATTTTTTTTCTGAAAAGGGGGCTGAAGGACTTGGAAACTTCTGCTGTAAAAGGATCCACTTATACCACTTGGTACATTACTCTACATCCCCTTTCTTTGAGATCTTAGGAGCGATTCCCAGAAGTGGAAAAAAAGGTCTCCACACAAAGAAAAGATGAACTGCAACCAAATTAAGGGCCCTTCTTAGAATATTTTTAGAAGTACCACTACCCACCTTCCTCTCCCAACATGACAAGATTCAATGAATTTCTGAACCCCGCCTGCATGGTGCTTGACAGAAATATAGTCAGCACCCCAGAAGATGTTTTGGAACCTCTTCTTTGAAAGTCAAACCCTTTGTGATGATTTGAAAGGGATTCTCTAGAAAAGAAGAGGAAAATCCTTGGCCTACATACCTGGGAATCCAGGTTACAAGCACCTACTTTCCTGCTCCAGAGGAGAATATAGTATTATCTTGTTAAAGAATGCCTCTTCCCAAAATGCCTCGGTTCCTGACCCAGAAATGCTTTGAAGCCTTCAAGAAAGCTCACTGCCAACAGACTTCCTTGAGAGGGATAGGGTTTAGAGAAACATCGCTCTATTCTGCTTTCCTCTTTGAAGGCAAAGAACCTGCTGGATCCATGGCAGCCATCCAAAGCTGCTCAGCTATGATTGTTCAGAAAGAGGCTGGAGGTAGGTGCCTCTCTGTTGCTCAAACAGAGAAATATATGGCCTTCATTTTTAATGGAAGCAAGACAGCTGAAGCTCTGCGGGTCATTTATATCCATCCTGTGCTCCCTTCCCCAATTCAGCAGCTGTTGCTGGTGTAAAAGAAGAAGACTGCTTTAAGTTTTTTTTCTGTACGTGAAAATCTACTAGCTGGTTATGCCTCTTTGCCCAACTGCTGTGCCATCAGGCAGTGTTGTTGTTGTTTATTCATTCAGTCGCTTTCAACTCTTTTTGACCTCCTGGACCAGCCCAGGCCAGAGCTCCCTGTGGGCCATGGCCACCCCCAGCTCCTTCAGAGTCAAGCCAGTCACTTCAAGGATACCATCCACCCACCTTGCCCCTGGTCGGCCCCTCTTCCTTTTCCCTTCCCTTTTCCCCAGCATCATTCTCTTCTTCAAGCGTTCCTGTCTTCTCATGATGTGGCCAAAATACTTCATCTTTGCCTCTAATATCCTTCCCTCCAGTGAGGAGCTGGGCATTATTTCCCGGAGCAATGTTTCCCAACCAGTGTGCCATGGCACACTAGTGTGCCGTGAGTGATCATCAAGTGTGCCGTGGGAAATTGGCACTCTCCCCCCCTCCTAGCAGCCCCCTCAGAGGTTTCCAAGGGTAAAATTTCACAAAGGTCTGGAGAACAAGCTCTATGAGGAGCGGCTTGAAGAGCTGGGCATGTTTAGCCTGAAGAAGAGAAGGCTGAGAGAAGGCATGATAGCCATGTATAAATATGTGAGAGGAAGTCATATATATGTTGTGTTCATCGAAACAGGCCCAGGTTTCACACTGAGTATATAAATACATTTAAAAGTATATTAACTATGTGTATTACTGTGTTAGAGTGTAATTTTGTGTCATTTTGGTTGGTGGTGTGCCCCAAGATTTTGTAAATGTAAAAAATGTGCTGCAGCTCAAGAAAGGCTGAAAAAACCTGTCCTGGAGTATGGACTGGTTCGATCTTCTCGCAGTCCACGGCACTCTCAAAATTTTCCTCCAGAACCACAGCTCAAAAGCATATATTTTCCTTTGCTCAGCCTTCCTTATGGTTCAGCTTTCGCATCCATAGGTTACTATGGGGAATTCCATTGCTTTAACTATGCAGACCTTTGTTGCCAGTGTGATGTCTCTACTCCTCACTATTTTGTCGAGATTAGTCCTTGCTCTCCTCCCAAGAAGGAAACGTCTTCCGATTTCCTCGCTTCAATCTGCTTCTACAGTCATCTTTGCTCCTAGAAATACAAAGTCTGTCACTGCCTCCATGTTTTCTCCCTCTATTTGCCAGTCATCAGTCAGTCTGGTTGCCATAACCAGGCAGTGAGGTTTTCACAAGTGTGAAAAGCCACAGGGAACAAGGTGGAAAGCACTGGTGAGAGATGCAGTCCAACAACATTTTTGGAGCCATCCTTGAGTTAGAATTGGGACAGATAGTCCACAAATAAAAGTTGTTTCAGTTCGGTTTCCATCATCTTCCAGATACAGCACCTCAGTTTGCAGAACCGGGAAGCCCTCTTTCTCTTTACCCCTGAAACCTCAAAGATTTTTCTGTGGGAGGAAACTTGAGACCTTCCACTACTTTCACACATAGATCACAGACAACATAACTTACGAACAAGTCTTGTGGAACTAATAAACCAAGCTTCTGAAAAGCAACAGTGGGCATGCCTTGGATATTGTGATTAAAATCTGAATGCGTTTAAAACAACTCCTTATATCCACAATGTTGTATATTAATACTACCATCCAGGAGAACAAATGGTGTGAACAAAAACAACAACAATAACATCCTTTACAATTCAGGTAGAATGTCTGTTGTCTTTGGTAGCAGAGGTGCAATATGAACATAGCAATACAGGCACTCTCCATTTCACAAAGGTTCTGACAAAGAAGCTTTTACTTACTAATACTATAATATGGTATTCCCTGTAGTAACCTATAGATGCGAGAGCTCGACCATAACATAAGGAAGGCTGAGCAAAGGAAGATAGACACTTTTGAACTGTGGTGCTGGAGGAAAATGCTGAGAGTGCCTTGGACCACAAGAAGATCCAACCAATCCATCCTCCAGGAAATAAAGCCCAACTGCTCACTGGAGGGAAGGATATGAGAGGCCGCATCATGAGAAGGCAGGAATGCTTGGAGAAGACAACAATGCTGGGGAAAAGGGAAGGGCAAGGTGGATGGATGATATCCTTGAAATAACTGGTGTGACCTTGAAGGAGCTGCAGGTAGCCACAGTTGACAGGGAGCTCTGGTGTGGGCTGGTCCATGAGGTCACAAAATCAAACATCAACAAACTATATACTATGTTCAGTTTGGGGCAGTGATATTGACAGGTTGAAATTGGTCCAGAGGAGGGCTACTAAAATGGTCAAAGGTCTGCAAACCATGAGTATCTAAAAGGAACAGCTGAGGGAGCTGGGGATGTTTAGGAGAAGAGGGGAGGGGAGGAGAGAGGGTATGGGTTCCCATTGACTGCCAGAAACCAGGCCCGGATCAGGCCTTTTTGGCGCCCTAGGCCAAAAGGGCCTGATCTGCCCCCGGCTCTGCCCTGCCCTGGCTCCTCCCTGCCCCACCCCAGCTCCTCCCCAGCCCTGCCCCACCCCTGGCTCCTCCCTGCCCCACCCCCGGCTCCACCCCCACCTCCTCGCTGGCTCCTCCCTCCCTCCTAAAGCCACTATGCCGGCCTGAGAAGCGGCCAAAATCGCGGCTTTAGGAGGGAGGGAGGAGCCGTGGGGAGGCCCCGCATCGGCTCCGTGGGTGGGGCTATCCTCCTCCTCGCACCGGCAAGGAGGCGGGGGCGGAGACGAGGGCGGGGGCAAGCCGAGGGGAGCAGAGCAAAGGGGGGGGGGTGGCTGTGTGCACATGCGCCCTTTTTTTGGGAATTTCTTTTGGGAATTTTTTTTGGAATTTAAAAAAACTTTTTTGGGGGGTCCAGACCTGCTGTCTCCCAAAGGTGCCGCCCTAGGCCATGGCCTAGGGTGGCCTTATGGGTAATCCAGGCCTGCCAGAAACTCACTGGTTGATCTTGGGAAGTCACATTATCTCAGCCTCAAAGGAAGGCAAAGCCCCTCTGAACAAAGTTCATCAAGAAAACCCACCAATAGGGTCACCTCTGCATTGCCGTAAGTCATAATGAAAAGGTACACAACGACAACAACAATACAAGAACAAAATAGCTTTCTGCAGACTCGGATCTCAGTAATGCTAAACTACCAAGTAATTAACCAAATGTAATATTTTGTACAGAGACAAAATATTTGCAAAGTCAATGAATAATTGATATTGTTTACTTTCCTTTTTTGCATGAGATGGGGAAGGCAGGGTTGTAGAAACAGAATCCCAGTTGACTTTGAACAAGCGTAGAATGCGAGCAGCGAGAAAAACATTAAAAGAAAGGAAAGCAACACTGAATGACTAATAAAGATGAATAAATTAAACACTTCCAATGTCGATGGTTTAGCTTGAAACCAGGGCTTGCGCACAAGTTAGAGTTCCAAGTATTTGTAGTATTTCCTCCTCCAGGTAACCTGGACCCAAATTATGTACAGCTTTCAAGATAATAGCCAATGCTTTATTCTTTGTCTGGGACCTCCTCTCTATCTGACTCGTTCATTCACTGTAAAAGGAAAATATCTATCTATCTATCTAAAATCTACATTTCTTTTTGAAAGTGCCACCAAATATGAGTCATTATTTTTATCTGAATCAAAACCTGTAAGGATTCCGTGATTTAATTTAAGAGTGTAAAATTTCATTAAGATACTCAATTTTAAGCAGATTGGATAATTAATTCTGACGAATGGCAGAACTTAAGTGGGGGAAGAAATTAATACTGCAATTTTTTTTATCTCACTTCCAGCCTTCTGCCATCTGTGCGATTATTCTCATTCATGTAATACATCAGTGCCGCACGGCTTGGCCTTTGATGAATTTATAAAGAAAGCGACCTTATCAATCATGGGAGGTTAACGGCTTGTAAATATTGATAGATAGCCAAGAGCAGCGGCCAGATCCTTTTGACCCTTCCGTAAAATGCTGAAACTAAAGCAGAAAACTCTATTAAGTCACTCAGCTGCAAGAAGAAAGAAGCCATTCTGAGATGAAGGACAAGCAGCTAACCTCAACTCTAGGAAACATCAAGTTATTGGTGCTGTGTACCTTCAGATCAATTTCAACTTCTGGAAAACTTAGAGAACTTATCACAGGGAGGTTTTTTGGTCAGATTTTGTTAGAGGAGGTTTGCCATTTCCTTCCCGAGACTGAAAGACTAGAACCTGCTCAAAGTCACTAAGAAGGGATTTGAACCTCAGTCTTCCAAAATCCAAGTTCAGCACAAAAACCATTAAATTGTTGGTGAAAAACAAGAAGAAAAACAAAAACAAAACTCAAACACAGGGGAACTTCAGAGAAGAAACAATCAGGAACAGCTAATCACCCCTCAACAAAGTATTCCCCCAGGCAGTAACGGCACACCAAAAAAACTGGTCAGGCCAACAAATGCTAATCAAGGTGGCCAATGGAAACATTCACACCTAGTTCCAACAGACAAGAGTTCTTTCTACCACTCTGGACCTTCCACACATATATAAACCCAATTTTCCTAGTTTCCAACAGACCTCACAACCTCTGAGGATGGGTCAGGAGAGAAACGTCAGGAGAGAATCCTTCTAGAATATGGCCATAGAGCTCGAAAAACCTAAAACCACCAATAATTAAGTGTCCAACTGTATGCTGATCTCTTTTAGTGAACCCGATCAACTCTGTCTTGACAAAAGCTGACAACTCCAAATTGTTTGCTGAGCTCTGTTGTTGGTGCTGTGCTAGAAATGCTGCAATTGCAATACTTAGTACCCAGGGCCAACAATCCCATGTTATGGCTACATACAGTGCCAGGGAACATCCTCTTAAGCAACAAACAATCTCTGGCCTCATTCTGTGTGGGTCATATTGGCTTCAGATAGGAATTACCATGTATGCATTAGATCAGGGGTGCTCATTAGGTAGATCACGATCTACTGGTAGATTGCATAGGGCGTCCTGGTAGATCGCAGGCAGGGCAGGAAGAAGGCTCAGTCCCGCCCCACAGGCTCCCGACACCACCCAGGTGCAGAAGGAGGTTGGACTTGGAACCTATTGGTCTCCTTCTACTTGATTAGGAACCTATTGAACACAGACACATTGTTGATTCTAAAAACAATAGGAGAATTATTAGTAGTAGTAGTAGTAGCAGAGGCTGAAATATCATCATCATCATCATCATTATGAATAAATTCAGGGGCTTATTATACTCACATTTAGTTGAATTCAGTCTTAAAATATATTATATGGCTCTCACTGAAATAAATTTCCAAATATTTTGCTTTTATGGCTCTCTGAATAGTGGGTAGGTAGATCATTTTGACTTGGTTGTTTTATAAGTAGCTCGCATGCTGAAAAAGTGTGAGCACCCCTGCATTAGATATTACTCAGTCACACTTTGTTGCTTCTTGCGTAATTCTGAACTTCTATAAAATGCTGCTCCTTTGAATAAACTTTATTGATCCTGACCAGTTCTGTGAGTAGGTTGGTTGAAAGCAGTGCTGAATCTCTGTGGATCCTTTGGCAAAAGATATTGCTTGTTGTCCGTTGGCCTTTCTGCTCAGGTCCAGGCTCATCCCACCTCCATGTCCCACATGGGAGGATACAATCGGGATGATATTTCAGTGCCTAACCATAGAAACTATGCTAGTTCCCTAGATAACAAGTCCCCTAAAGCAGTGTTTCTCAACCTTCTATCAGGTTCCTGGGCCTATTCTGAATAGGTTATGGGTCTCCTTTTAAAATTGTGATGATGCAAACAATATAACAAGTGAAGTCTGACCAAAGCAGGACTATTTATATAAAACGCAGTAAATAAATAATAAATAATATTTGGGCCACCTGTCAGGAAGGCTTTGATTCTATTTTCTTGCAGGGGTGGAGGTTGGACTGGATGACCCTTGGGATTTTTCCAAACTTTAATGTCCTTTGATCTACACTATGCCTGGTATCATAGACTTTTTAAAAGCTGTAATAGCACATGTTTCGCTTCTAGTCTACTAAGTACTCTAGATCCTTTCCACTAAGAAGCCCTATTAATACTTTCAGTTTCTTAGCTATGGAAAAGGAAAGATTCACATTTTTTGCTTCGGCTGCCGACAAGCCACGTGCTTATCACCACACAAACAGGTTCAAGTGTCATCCAATCTTCTTTACATTCCAGTGCATAAGTTGAATAAGATTGCTCTGAATATAAGAAATGATTCAGGGCACAAGGCATTACTCAAATAATAAGCTCCTACATTAGTAATTATCTGCCGAGACAGTCAATTATTCTACACTCGTGAACACGAATGCACAGCCACTAACCCAGTGCCGACATTTCCACAATATCAAAACTCAAGGCAGAACGAGCCCAGTCTTTCATAATTACTTGTGTTAAGTGATGCAACATCAGATGTGAACCAGGAGATTATGGCCCAGTCGCTCAGTTATTGACTTGGAATGCCTTGAGCTGCTGCAGACGTAGTCTCCTGCTCACTGATGCAGCTCTGCACCCAGTGATTGTTAACCATTGTTAATGATGGGCTGAAATCCCACATCTGCTCCATGCTAAGTCCAAACTCAAGGTTGATCTTAAACTAATGAAAAGATGCTGCCTAAATGTCGCCTGTCTATCTTTGCTCATGGGTTCACAGGACACTTGTAAGAGCATGCTCTCTTTGTAAAACAGTCATGATAGTTGGAGCTCTGACACTGACTTTTCTCTGGACCTCCTTCAAGTACGTGCACAAAACAAAATCTGCAAGCGTATTTATTGTATCTCAGACAAAAACCAGGGGCATGATTGATTCTTCAAAAAAAAAGTCAAAGTAAACATAGTCAGCAGAGATATGTGGCATCTAAAAAGCCAAGGTGATTCTAGGCTGTATCAATAGGACAATAGTGACTAGATCAGTAGTTCCCGACCTTTGTTAGTAAGTAAGAAAATACCAATAGTATAAAATTGACAGCCAAATCACCACAATGAGGTGGTGGTAGACTTCCTAGATCATGCAAGAAGCAAAATGGATTAATGTTAACCATGTCCTAAAGCAGTGTTTTCCAACCTTTTTTTGACCAGGGAATCCCTGACCAGGGATCACTTTGACCAGGAACCACTCTCCAACATTAGTACAAAAAGGGTTCAGAATCAGTTAGAATCATAGAATCCTAGAGTTGGAAGAGACCTCATGGGCCATCCAGTCCAACCATATATAAACAACGGGGTGGCCCATCCCCTGTTCGGATATCAGCCAGCACGCCAACGATTTAAATCAGGAAATATTTTTCTAAGATCTACAGAGACACTTGCTGGATCTACAGAGACACAGCTCATAGAATCATAGAATCATAGAGTTGGAAGATACTTCATGGACCATCCAGTCCAACCCCCTGCCAAGAAGCAGGAAAATCGCATTCAAAGCACCCCCGACAGATGGCCATCCAGCCTCTGTTTAAAAACCTTCAAAGGAGCTTCCACCACACTCCAGGACAGAGAGTTCTACTGCTGAATAGTTCTCACAGTCAGGAAGTTCTTCCCAATGTTCAGGTGGAATCTCCTTTCTTGTACTTTGAAGCCATTGCTCCATTGCATCCTAGTCTCCAGGTCTGCAGAAAACAAGCTTGCTCCCTCCTTCCTGTGACTTCCTCTCACATACTTATACATGGCTATCATGTCTCCTCTCAGTCTTCTCTTCTTCAGGCAAAACATAGGGCTCCTCATAGGGCTTGTTCTCCAGTTCCTTGATCATTTTAGTTGCCCTCCTATGGACACATTCCAGCTTGTCAACATCTCCCTTCAATTTAAGTGCCCAAAATTGGACACAGTATTCCAGGTGTGGGCTAACCAAGACAGAAAAGAGCGTGGGTAGCATGACTTCCCTGGATCTAGACACTAGACTCCTATTGATGCAGGCCAAAATCCCGTTGGCTTTTTTTTTGCCACCGCATCACATTGTTGGCTCATATTTAACTTGTCCATGAGGACTCCCAAGATCTTTTTCACACGTACTACTCTTGAGCCACACATCCACCATTCTGTATCTTTGTATTTCATTTTTTCTGCCTAAGTGGAGTTTCTTGCATTTGTCACTGTCGAACTTCGTTTTGTTTTTGGACAACTTTAGATTCGGTTTGGTTATTTGGGGTGCTGATTCAGAAAGTTGTATTGGATAGACCACATCAGCTCTAGTTTCTGATACAGAACATATGCCACCCTGTCGTCGCCAACTGCTCGCCCACAGAAAATTTAACAAGCCTTGGCACTGTAGGAGGGTTTTGCGAGACCAGCTGCTCTCGTTGCAACGGTGTAGTAACAGTGAGGCCTCGGACCATATTTTAGTTCTTGTGGACCGAAGGATTCTGCTTTGGTCAGATTTCACCTAAAATATTGTGTTCAGTTCTAGGCACCATAATTCAAGAAGGATATTAAGAAACTGGAACGCGTCCAGAGGAGGCTGACCAAAATGATTAAAGGTCTGGAAGCCATGCTCTCCGAGGAACATCTTAGGGAGCTGGGATGTTTTGCTTGGAGAAAAGAAGTCTGAGAGGGAACATGTGAGCCATGTCTAAATAATTGACAGGATATACCTTGATGAGAGAATACGCTTGATTTTTGCAGTTCTGGAGATTAAGACATGGAGCAATGTAGTCAATCCACAAGGAAAGATATTCCACCCGAATATTGGGAAGAATTTCCTGACAAGAAAATCTGTTCAACACTAGTATACACTACTGCCTGGAGTGTGGTGGAACCTTCTTCTTTGGAGGCTTCTAAAAAGACTGCATGGCCATCTGTTTGGACTGTTTTGTCTATTACTGCATGGCTAAAAGGGATCAGGCTGGATGGCCCTGAGGTCTCTTCCAACTTTATGATTCAATAAGAATGTTCTCTTTCCTCTGGGACCCAAACAAACTTTCAATATTACTCTTCCGAAGATATGGTTTCAATTTTGTTTAGTATATAGGCTTATTCATCACCTTTCAATTAATTTCCTGGATATATTAATTTTTAATAGTGTGCATTTAAAATGTTTGATAGACACCACTAAAAAGATAATACGAGAATGTAAAAAAGGTGTTTGAACGCTCACAAAGAACAGACACACTCAGCAGGGAGACGGAAATAGCTATGAGGCCCTCCTGAAGATAAACCCCAATTTCATAACGGCTGAAACAGCTCTAATAGATCTTGACCAAGCCAATGGCATTGCACCTTTGGCACTGCCAACCCAATAACTGCATCAGCAAAGGTTTGGTACTTTTGATGCATTTTTAATAGCACACTCGGGTTTTTTATTCATGCCTGATGACTGTCACAATCTCTCTCCTTCTGCATTCTTGATTATCTTGCAGAGCAAAGCAAATATACAGCCAAGGACTGAAAATGCAGCTGTGTCTTTTGTCCACTGAGATACAGAGGGTGCTCTGTCCAATGATGCAAAAGAATGCCTAACAATATCATTGTTGGTGGCAAACTGAAAAGACTCATAGGATTCATGGGAAACCAGATTTTTAAGCTCCATTGAATCATTGCTTTAAATTAGGAGTTTGGAAAAACAATTCAATTTCGACCAAAGTTAAAGACAGGATGAAACCAGAGTTTATTTCTTAGGAATCTTGGGTGACCATCTAGAATGAAAACATGGAAAGAACTAGTTATCCCAATGCAAGAAGAATGGCTGGCGACAGGGCCGTAGCCAGGATTTTGATTCGGGGGCTGAGTTTGGTTGGGGGTCTGAGACTGGGTGGAAGAGGGTCTACCCTAGCAAACCTTTTGCATTGTTATCCCAATAACCTGATTAATGTGGGATATAATGAGCATGGTGATCAGATCATGATATGAATAAACATAACAGTTTAAATAATGTACCAGTAAGGCCTTTTCGCGGACCACCCTGAGAATTTCGGGGGTGAAGCCCCTTAGCCCCCCGGCTACATGCCTGGCTGGTGAAGATCTGTGAAGTAGCTGAGGTGGACAAGCTGATGATGTTGATCAAGGAGAATCCCTGACCAAATTCAAGAAAGACTGGAGCTTGGTTATCACTTTTTCACAGCAAAGACAGGGGCAAATTTCAACTGTTTGATTTATGAATCAGAGGAATGTTCTTAAAATGGTTATATAGTATTATCTAAAAGGAGAACTAAGGGTAAAAATCAACAATGAGTATGAGGTTCATAGAATAATTTCAGAAGTTGTGTGTGAATATTAGTGTAGGTAGATTTAGTTTGGTGAGATGCCATAGTTTTAGTTTTGGAGTGCCTTGGACCGCGAGAAGATCCAACCAGTCCACCCTCCAGGAAATACAGCCCAACTGTTCACTGGAAGGAAGAATAATAGAGGCAAAGATGAAGTCCTTTGGTCACATCACAAGAAGAGAGGAACTCTTAGAGAAGACAATGATGTTAGACAAAGTGGAAGGAAAAAGGAAGAGGGGCCGACCAAGGGCAAGGTGGGTGGGTGGTATCCTTGAAGTGACTGGCTTGACTTTGAAGGAGCTGGGGGTAGCGAAGACTGACAGGAAAGTCTGGCGTGGGCTGGTCTAGGAGGTCACCAAGAGTTGGAAGAGTCAGAAGCAACTGAACAAATAAACAACGACAAACAAAATATTGTTAAATTCTGGTTTATTTGTATTTTTTTATTTACTTCTTAATAATAGTTTTTTAAAAAAATAGGTCTACTGTTGTGCAATGTGATTAAATGGCCACCTGAGAAAGCCTACTGCATGACATAACTCAGGATCACATGTTCATCATCAAACCTAAACAATATACAGTATTCTAAAACGTGATTCACTTGATAGGTTTTGATTGAATATTAGAACGAACCTCTTGCTGTTAAGAATACATAAGCAATGGAAGCAATTGCCTAGAATGGTGGTTGATGTCTTCCTCTAGCTTCAAAAAGAAGCTGGACAGCGACACGTTAGCTGGAGATTCTGCATTGAACAAATGTTCGGACTTCATGGCCTCATCCAACTCTAAGATTCCATGAATAACTTCATCTTTAAATCTCTCCACATACAGTAGAGTCTCACTGATCTGACCTTCGCTTATCCGACCTTCCGTCTTATCCAACGCTCTTATCCGATGTCCTCCTTTTCCTCCGGCATTTCCCCTTCAATTAAAGGAGTGTTCCCCAACTCTCTCCATTCCCAATAAGTGAAAAAGGCAAGACAAGGAGGAGGAGGAGGAGGGAGGAAAGGGGGGAAAGGCCGGAAGCGTCCCCCCTCCTTCCTTCTGCGATTTCCACACTCCTCGTCCGCATTTGGGCACTTCCTGCTGGGCCCTCTAGCCCCGAGGCATTGCCTTGCCCTTTGAGTTCCTGTTGTTAGTATTCTAGGTGTCTAGTGCTGCATCTGACAGGTAATAGTAGGAGACTCCATATTATCCGACATTTTCATTTATCCGACATTCTGCCGGCCCATTATGTTGGATAAACAAGACTCTACTGTAATGCCTCTTGATTTATACCAGCATTCCCTTGCACTGTTTGATTCTTCTCACGTTGCTATGCTCCACCAATTTTCAGTTTTCTTGGATTGTTTACAGTGCTACTATAATAAAAAATTCTGTGCCTTTCTTCTTGTTTGGGTGCATTCCTCTTGTAAACTGCCTTTTGATGTTTTACGAAACAACAGGAGACATATTTTAATAAAATAATACATCGCAGACATACTAACAACAACTGATTTAGTATTTTCAGACACCCCAGATCTGCTCAAAGATTTGGAGCTCTCTGTTCGGAATTACTTAGCATTACTCACTGAAATAGGTTCAAGATTTCTTCTTCTGTGTGGTTGGCCAGCCCCTCCTTAGAAGCCTGGACTCAAGGCATATGTTGGCAGCTTGGAAAACAACATAAATCCCCCCACTGAACCATGAAATTTTACGAACAAGTCGACATTTGGTGAGCTTATTTCCAACCTGGCTCTTAAAAGCTGAGTAGAAAAATCATGGAGCAGGGATGCATATGCCACTTCAAAGAACTGCACAAACTGCCTTGCAACTGTGGAGTAAAACGCAGGGACAGCTGGCATATTCAAGGTCTTGGAATGCTATTCCAAGGCAAGGTAAATGCTTTTTGCTAAGAACCAACCAGTCGTTGTTGCCCTGGAAGACGCTGTTTGAAAGTTCTAGTAAGCTGATGAACCCAGAACATCTTGTTTGTTCACTGATTATTTGTTTAGTCTTATTTCGCCATTTTAGGTGAAGAGGTACATAAAATCCCTTATCCAACCCATTAGGATGAATCAGTTGGTTGGAGAAACCCAATATCTCTATTTATGGCTGAAATTGCTTTGTTATAAAAGCTTGAGTACTGCAGATCCCCCTCCCCCCTTTGATAAAGCAGATGACTCACTTGGAACAGAGGATCCAACAACTCGAGGACCGTATTAAGACCCTTAAGGACATTCGGGAACTCAAGCTGTTCTTGGACACCACACAGCACGCAACTCACATCACACCAACATTATGGGGAGGCTCCTGAGATCACCTCAGATATGGACAACCCTCAGGCTTGGAGGAATGTCACCTTTAGAAAGAGACATAGGACCAGGAATCCTCCTCAGAATACTTCTGCTCAGCTGCAGTTACACAATAGATTCCAAATTCTCACACAACTAACACAACTAACTCATCTTGGGGAAGACCAGAATGGCTTAGATACTGATCAGTGGCCCATCCTTGATCAGTGTGCGGGGGATAGCCCTGACTGGGACAACACTTCACAACATTCACACTTACACAATCATGCAGATGTTCCATCCAGGTGCAAAAGGAACACATTCAGGGGAATGATAGACTCTTGGACGAATCTCAATGGATTGTCCTCGATGAATGCACCGGGGATGTCAAAGAGGAGGACAACACTTTACATCTACACAATTCACATCAACAGGATCACTTTTCTGGGGACCTACACACTACATTGCACAAAAGGGTCCCTTGTCAATCCTCAAAGTAAGCAGGTCTTGGTAGTAGGCGCCTCCCTCCTTAGAGGAATGGAAGCCGTCATTTCCAGACCAGATGGGATGGCTTGAGAAATATGCTGCCTCCCGGGGGCAAAAATACACCACATCACTCAGAGGCTCACCAGGCTCCTCAAGACCCATCACAGCCCCTCCCCATGTTGATTCATGTAGGAACCAATTATACTGCTAGACATACTTTTCAAAAGATCATAAATGATTTTTGAGCCCTCGGAACAAAGCTAAAACAATGTAAGCTACAGGTGGTCTTTTCATCCCTCCTCCTAGGTGTAAGACACGGCCCTACAAGGGCCAGAAAAATAGCACAGGTCAATAACTGGCTTAGAAAATGGGGTCAAGACCTATTCAGAAAACCAGGAAAAAATTAGCAGGAACCTTTTTGCGAAGCTGTGCCAGTGTTGCATACTTCTAGTGGCTTTGTTCCAAGAAGATGAGCTACAAGCGCAATTCCCAACCATTTACATTTCTGCCGCATGCTTTACATTTTTATAGTGTTACTCACACGGATTCTTCTGCATCTTGTCTTTCACCAAGGTACATGGGGGAAACGTTCTGGACAGGGCAAGGAGTTGCAAATGACAACATGAAGAATAATTTACCTTTAACAACCTTTTGGTTCCTTGCCATTCATTCGTCACATACCCTAAGACTCAATGAGGGGCAAACGTTCAGAAGGTGTTCAAAGAGAGTCTGATGCGGGGCTCTTGGCTTCCCTGGATCAACCTGGAGAGCAACGTGGTAACACTCCATCATTCACTTAAAACCCCAGTGTAATCCAAGATTCAGCCTGAAAGGATCTTCAATCTGTGAAGCCCTGATGATAATCTTGTTTGGAACGCTCCGCTGCTAGATTCCTGTGTAGTCACACCGTAATCGCCCTGACGAAGCGATATCCGCGAAACGGCAAAACACCACGGTGCCAGTCACTTCAAGCCGTTGGCAAAGCCTCCACCCATGGTGTGAGGCCCATTTGCCCCGTGTGCTTCACCATTCCGGCAAAGGCTCCCCTTTCGCCATTCTCGCAACGAGATCACCGTTTGCAGCAGCATTGCGCCTTTTTCCTTACTTTACGGCTATATGCCATTCGAACTCCGGGACTCCGCGGCTCACCCCCACGGACCCCCACCTCGGAGTGAGTACTTATTTTGAACTGTTGGACCTCCAACCCGAATCTTAAACCCCCGTCACCCCCACTTTCGACGGCGTCCCACCTCTCCGAATAACAACAAACATTTTCGCTAACAGCGCCAGAGAAGCCGCGGCTTGTCCGCTTTGCAGCCCCAGGCACACACCTGGAGGACCGCATCTTTCCCCTCCACCTCAGACCCCTGGGATGTGGAATTTTGCTTAATTGCATATCTATGTGTTGAACGTATACCATGTGTTGTACTATAATATTGTGTTGAAAGGATACCATGTGCTGAACTATTACTCTGTGTTGTATAACATTATATCTTGCTATCTTATTGATTGTTGCATATCCCTGCTCATCTCTGTTTGGGCAACATATTATATGTACTGTACCTTTCCCAACTGTGCAGAACCCTACCTATGCCATATGCCACACGCCTATGAGCTAGGTATTCCCACTACATTGTTACTGTGTTCACACATATGCTTTGTATAAATGCTTGATGTTAAACTCGATGCTTCTCTCCATTGATTACCATTGCTACTCAGAGGTGCACTCACTCCCACCACATTGTTTACCTTAATTGCATGACATTCCGTTGTATCGGTTTGCTTTCTCTACTTTTGTGTACTGCTAATACCTACCTGTTTTCTCCCAGTAGATAATGTAGATCAGGGTGCCCACACTTTTTCAGCATGCGAGCTACTTATAATAAAACCAAGTCAGAAAGATCTACCTACCTCCTCAAAGCTGGAGAGGGGAGGGGCGGGGCTTGGTGCGGCCTGGCTCCACCCCCCTCTGGCTTCAGCTCTACCAGCAGCTTCTCCAGGCTTGAGGATGGCAGTGCCAAGCCAGTGGTGGCATTGCTAGCACAAGGCTGGCTTGGCACTGCCATCCTCAAGCCTGGGGAAGCTGCTGGTAGAGCTGAAGCCAGAGGGGGGAGGGGAGCCAGGCCGCGCCAAGCCCTGCCCCCTCTGGCTTTGGAGCTCCCAGCAGATTCTCCAGGCTTGAGGATGGCACTGCCAAGCCAGTGGTGGCATAGCTAGCACAAGGCTGGCTTGGCCCTGCCCTCCTCAAGGCAGGAGCAGCTGCTGGGAGTGTCGAAGCCGGGGAGGGGCGGGGCTTGGTGCGGCCTGGCTCCGCCCCCCTCTGAGAAGCGCCCCATCCGGCTGGGATCGACCTCCTTCGGTTCCGGGATCGACTAGTCGATCACGATCGACTTCCTGGGCAGCCCTGATGTAGATGATGAAGAGAAGAGATGTTCCGGCCCAACTTACCTGTCCAAACAAGACATATAGAACCACAGGCCATCAAATCCTTCCTGCTCAATGCAGATCTTCAGCCAGAGCATCCCCAGCAGGGAGCTGTCTTTTTGAAGACATTCAGAGAAGGGGACCCTACCATCTTTTGAGACAATTGGGTCCATTGCCAACCGAACTTACTATCAAGAAGTTTCTTCTAATTTACTTGCAGGAAGAGAAAAACCAGGAGGACCCCTCCTGAGATGTGGGGAAGCTCTGAAACAGGGAACGCACAAGGGAGAAAGAAGAGTGTAGGGTTGTGGCAGCATTCCCTATTAATCTATCATACAAATGTATGGCATTGTTTTGGGAAGTGATGAAAATGGCAGTGCCATTCTAGTATTGCTGCCTACCGCACAAGCCATGCTTTTCAAATATCAGTTTACCGTATTGTGCCTTATTTGTTGCCTACCTTTTCCTGAATATGGGAGCCACGGCATCTTGGATTTGACAGGTGTCCTCCAGGTGGTGGCAGACATCTTGGCAGCAACGCTGAAACGGCACTGCCATTTTCATCGCTTCCAAAAGCAACACCACACATTTGTGCTAGGAGAACACCTGTCAAATCCAAGCTGCCGTGGCTCCCATATTCAGGGAAAGGTAGGCAACAAATAAGGCAAGAGATGGTAAACAGATGTTGGGAAGAGAGATAGGCGGCATCATTTCTATCCATATGATGCAATGCAAAATCTGTGACTGTTGCCAAAGCATGGCTTGCGTGCTAGGCATCATATTCCTGTTCTTTTCTGTTCAATGTTCTTTAATTATCTTCCTCACTCTCACCCCCAAGTGATAAGATGTGATGCAGAACTGAACCACCAGTGTGGCTTATGCAATGAGAGAAGCTCTGATTCTTATAGGTCAGATTCGCTGGCAATGCACCAATGTAGAACTATGGAAGGATGGCATTTGTTATTCACGTCTCATTCTGCACCAGCCCCTGGGAACCGAGAGCAGTAACCATCTCCCTTTGGCTCCATCTCGCTCCCTCTCTCTTCATGCACCAGCTCATTATGGCACTGCTCTGCAGGAATGTAAAAATATTAACTCTCCTTGAGGCAAGGATTGTACTGCTGCTCGCAATGCAGAGAACACACCTTGATTCTTTCTGACTCCGCCGCTTGCTCCTCCAAATGTAGCATGTTCTCATAATGCTGTGAAAAGCTTCTGAAGTAACCCCCTTCCACAGATAAAACAAAACACAAAACAAAACAAAGGAAGGGAAAATCAATGGAATCCATCTACATTCTCAAGGTTATAAATCAAAGCTGCGACAACGGTGGTGGAAGGTTCCTTTGACGAGATGCATTTCTGCCCTTTAATATACAAATGCAAAAGCTGAACACTCAGGAGGGCAAAAAGGCATTTTGATGTATGTTGAGCGATTATGAGCGAGACATCAAAAACATTACAGCAATCTGCTCTTGACTGCTAGAAAGATATAAAGCACACAGTCTTTAAAGGCAAAAGGAGGAAGACTCGTCTTCAAAAAGGAAAAGCCAAGCGAGAGTCAGCTCTCCTGCAGCCACCCGCTGTTTTATTATCTGTGAGGATCCTAAGCAACTGATCTTTTCACTGCTCCCTTTTCATTAGAATATCTGGTTGGGCCATCAAAATAATTCTGATTTGCCCCAAGGGGCCACTTGAATTGCAGTCACAGGGAGATAGGGCGGAAAATGTTGACCATTTCCGCTCCCTTGGCAACCACCTCTCCACAAAAGTCAACATTGACACTGAAATACAACACCGCCTGAGTTCTGCGAGTGCAGCATTTTTCTGAATGAAGCAGAGAGTGTTGGAGGATTGAGACATCCGTAGGGATACCAAGCTGCTTGTTTATAAAGCTACTAGCTTGGGGACCCAGCGGTGCCCGGGTTATTTGAGAAAGGTATTTTGTGCTAGGTTGGTGTTTGGTACTTCAAGTCCTATTATCCATGGTCCACCCTCCTCCAAACTGCATTAGAAGATAGAGTGGGTCATGGGTGCTCTGTGTGCCAAGTATGGTCTTTATCGGTCTTTGTTGGGGGGTGTACGGTGTTGGAGTTCTGAGGCTGGCCAATAAGAGTCCTTTATGCAAATATTCCCTCAGTGGCAACCAATTGAAACGCTGGAGTTTTGTGGCTGGCCAATCAGAGTTCTTTATGCAAATATTCCCTCAGTGGCAACCAATCGAAACGCTGCCACATATTCCTCCGCACCTCCTGCCGCAAACATTCTCTTTTATTAGATAGATAGATAGATAGTCCTCCCAACCCTGCTATACAGCTGCGAAACATGGACTGTCTACAGACGTCACACTCAACTCCTGGAACGATTCCACCAGCGTTGCCTCTGAAAAATCCTTCAAATCTCTTGGGAAGACAGGCAGACAAATGTCAGCATACTGGAAGAAGCTAAGACCACCAGCACTGAAGCGGTGCTCCTATGTCATCAACTCCACTAGACTGGCCACATTGTCCAAATGCTTGATCACCATCTCCCAAATAAGTTACTATATTCCCAACTCAAGAATGTAATGTTGGTGGAAGGAAAAGAGATCTAAATGGGCTTAAAGCTAACCTTAAAAACTGTGGCAGAGACACCGAGAGAAAGATGTAAAGCCCTGGCCCTTGAGCACTCTAACTGGAGGTAAACTGTGACCAACAGTGCTGCAGAATTCAAAGAGGCACGAATGGAGGACGAAAGGGAGAAACATGCCAAGAGAAGGTGTGTCAGGCCAACCCTGACTGGGACTGCCTTCCCAGTCAGGGTCCTCACTGCGGGAGAACAGGCAGATCAAGAATAGGGCTCCACAGCCACCGCCAAGACATTACACTTGGAGGACCATCATCCTCAGGTTACGAGTATGGGCAGGATATAAATAAAGTTTTATTATTATCAAGGTCAAAAAGTAGGTAGAAGCAAACAAACAGACACAGCAAAGAAAGAAGTATGGAGACATGAGATCTCTGAACTATGGCTATAGGAAACCTGAGTGACCAGTGCCTGGTCATGGGCTCATCAGAAGGTGGATTGGGGCAACTTATGATCGCTCTGACCCTGTTAGCCCTTCTGTTACGAAGGAAAGGACTGGTTGCCTTAGCCCAAAGCATCTGGGGGCTGAGAAGCACTAGAGTCTTGGCATTAGTTTCCCAGCTCTGATTTTGACTGCACCTTCTGCCCTCTTAGAAGGCAATCGCAATTGGATGGTCCTCCATGATGGTCTGCCTTGCTCAACTTGGAAGTCCCTGAACAGACTCAGAAGGGGAGTGGGCAGATCAAAAGACAACCTGGCAAAATGGAACTACCTAAAAGAATCCTCCACCTTGTGTGGCTGTGGAGCAGACTAAGCAACTCCACATTTGTATGCTTTGTCCACAATGCCCTGTTTCATGCACAGAGGAAGAATTGTTGAAAGCAAGGCTGTCCAACTGGCGGCCCGGGAGCCGTATACGGCCCCCCAGCCCCTTCCCTACGGCCCCCTAAGCTTTTTAATAAAAAATAAAAATTGAAAAATAAAATAAAATAAATTAAAAAAATACCTACTTCCGGGTTCGGAGCAAGTATCGCGAGAATACACAATCCACACGGAATTTCGCTGTCAACGTGAGATCACGCCAGCGTTGAAAGCGAAATCCCATGTGGATTGCGTATTCTCGCGATACTCTTCGGTTACTCTACTACTGGATCGCTGAGGCCCACAGACGCGATTAGGGACCTTCTTCGACTCAGTCGGTCGTCGCCTCTCTCGTCGTCCGGGTACTCCTGGGTCCTGTGCATTTGGAAAAGGTAGGCCGAAGCAGGGGGCACTTCATTCCCCCCCCACACACACACCCCTCATGTATTAAATATAAAATTAAATATATTTAAAGATGAAATAAGGGGAGATGGGATACATTAAAATAAGAGGAGAAGGGATGGAATTAAATATATTTAATATTAAATAAAAATAAGGGGAGAGGGGAGGATGGAATTAAATATATTTAATATTAAATAAAAATAAGGGGAGAGGGGAGGATGGAATTAAATATATTTAATATTAAATAAAAATAAGGGGAGATGGTAGGATGGAATTAAATATATTTAATATTAAATAAAAATAAGGGGAGAGGGGAGGATGGAATTAAATATATTTAATATTAAATAAAAATAAGGGGAGAGGGGAGGATGGAATTAAATATATTTAATATTAAATTAAAATAAGGGGAGAGGGCGCCGGGGGCGGAGCCGGGGGCGGGGGAAGACTCTACGCCCCCAGGTCATCAGTGACTGGAATTCAGCCCCCTGGGCTGGTAGAAGTTGGACAGCCCTGGTTTAAAGCTACAGACAATGTGGTCACTATTGCCCGGTTATGGTTAAAAATTATTTAGCCGCTTGTGATCCTTCTATTTTTATTAGTTTTATACTTATGTGTGCAATGTTTTTCACACAAAATAAATAAATAGCAGGAATAAGTTCAGAAGCCCCAGCAGAAGGGTACCCGATAATAAACAGTCAGAGATAAAGAAGCCATAAATCTGAACAAAGTCCAAATAGAAAAGTCAGCAAGCAATCCAAGGTCATAAATCCAAAGTGTATTGGAGCAAGGTCAGTTGAACTAAAGGTTACTTCCACTCCTAGGGATGACCCAGCTTAGCTTCCAAGAGCAGACAGGTTCTACTGCCTTTAGGGGACTTAGGCTTGTCACATCTTTACTTCCTGCATTAATCACTTATTGTACCCCACCCATCACAGATAACACCACTACTCTCTGTTTTCCCTCCTTGTCAACTCTAAGCCCCTTAATGTCTGAGCCTCATCTTTCTTGGTTTGGCACTCAACTGCCACAAATATTGAATGTTTTAAACCAGTGTTTTTCAACCTTTTTTGAGCTGCGGCACATTTTTTACATTTACAAAATCCTGGGGCACACCACCTACCAAAATGATACAAAATTACACTCTAACACAAAAATACGTATAGTTAACATGTTTTTAAATGTATTTATACACTCAGTGTGAAACCCGGGCCTGTTTCGATGCTGGGAGTGATAGTTCACCTGGGCCTGTTTCGATGAACACAACATATATATGACTTCCTCTCACATACTTATACATGGCGGGTCTGGCCCTGGCATTCGACGGAGCCCTTCCTTTGCCTCGGGGAGGATCTTTGGGGAGGGAAAGAGGGAGAAAGAGCTGCTAGGAGGGGGGAGAGTGCCAATTTCCCACGGCACGCCTGATGATCGCTCACGGAACACTAGCGTGCCATGGCACACTGGTTGGGAAACACTGTTTTAAACAACCAGCCCCTATTTAATGTCTGAATGTGCTTACAAACCATTCTGAGAAAAGGGGTTTTCTCAGCCTGGAGTAAGCACTGAGAAGAATGGCAGAAAAGAAATGCCAATAATTATAATAATGTACAGGTTAAAACAAAACTGTCATGGAGGAGGGTGACCATGTTCCTTTTCGGAAGGAAGTACATTGCATTCTTAAGCTCTTATGATTCAAATGAGTCTCCAGAAGCAGTCGGTATGAGGGATCAAATAAAATGAATGGAAGATATGCTCACTGGGGGAAAGGTTCCACCTCCAGGAGTTCACCCAGAGAACCAAGCTGCTCCATCTATTTCATAGGAATACATTTTAATATGTGTATCCTATATAATGTTTGTGATTATATGTTTCTAGCTATGTTGTAACTCGCCTCGAGCCACGAGGAAAGCGGTAAGAAATAAAAATATTATTATTAGTTGTTGCTGTTACTGTCTAATAAATCAAAATCAGGTAAAACAATTTTAAAACAAGCATTGTGTCTTTCTAACTGAACATGATCACAAGCTGAACATGAGTCAACAGTATTTTATTTATTTATTTATTTATTTATTATTCACGCTTGTTAGTCGCCACTCCCGGTTGGCTCAGGGCGACTTACAACAGTGGAAACACAGTTTAAAAATACAGTATTACACAATAAAATTCAATAAAAACACAGTAATACACAATAAAAACACAGCAAAGCACAATAAAATACACAGCAAAGCACAATTCATCAGGGTTGCATCCAGCACGGGATAGGTAGCCAAGAAACTGCAGTCTTAGACCCCGAAGGCCTGCCGAAACAGGAGGGTTTTGCACGCCTTCCGGAACGTCATTAGATCTTTAAGAACACGAACATCGGACGGCAGGGCATTCCATAGTATAGGGGCGATCACCGAGAAGGCCCTTCGTCTTGTGGCCGTACGCTGGTACGTTTTGAAGCTGGGAAACTCCAAAAGTTGGCACAACTCAGTATGATGTGGCAATTAAAAATGCCAATGCTGCATCAATAGGAGCACAGTGTTTAGATCAAGAGAAGTCATAGTCTCTTCTGCTTTGGTCCGATCCCACTGGCAATGGGACTATGCCTAGTTCTGGGCCCAGAATTCAAGAAGGATATTGAAGATGGAAGGCATCCAGACAAGAGCAACCAAAATGGTCCAAGGTGTGGAAACCAATGCCAACGAGGAGCAGCTTATGGAGCTGGGGATGTTTGGCTTGTAGAAGAGAAGGCTGAGAAAAGACATGATTGCTATACTAAAGCAATTGATTGGTTGTCACAATGAGGAAAATACAGATTTGCTTTCTGCTCCTCTGAAGACCAGGAAACGGAGAAATAGATTCAAACTACGGCCAAAAAAAAAAAGATTCCACCTAAACATTAGGAAGAACTTCCTGATGGCCAAAGCTGTTCTACAGTGAAATGTATGGGTTGCTTACCTGTAACCATATTTCTTCGAATGTCAGGTCTGTGAAATCCACACACATGGGTTTCCCCCGCGCATGCGCAGATTCTCGGATACTCTACTAGAAAGATCTAAATACAAGCACCGCCCACCTTCCCATCAGCCCCAGCGCCCAGGCGGGGCTTGCTCCTCAGTCCGTTTCCGCGAAAACGCAGTACGAAAGAGGCATGACCGTGGGGGAGGATGGGCGGGTTCCAGGATTTCACAGACCTGACATTCGAAGAAATATGGTTACAGGTAAGCAACCCATACTTCTTCTTCATGTGGTCTGTGAAATCCACACACATGGGTGAGTAACAAGCTATTTACCTGGAGGTGGGTCATGCCACACACGAGAAGAGAACGGCTCTGCCAAAGGCTGCATCCCTCTTGGCGAGGATGTCCAGCTTGTAATGGGATGCAAAGGTGGAAGGAGTTGACCATGTTGCCGCTTTGCAGATGTCATGAACTGGAACTCCCCGCAGAAAGGCCTGGGAGGTAGAAACTGACCTCGTGGAATGTGCCTGTAATGTTGGGGGAGGATCTCTACCTGCCAATTGATAGGCCAACCGAATTGTGGAAACTATCCATGACGCCAGACGCTGCGAGGAGACCGGAGTGCCTAGGCATCCTTCCTATATTTAAGGAAAAGTCTGGGTGACTTCCTATAACTGGCAGTCCTGTCAATATAGAAGGAGAGTGCCCTTTTGACATCCAGGGAGTGTAAGGACACCTCTAACTGAGAGGATGGTTTAGGAAATAGGTCAGGGAGAGTGATGTCCTGGGACATATGAAAATGGGACACAACTTTAGGTAAAAAAGTAACATCGGTCCGAAGAACAACTTTGTCTTCGTGGAACCTTATAAACGGGGGATCAGCCCTGAGGGCTGTTATCTCGCTAGCTCTCCTGGCTGAGGTAATAGCAACCAAAAACGCTGTTTTCCAGGAGAGGTGGGAGATATCAGCATGAGCCATGGGCTCGAATGGGGGTTTAGACAACTGGGAAAGAACAAGTTCAAGGCTCCAGGCTGGAGGTGGTGGGGAAACTGGGGGGTGGATCATCTTATAGCCCTTTAGGAACATGTGAATAATAGGATCTTGAAAGAGGGACGGGAGTCCACCTCTCCTCCTATACCACGATAGGGCAGCTAGATAGTACTTTATCGAGGAGAGAGAAAAATTAAGGGATGAAAGATGAACCAAGAAGTCTATCACCACCGGAATAGGGGCTGAAAGGGAGGGTGCCCCGGGATTTGGAAAAAGTAGCAAACTTTTTCCATTTGTAGGTATAGGACTTTCTAGTCGAGGCCTTTTGGGCCACCAACAGGATGAGGCGTGCCGCATCAGAGATGTGGTCTAAGGGGTTATCCTCCAAGCCGTCAGGCGGAGGGTGGGGAGGTCTGGGTGTTGAAGTAGGCCGTCTTGTAGCGTCAGCAGGTCCGGGCTGGATCGCAGGCGCAGAAAGTTGCCCCTGGCTGCATGGAGGAGGGGGGCAAACCATGGTTGCCTGGGCCACCATGGCGCTATGAGGATGCAATCGGCCTTGTCTGAGACAATCTTTGCCACCACTCTGGAGAGGAGTGGGAGGGGTGGAAATATGTAAAGGAAGCCCAGGGACCACTGGAAAAGGAAGGCATCTCCCAGGCAACCTGGGGATGCGCGAGGTCTAGCCTTGCGCAGAAAAGGGGGGCACTGAGCATTGTCGGGGATGCAAACAGGTCCACCTGTGGGTGGCCCCATCGGCGTGTTAAGAACCTGAACTCTCTGGGATGAAGATGCCACTCGTGAGTGGTCAAGGATGTCCGACTGAGGGAGTCTGCTAAGGTGTTGTCCTTGCCTGGAAGGTGAACTGCCACCAGGAAGATGTTTTTCTGTATGCACCAATCCCAGATGCGAATTGAGAGGGTCAGAAGGTTGTGTGAGTGCGTCCCACCCTGTTTGTTGAGATAAAACTGGACAGAGGTGTTGTCCGTGATTATCTGGACGGTGCGGTTGTGAACTAGGTTCGAGAATGCCCGAAGGGCTTTCTCTACTGCCAACAGTTCGAGTCGCATCTCCTCCGGGGACCAGCGGCCGCTGATCTGGAGGTGTAGCGTGTGGGCTCCCAGCCTCCCTCGGAGGCATCCGTGGTCACTGACAGGGACGGGTGAGGGGGAAGAAAGGGCATGCCCGAGCACACATTGGACTCCTTTGTCCACCATATGAGTGACCGGAGGACAGGAGAGGGGGGGTGGAGGATGACAGACTGACTGTCTGCAAGGGGATTGAAGGCAGCAAGGAACCAAGCCTGAAGCGGGCGGCCGAGCCTGGCAAAGGGTGTGACACTTGTGGTGGAAGCCATGTGGCCCAGGATGGACTGAATGGTCCATGCAGAGGCATATCCCTGGGAGAGGAGGCCAGTGATGGCCCGCTTGAGATTGAGGAACCGGTCCTCTGGAAGGAATGCCTTCTGGGCGTTGGAGTCTATCATGGCACCTATGAAATGAATGTGTTGTGTAGGAGTCAGTTGAGATTTCTCGAGGTTGACAATGAGTCCAAGGTCCTGTAGGAGAGATAAAGTATATGATATGTCAGAGAGGAGCTGATTTCTAGTCAGAGAAATCAGAAGCCAGTCACAATGTATGGAAATACGGAGATTCCGTTCCGCAAATGAGCCGCCACAACCACGAGACACTTAGTGAACACGCGGGGAGCGGTGCAAAGGCCAAAAGGTAGGGAGTTGAATTTGAAAACTTGTCCTTCTAGGGCAAAACAGAGGTATCTACGGTGGTCTTGGGCAATAGAAATGTGGAAGTAGGCATCTCTCAAATCAATAGTGGCCATCCAGTCTCCCGCTTGATAAACGGGAGGATAACCGCTAGGGTAACCATACGGAACCTGCGGGGCTTGATAAACTTGTTGACTCCCTGAGATCAAGGATGGGCCGCTGGCCACCGTCTCGTTGTCTACCAAAAAAAGTAGCAAGAAAAAGGCAGTTGGCAGTATCATCTAATGAGACAGGGGAGACGGCTCCCTTGTGCAGCAGGGAGTCAATTTCTTCCCATAGGGCAGGTGAAGGTGTAGTGAATAGTATGTGCCCAAGTGAGGGGCATGAGTCAAATTCAATAGTGTAGCCGTAGTGAACTATGTTAAGGACCCACTTGTCAGTAGTGATGGAACGCCAAACTGATGCAAAAGGCAGGAGTCTATCAAGGAAGGCGAGGTGTGGAATGGTGTCACTATGATGTAAGCGTTGAGAGTGTAGAACAGCAGGGGGTGTGGGTGGGGGGTGGGAGGGGGGAGAAGGTGACGGGTTAAAACCGCCGTCTGTTATTGTAAGGAGGCCTGGAGCCACGTGACTGTCCTCGAAAGGGCAGAGGGGGCCTCCTAGCACTAGAAGGGGGCGTCTGGGGACGCTGTCTGTCTCTATAGTTTTGGTAGTAATAGCCTCCTCGGGAATAAGGGTATCTACTATAGGGTCTCCACCTTTGGCGTTGTTGGTAAGGACGATGACCATAGCCACTAACAATTTGTTTATTTTTGTGTGACTGTTCAAGTTGGGAATTAGTCTCTGTGTTAAACACACCTGTCTCATCCAAGGGGAGGTCTTCAATCAGGTTGCGTTGGTCTTGGGATAGTGTAGATGCCCTAAGCCAAGCATGCCTTCTCAAGGCCACAGATCCCGCATCAGTTTCCCGCGTTATCAGCGGTATTTTTAGCTAAGTCCTTTTGGAGCTTAGAAAGAAGGGGAAGCCTCTTGGGCAAAGGCGGTAGCCATGGCTTGTTCAGCCGGTGGCAACAACTCAAGGTAGGGAGTTACCTTATTCCAGATGTATGTATGATAACAGCCCATATATACCCCATAATGGGCCATTCTAGCGAATAGGCAGGCTGAGGAATAAAACTTTCTTGACATGTTGTCAAGCTTTTTCCTTCCTTATCGGAAGGGGAGATTTGGTTCCTTTGTATTGGTCTCAGCTGAGCGTCCGTCACCAAAGAGTTGGCATTAGGAAGTTTAGCAAGCCATGTGGCTTCCTTAAGGTCAAGCTTGTAAAGATTTTCAGCCCTTTGAGGTTGCTGGACCAGGCCTGGTGCCACACCTGTGGTTTTTAGTATTTGTAATAGATAGGGCAATGTTGGTAACACAGCAGCCATAGGAGGTCGCTGTTCTGAGGTGGTAAAGCATGGATCCTGAACAGCATTGGGTGGGGGAGGGGTTGCCAAATTGATGGCTCTAGACAGGCGGATGAGCAATGCTGCAAATGCCTTATATTCCTCTGCTTGGAGGGGATCAGGATCAGCCTCTTGTTGAACTGAGGCAGAGGCGGTGGGGTCAGAGGAAGGTTCAGTCGCAGAAATATCAGCCTCTTGAGTTTCTGCCTGAATAGGAGTAGAAAGAGAGGGAGGCACTGCCACCTGGTGGGGAGTAGCTGGTGGTTCGGGAGGAGGGGAAGCAACAGTGGCTGTAGGCGGAGGATGAGCCTGAGGGCGAGGGGTTCCGCAGGGCTTTCAAAGCCTTCTTGGTAATGATAGGAAGGATAATAAGGGAAAGGCGGGTAAGGGAAGGGAGGAAAAGGGTAATCCTGGGGCCAAGCACGGTGGGGAGGGGCGGCTGTGCCGACGCTTAGGAGGAGGGCTGTGGGACCGGGAGGAAGAGGAGGAGGAGGCAGGAGAGCGGCGCCGAGGCTCTCTTGGAGCGGCGCCGCGTGGTTGGGGAAGCAGCTTGGGCAGCCAGTACCGGGAGGGAGATCGCTCAGGCACTGGAGCCAGCTGAGCTGGTTGGAGAAGAGGGGGGATAAGGCAAGGCTCGGGTCCACCTGGGACGTGAGCACATCAATGGGGAGCAATTGAGGAGGCTCCTGGAGCTGCAGGAAGGACGCTGTGTCCTGCTCCATTTCAGGCAGTTCAAGGAAGACTGCTGGCGGTTCAGCCATAGGAGATCTCAAGGCCGGTTGGGCAGTGAGGTGTCTCTTTTTTGTTGCCTTTCTTTTCCTTGTGCTTGGTCTTTTGGGCTGCCTTCTTGGGAGGCTTTGCCTGCTTTTTTGGCGGCTCGCCCTGGGAAGGAGAGGGGCCTTCCAATGGGTCGTCTTCTTGCTGCGGAGGAGGTAGTAAGCTCTCTCCTGCAAGGGAGGGGGGAGGCGGCAAAGGCTCAGGAGAAGGCTGAACGCCTTGGCGAAGCTGTTCTGGCGCCAGAGACTGATCAGAGAAGCGCCTTAGGCGCGAATCCCGGCTCTTTGGGCCCTGGTAGTGAAGCTCCTGCAAATATTGCAGGCTTGTTTTAGATGAGCCTCCCCCAGACACAACAGGCATTTTAGATGTTTATCAGCCTCGGGTAAATTAACCCCACAGGCTGAGCATTTTTTAAAGTAGGGACAGACATAGCAAGTCTAAAAAGGGGTCTGGTCGAGAATGGAAAAGGAACGAAAAACCTGGTCAGGAGGAAAAACTAGAGAGAGCAATCCGAGATGTGTCCTGCTTCACGCGGAAAAAAGGACTGAGGAGCAAGCCCCGCCTGGGCGCTGGGGCTGATGGGAAGGTGGGCGGTGCTTGTATTTAGATCTTTCTAGTAGAGTATCCGAGAATCTGCGCATGCGCGGGGGAAAACCCATGTGTGTGGATTTCACAGACCACATGAAGAAGAAATAGACTACTTGAAAATCCACTGGAGTCTCCTTCTCCAGAGGTTTTGAAGCAGATGTTAAATGGAGACCCCAAGGGACATCCAATTCAACCCCCATCTGCTATGAGGGAACACACAGTCCAAGCCCTCTTGGGGGTTGGATTGGATGTCCCTTGGAGTCTCTTCCAACTCTGTGAGTCTATGATTCTAACTCTTTCTCACACATATACACATGCACAAGGTCAAGAGAGGCTTTCTAGAGTAGGTTTATCTCCAAAAGCAGGCCTACTGGCAAGCAAACCAGGGAGAGATATGGCAACGTCATACGCTCCTGGAGCATCGCAGTGTGAAATGCTGCACAGCAGAAGCAAGCCATCCGGTGCAGACCAGCGGGGGGTCAGCTAATGTCCTCTGCCAGCCCAGATGCTCATTGGCCTTCAGGGGGAAAGTCTTTACTCTAAGCCACCATCACAGGAACACATTTCACAGCTCCAAGAAGCTCTATTTGAGATTTTCCTAGCAAAGATAAGAGGGAGGGAGAGTCCATGTGAAGAAAATAGTAAACCAGAATTAAACTGTGCATTCAGCCCAATTGGGTGTTGCTTTTCTTGTCTCTGTATGTATAGAGAATGGAGCCAAAAAAAAGCCCCCTTCCTTGTTTCCCTACTAGATATCTTCCCAAACCGTGGAAGATATCGAACATTCCTTGATTAATTGTCCTGCATATACTGAACTGAGATACAGATATTTACATCCAATATCATCCAACTGCAGGTCCCCCAACAGAAATTATCTTCTGACATTTCTTTTGCAAGGACAAGAAAGAGACACAATAATCAGAGTCTTTTAAAATTATTATTATTTGTAGTCTGGTGAGTCACCAGCCCTCTTTAGCAGAGATTACTAAAGATGTTGCAAAACTACACATCCCATGATTCTATCGCATTGAGAAATGGCCGTATTGAACTACCTGACACCCACCGGGAAGTAGCAGCCAATAATGAAGGGACCAAAGCAGTGACTTCTCTGGCCCATCCTTTGTTAAGAACATAAGAGGAGCCATGCTGAATCGGACCTCAGCCCATCTAGTCCAGCATTCTGTATCACACAGTGGCCCACCAGTTGTAAATCTTGAGCAGAAGGGAGGGCAAAACCCTGACCTTTTAGGGAAATCCTTCTCAACAGAGGTGGCACTTGAATGAATCATTGTTCAGATATCAGCAAGCGTGCCAATGCTTTAAATTAAGAATTAGCTTTTTAAGTTCTACAGAGATACTGAGTCAGCAAAAAAGTGGCAGGCTAAAACCTGGAGCCTCAAGCCATGGATGATACCGAATGAGAAACTCCCTCCTGAGCACACAGAAAACTGGGTGACTTGGAAGGTGATGAAGGTCCAGTGAATGAAAATACATCCTGCATATGAGATGTTTACATTACGATTCATAACAGGAGCAAAATGACAGTTATGGAAGTAGCAACGAAAATAATGTTATGGTTGGGGGTCACCACAACATGGGGAACTGTATTAAGGGGTTGTGGCATTAGGAAGGTTGAGAAACATTTCTTTAGATAGTAATGAATAGAAATTCCACTTGGTCATGGAGCAAATTCTTTCTGACAAGGAACAATAAAATCAGCAACAGAAAGATTGCATGTTTAACAGGGCCGTAAACCAAAATTAAATTCTATTGTGGCAGCATGAAATTCCTCAATTAAACGCCGGACAGAATGATCCCCTTGAGCTTCTCAGATGTCTGTTAAACGTGTGGTTTTATTCGCGCTGGTTGGCGGAGAGCAACTGGAGACGTGGCAATTTATTGTTTGAACTTGGCGAATACTGTCTATTCCCTGTTTTACAGAATGACATGATATTGGATTTTTCTCTGTGTATTAAGAAAGTATAAAGAATGGGGGGAAGAAAGAAACAGAAAAGGAGGCTGAGCCAAGCCAAAGGCACCGCGTTGCTCCTGGGATTGATCTTTTCCATACCGGAGCAGCTGCCTGCTGTGCAAAGAAGAACAGAGAAAGACAGGAAAGGAAAGCGAAACATCACTCACTTCCGAAAGGGTCTGGGTTTCTCTCTAACCTGCTCTCAGCCTCAACAAGACAAAGGATCAGGCTTGTTAATAGCCAACAGCTTCCTTGTTTGCGGCAAGGAAAAGGTGCCTTTTTAGAACTAGTTTCGAAACCTTTTTTAAAACAATACGTTTAATATAAATGTGAAAAATTATAATAGGGAAAAAAACAAGAAATAAAGATTAAATTACTTCATTTGGTGCCATCAGCTTTGTTTTTAAAAAAAGCAGCAATGTAATACATATTGAGCATCTTTTATCTACAGTTCTGAAATGTTGCAAAATCCCAAACTGTCCCCGTGGCTGAGTTAGTGACACCTAGAATCATAGAATCACATGTTGCACCTCAGCAGAAGTTCACCTTGCTCACAGCACTCACCAAGAAGCCAAATGTAGTAATAAACAGTTTATTGATAAAACAAAAATAAAAAGGGCCAAAGGCAAACTCCTGCTGAGATGCAACATCTAACATAACACAATCTAATAACAGCAGAACTACCGTATTTTCTGGCGTATAAGATTACTTTTTAACCCAAGAAAATCTTCTCAAAAGTCAGGCGTCGTCTTATATGCGGGAGTCGACTTATACACCAGGAGTCGTCTTATACGCTGAAAGTTGTCTCATAGAGCAGGTGCTGAAACTTCCAATCTGGATTGGAGAATCTGCCGCATATGGTGGTGGTGGGGGGAGCTCAAAAATGGCAGTGGCCGCATCCCTGTCATATGCAGCGACTGTATGAAAGCATTAAGGGTGATGCTGTACAAGTACGGTAGAAGAAAATCCATTCATCAGGATTCATGGAATTAATGCGGTCCCGATGGTGAGGTGAAGGGGCGCCTCACCGAAAAGGTGTAAATGAAGGGTGGAGCAAGCTGCAAGCGTCCAGGGTGCTTGGGTTATGGAAAAAAGATATAGAGTGACTCTGGACCCAGAAAAATACACCTCTTTTACATGACTGGCCTGCCTTTGTATCCTATTACCACACCTCCTCCTCTGCCTCTCTGATCTCGCTCCTGAAGACTGCAGAGAAGCAGTGCAGGTGTGCATGTGCGAGATCTGAGAGGCAGAGAAGGAGGTACAGTAATAGGAAAATTACCATAATGAAATCAAATCTGATGCTTTTCCAATGTTTATTTGGTGTGCGTTGGAAGAGGGGTAGTCTTATATGGTGAGTATATCCCAAACTCTATATTTTAACTGGAAAAGTAAGGCTCGTCTTATACGCCCATTCGTCTTACACACCCAGTCATTTTATACGCTGAAAAATACGGTAATTCAAAGGGTCTCTAATTCAAATATCTCTCTTTAAAAATTCCTTAAAATGAAGATAGTTATACTGTGCAACCCCCCTTATCTACAGGACAGGTATCTAGTCTTCCATTTATCCACATCTGACAGGTCGTTTCCAGTCCCAAAGGCAATAGGTAAATCCAGAAAACAATGGTTAAAACATGAACATCAATCCAGGAAACAAAAAGCAGAACATGAGCATGAATCCAAAGATGAATCCATAAAACAAGGAACAAAACTTGACCAGGAATCTTGAGTCTTGAACTAAGGCATGAACCAGGAACGAGACAGGAGTTTCTTACTACAGTAGCAACGGTGCTCAATCTAAAATCCTAACAGCTCTCTCCCTAATTTAAGGACTGCAAAACATGAACACATTCCTTTGACCTTGAGAGGCCTGCTTTTGCCTCCCTTTCTCATGGGCTTTCCTGCACCTGAATCTCTGCCCCCTCAGAAGCAGCCTGATATCTCTGTCTAAACCAGCTGCTTCCTCTGATGTCCTAATGCTAACCCCCGCCCCAGCCTGTTGGCTTCCAAAATAGTTTTATTCTCACACTCTGTCTCAACATCATCATCTTGCTCCAAAATCCCCTCCGTTCACTCAGCTACAGAACCATCAGGCCCTGAACCCCAAACCCCTCATCTTTATTTGGCTGAACCACAACACTAGATGCCAAAGTCAGACACAGGAATCCTCCCATGTTTCCACCTGCCATCCAAGCTTTGAAGAATCTAAACATTTTCATATGTCCAGCAAGGACTAAAACGTACCATTTCCAGTATATTTATAAGACACTTTTAGTAATCCAACAGGAATCTGGCACATAATCTAGAGGAATAGGTAATTAAAAGTAATAATAACCCCCATAATGTTTTTGCCCTTTGTACCAGACCCACCACATGGGGATATAATCACTGCATATTACACTTTATCCCAGTGCCAGCAAGCTGTCAGCAATATGTTTATAGATCCTAGAAATGTTCCACAGCATTACATGCCACTTCACAGCCACTCTGACACGATTTTGTCCCATACTTCCTCTCAGCAAGGACCGAAGGTTTTTGTGAGCCTTTCTTAAAAGCACAAAAGACCCTAGTTCAAAGGTGCTTTATCTCCACATACATGCTGTTTGAGATAGCTTTTCTTGCCCAAGATATCTCAAAGGGGCATAAAGGGCCATGCAATGCAGTTGCTTGTTCCAAAATGGCACTCAGGGTGGGAGGTCAACACAATTAAGATCCCTTAAATGCCAAGTAGAACACAACAATATTTCATAGCTGATCTTTAGATGATCTTTCAGGCATCTTGGACCCCAACTGCCTCCAGGCATCACAGGGGACACATTCCTGGGAGCCCCACAGATACACAGAACCATGGACAATAGTGACTTCTATTCAAATGAAGGTCTTCCAGCCCAAGAATACTGTAGGACCTAGAAACCGCTTAGAGGTGACATTGTCAGATGTAAACAAACCATTGATATTAATCCTGTGGATATAAGAACTGTACAGTAGCATACAGGATCACGAGAGTTGAAAAAAGACTACAAAGGCCATCCAGTCCAATCCCCTGCCATGCGGGATTATACAGTCAAAGCTCTCCTGGCAGATGGCCATTCAGCTTCTGCTTAAAATCCTCCACTGAAGGAGAACGCCACCAAACTCAACTACACCATATTCCACTGTCAAACAGGAAGTCAGGAAGATTAGGTGGCGTTTCTAGCAGCTATTCTAGCTGAACGCCATCTGTACTCTGTTTCCTTTCGCCTTTCCAGAAATGTGGGTCCTTGCAAGACATCATCCTCTGATTCCAGTTCCCCCTCTGATTCCTGAACATTTTCCTGCTCCCCTTCCTCTTCTGAAGATGAGGAATCCCTTACATCCAAGGCCTATCGAATTGTCAATTCCATTAGTCCAATACTCTTATTGCACTATTTACTGGTTGAATGCTAGGTCCCACAGCCACGTCTTCAGCTTCTTCCTGAAAGGCTGGAGGGAGGGAGCTGACCTAATTTAATTGGGGAGGGAGTTCCATAGACAAGTGGCCACCACTGAGGAGGCCCTGTCTCTCGTCCCCACCAATCGCGCCTGCGAAGGTGGTGTAATCAAGAGCAGAACCTTCCAAGATGGTCTTAACTTCCAAGGTGGGTCATAGAGGGAGAGCCGTTCGGACAGGTAAGCTGAGCCGGAACCGTTTAGGACTTTATAGGCTAAAGCCAGCACTTTAAATTGTGCTCAGTAGCAGACGCGCAGCCAGTGGGAGCTGGCGTAACAGGAGGGTTGTGTGCCCCTGTGAGCAATCTGGCTGCTGTCCGTTGGACCATTTGAAGCTTCTGAAAGTCTTCAAAGACAACCCCATATAGAGCACATTGCACTGATCTATTTGGGATGTAACCAGAGTGTGGACCACAGAGGTCAAGTCTGACTTCCCAAGGCATGGGAAGGTACATCATTTTTTAAAATAATGTAGTGTTTAAACTGAATACCTAAACTAAGACCTCCTCTGAGGGTTCTGATTATGGCTTCAAGACTACTAAAGTGTCCCCTTGCTGGTCCCTTTCAAAAAATTGACAGAAAGGGTGCCTGACTGCTTATCATCTGAAAAATATCATAAATGATATGCCCATTTTTTGCCATCGACACCCACCAAGTGTGTTTATAGGGAAGTGAGTTTGCTACTTAGTTTCCACAGAAAAAGCAAATAACTAAAAATAAAATAAAATGACATGACATTTCATCAACCCCAGAGCTGATTGCCATGGCAATCCATGAATGACCTGTCATCATGCTTAACAAAGTCTCCGTCATGTTTCCATGTCCAAATTTTAACCTTCTGAATTCCTAGATTCTCAAGAAGTAACATCAATAATGTGCGGCAGGATCCTAAATCAATGGAGGGGAAGGGTTCCCATGCTTATTTTGTGAGATGACTGCATTTCACTGATGCAAGCAGCATCCAATTATATCGGGTTTATCTGTTTATCTCCTTTAAAGATCAGACAATGCAGAGATAATTTATGGAAAGTGCAAGAATAGATTTACTGCACAGAGAGCCCTCCACATTTGCTGGGATTAGGGGCACGGTGCCTCCATGAAATTAGAAAACCAGAAATAAAGACATTGCTATTTATTTTACCTGAGAGAATAGAAATTTCTAGGTCTTTCAGAATGACTCTTTGATCAACTTTTTGCTGGAAGTGGAACACAGGATAGCAAGGAAGGACCTAGAGATTCCTAGAAAAGTTTTCCCTCTATTCTAGGTCCTCCAGCATGATTGGAGAAAGTTGACCATACTAAACTGCTTGTCATTTGAAAAAAAGAGCAGTAGTTTCCAACCTGTGGTCCATGGACCACCAGTGGTACGCAAGAACTAAAAATTGGTCCATAGCCTCACTGTTACTACACCATTGCAACCAAAGTGACCGGTCTCGCAAAACAGTCTTTTAGTGCCGAGGTTTCTTAAATACTAGCTTGGGGACCCGGCCCTGCCCGGGTCATTTGAGAAGTGCAGCAGGATGTAGAGTGGGTCATGGGGGCTCTGTGTGCCAAGTTTAGTCTTGATTCATCATTATTGGGAGTTGCAGTGGTATCATGAAATTACTGAAGGTAGTGCAAGTCCCATCATCTCTGTGTGTCCCGTCCCCCAAAGTGTAGTAGGATGTAGATTGGGTCATGGGGGCTCTGTGTGCTAAGTTTGGTCTGTATTGGTGAATGGATGAGGGATGCATTGTTTTTCGGAAGTGAGTGAAGGTACTTCAAGTCCCATCATCCGTGGTCCGTCTCACAGTAAACTGCACCAGGCTGTAGAGTGGGTCATGAGGGCTCTGTGTGCCAGATTTGGTGTTGATCAGTCACTGGATTAGGTTTGTAGCAGGATTGGGAAGTGAGGGAAGGTACTGCAAGTCCCATCATCCATGTTCTGTCCCCCTCCAAACTTCAGTAGGATGTAGAGTGGGTCACTGGGGCTCTGTGTGCTAAGTGTGGACTTTCTCGGTGTTTGTTGGGGGCCACAGTGGTCTGTGGGAACAGAGGGGTGTAAAAGTACTACAAATCCCATCATCCATTGTCAGTCCTCCCCCCAAACCTCACCAGGACGTGAAGGCAGTCATGGGGGTTATGTATGGCAAGTTTGGTCTCGATCAGTGATTGGATGAGGGTTGCAGCGGACTTGGGAAGTGAGTAGAGGCACTTCAAGTCCCATCATCCATGGCCCACCCTCCTCCGAACTGCACCAGGACGTAGAGTGGGTCATGGGGGCTGTGTGTGAGTGTGGTCTGTATTGGTCCTTTTGGTGGCCTCAGTGGTCTGTGGGAACCAAAGTCTTGGAAAGTACTACAAATCCCATAATACGTGGGTCATGTCATAGGGGGTTATGTGTACCAAGTTTGGTGCAGGTCCATCACCCGCGCTGGTCGCTGTGGCCTGTGAAAGTGGCTGCCACATATCCGCCCTGGCCTGTGAAAGTATACCGGTGTAAAACAGAAAGGAGTAAAAAAAAATGGAAAAGGCCTGCATGGAATTAGCAGTAAGGTCCAATGAGGCTGGGTGAGGGGCTTTGGGCCAGAATTATTTATATAAGCATTAAAAGGCATTAGAGAAAGGTATTTATTGTTTTCTCTTGTGTCTTTTGAGTGAAGTAGGGCCTTACCTTGTAGAGTGACAGTGCCTGTTCTAAAGATCCTGTCAGAAGCTGCCTTTCTCTGACACTGTGTTGAAGAGGGAAGATGGATGCCTCTTTTGGGCCTATCTGGGAGAAGGGGATTTGTAGGGGCTACAATGTTTTCTGGGAAGTGAATTGGGATGTAAATCCCATCATTCGTCGGCCATCCTGCCCTAAACTCTATTTTGGGGCCTGTAATGTTAATGGCCTGCTATTGGTAACTTTAAAAGGGTGCATGGCAGGCAGCCGTTTTCTAAAAGCTGAGGGGGAGGAGAATACAGGAATCCATTTTGTTTTCACAGAGCCAAGTGGGGAGGGAATGTTGATGGAGCATTTTTCCCCTCAGTGGGAAGAAATCCTGTTGTTTGAATGTAGAGGCCTGGATTCTGGGTTGCTGGCTTTTTTCCCCTCAGTGGGAAGAAATCCTGTTGTTTGAATGTAGAGGCCTGGTTTCTGGGTTGCTGGCTAATCAGTGGCTATCAATGCCCTCTGTCTGGTGCCTTAGAATTTTGGAGTGGCGAGGCTGTCCAATCAAAGGACTTTATGCAAATAGCTGCCACATATCCGCCCTTCCGCCCTCCGCATACACACATACACACAAACATTCCGTTTTATAAAGGTATACAGATAGTTTTCTATGGGCAAGCAGATGGCGACTACTGGATGGCATATGTTCTGTATCAGAAACTAGAGCTGATGTGGTCTACCCAATGCAATTTTCTGAATCAGCACCCCAAATAACCAAACCAAATCTAAAGTTGACCAAAAACTGACGCGTAACCCTTTTGGTACTAATGTTGGAGAGTGATCCCTGGTCAAGTGATCCATGGTTTAAAAAAGGTTGGGAACCAATGATCTAGAGCAGGGGTGCTCACACTTTTTCAGCATGTGAGCTACTTATAAAACAACCAAGTAAAAATGATCTAGAGAGCACAAGACGTAGGGCTGTCTCCATCTCTGCCCCTGTCTTGTGGAACTTCTTGCCTCCCCACTTGAGGGCCATGCGTGACCTGGGACCCTTTGCTCAGGCACTCAAGACCTGGCTTTTTAGCAGAGCTTTTAATGCAGTCTATTTGGTATTGTGTATTTTTAATGCTATTGTTTTATGTAAATCGCCTGGAGCATTTTAATGGAGAGCGATTAACAAGTGAGAAACTGATGATGATGATCTACCTACCCACTACTCAGAGAGACATAAAAGCAAAATATTTGGAAATTTATTTCAGTGAGAGCCATATTATATACTTTAAGACTGAATTCAACTAAATGTGAGTATAATAAGCCCCTGAATTTATTCATAATAATGATGATAATATTCATTCAGATTCTACTACTACTACTAATAATAATAATTATAATAATAGTAACAACAACAACAGGTTCCTAGAGTAGAGGAAACCTCCAAGGACCATCCAGTCCAACCTCCTTCTGCCATATGGGAAAAACACAATCAAAGCATTCCTCACAGATGGCCATTCAGCCTCTGATAATAATAATAACAATGGGTTCCTAGAATAGGAGGAGATCTCCAAGGGCCATCCAGTCCAACTTCCTTCTGCACCTGGGTGGTGTCGGGAGCCTGCGGGGCGGGACTGAGCCTTCCTCCCGCCCTGCCTGCGATATACCAGGACACCCTATGCAATCTACCAGTAGATTGCGATCTACCTAATGAGCACCCCTGATCTAGAGATTCCTAGAGGGAACATTTTCAATCAAATCCATGAATAATCAAATCTGTGAAAGTCAAACCCAAAAGG
This sequence comes from Anolis apletophallus, assembly GCA_030556195.1. Taxonomy (NCBI): domain Eukaryota; kingdom Metazoa; phylum Chordata; class Lepidosauria; order Squamata; family Anolidae; genus Anolis; species Anolis apletophallus. Next base: position 202,255,420 of record JARBWK010000004.1, on the reverse strand, counting down.
GACAAATTGTGGTGTAATGTAAAATAAACCATGTGTAGTTCGTTTGGTCAGCCCACACACTGCCTTGCCAGAGAAAGTAAATACGCCACACAGATGAACAATAAAGAACAAGTAGTTTACTCTCTATAGCTCAGAACAACATATGTACAATATGATCAGTTGCATCAACTCACATAACGTCATTTTATGAGCGGTCTACATTGTTCCTTCTTTGTCCATTTGGATAAATCTTCCTCCAGCTGCTCGTGAAGCAAGAGCACCCTTCAAACTGTCTCTCTCTGCTTCTGTCTCTTTACCTGCATAGCTCAAGCCTGAACAAAAATGTAACCATATCCAAAAATCCCATGCTCAGCCATCATCACAGGCATAGTCCAACCAATCAGCTTCATGCTTATTTTGCAGTTGACACACACACGCTCACCGATTCCTTGCATGCTCCAACACAAATGGACTCTATATATGGAAGGACAATAAGTCTTAGAAGTGAACCAGGTTTGTTTTGAATAGGAGTCATTTAAAAATCAATGTGATTTTGCATCAAAGAGTTATAGAGAGTTGATAAAGCACAAAGTGAAGCCTGCCAGCTGAAACCTTTTTTGGCTTTAGTAAAATATGCAACGTATACAAGTTAAACAAACCACTAAATTGCCATAATTGCACAGTTTGATTCTGTTTGTGAAACCTGGAGATTCTTCTTGTCGTGTTTGAGTGTTTCCGTGGCACCCCCTTTGCCTCCCTCTGCCTCTTCCATGCTGAGAGACAAGTGATCTCCATCACCTCTCCGAAAACAGGAACGAAGGGCTCTTACCTGGGGAAAGATAGCTTGGGGCTGGAAGGGAAGCGGCACTGAGTCAGAGGATCAGAGGCATTTGAAGAGCCTCACGCCAAGCGTGCCACACATGTGGCTCTTTCTTCCCCTTAAGCCGCTAACAGAAGCCTTCCTGCCATCGCCTCCCACTGACGGTTATTACCATGTACTTTACCTCCTGGGGCCACCGATGAAAGAGGCAGCTAAATCCCTCTCCTGGGAGGAGAAGGCTCATTCCTGCAACATGTTAGGCATTTAATAAAGAACAGGCAGGAAAACATAATCCCTGCGAGGATCCGGAAGGCGATATATCAAACGCCAGGCAGTAACTACAACGCAACAAGAACTGTGTCGAAGAGGATAAGACAAGCACAGGTTAAAGAAATGTTTGTTCTCAATTCCAAGAGGCACAATTAGAGCTCAACGTGGGCTCCATAACGTCAAAAGATTCCTATCAACGGCCCGCCATTTGATTTCTTTATCGACGGATCTGAACACCGCTTGCCATAAAAAGGGAGGAAGATTCAGTGTTGTGTGAAAGATAGGAAAAGCTAGATCGAATCAGTAGGCTGTGAGAAATCAGTCCCACTTATTTTTATTCATCGTATCAGGAGCGAACCAAGAGTACAGTTGTAAGGCAGTGTAGTAGGCAGTCTGTGGTTTGCTCTTCTCCGCACTTGCATGTCGTGGACTCCACTTGGTGGCCCCATTTCTTAAGGTTGGCTCTACATCTCATGGTGCCAGAGTGCAGTCTGTTCAATGCCTTCCAAGTCACCTCATCTTCTGTGTGCCCATGAGGGAGTTCCTCATTTGGTCTCAGACACTAATTAAGGTTCCAGGTTTTAGCCTGCCACTTTTGGGGTCTCGCTTGCTGAGGTGTTCCTGCGAGTATCTCTAGAGATCTTAGAAAACTATTTCTTGATATAAGGCGTTGACATGCTGACTGATATCCAAACAGAGGATGGGCTGGAGATGTCACTGCCTCGGTCCTTTCATTTTTGGCTGATACTCTCCGGCGGATGTCAGGTGGTGCAATACCGGTTAAACAGTATAATTTATCCAGGGGTGTAGGGTGTAGACATCCTGTGATAATGTGGCATGTCTCATTGCCACATCCACTGTTTTAGCAGAATAGCAAAGCGCAAGGGCAGATCATAGACTCCTAGAGTTGGAAGGGACCTTGTAGGCCATCCAGTCCAACCCCATTCTGCCAAGAAGCAAGAAAATAGCATTCAAAGCACCCCTGACAGATGACCATCCAGCCTCTGTTTAAAAGCCTCCAAAGATGTCTTCACTGTGTGTGGTTGTGATTCCCACATTGTGCCAGTCAGCTTTTGTATGATATGGTTTCTAGCGCCCACTTTTAAATTGATATTCAGGCAGTGCTTCTTGTAGGTCAGAGAACTGGTCTAAATCATTCATTGTTTGAGCTCACTGTGCTCTCTGGATGTAGGTGAACTACAACTCCAAAAATCAATGCCCACCAAACCCTTCTAGTGTTTTCTGTTGGTCAGGGGAGTTCTGTGTGCCAAGTTTGGTTCAATTCCATCATTGCTGGAGTTCAGAATGCTCTTTGGTTGTAGGTGAACTATAAATCCCACCAACTATAACACCCAAGTGACAAAATCAATTTTTTGAGTGATGGTCACTCCTTGGGTTAGTAGGTCTCTTGTGGCCAAATTTGTGGCAATTAGTCCAGCAGTTTTTTAGTTATGATGTCACTCAAAACAAACAGAGCATTTTTATATATAGAAGATGGCATTGAAAAATGGTGTTCGTTATATAAAATAGCAATATCATGATTATGCTTTTTGGAATATTTTCAAGCAATGGATGGTTGAATCCATGGCTACAAAATCCATGGATATGGGAGCTAACTGTACAAATAATGGAAGGAAAGATGAATCACCAAGAATGCTTTCAAGAATAGTATATAGTGAAAGCTAATGTTCAGAATGAACTAAGGTTGAGTATGGAGGCAGGAAGCAACAAAATGCAGTTTTTCAAATGTCCTTGAGGCAAGAGAATGGCCAAAGAAACAGTGGGATCATTGCTCCGTTAGGATGGCAGAATGCTAACAGATGTAGGAAAAATGAGAAAGCAAAAACTCTTTCCTCCCTGAAAGAGACCCTTGTGCTCCCTCCCATCAGCAGAGACTTTGGCAAGGGATCCGGATTGCAAATCAAAATAGATAAGGTGTTCGTCAGGAATCACCTTGACAACCTAAATGCAGGGCCGGATGAACGACATCCGAGAGTAATGAAGAAAATGAATGACACATTCTGTGAATCACTTGCCATCGTTTGGAGAAATTATGGCGTGAGATGCCAGAGGAATGGAAATAAACAAATATTGTTCTTCTCTTCCAAAGCGGCCAAAAAAAGGATGCAGGGAACACCAAGGCAGTCGGCCTGACTTCAACAGCAGGAAAAATGTGAGAATGGATTATACAGGAGTCTGAAAGAATCTTAAGGCCAAGGTCAATATAGATCTGCCAAGAAGACACCCTGCCAAACAAATCCTATATCTTTTTTTGATAGATTCCATAGTATATCGTGGGAATGCTGTGGATGCCATCTATCTGAATTTCATTAAAGCGTTTTATAAATGTCACCCATAATGGGTTCTTGTAGGCTTTGCGGGCTATATGGCCATGTTCTAGAAGGATTCTCTCCTGACGTTTTGCCTTCATCTATGGCAGGCATCCACAGAGGTTGTAAGACTCCACAACCTCTGAGGATGCCTGCCATAGATGCAGACGAAATGTCAGGAGAGAATGGCCTGTAAAGCCCCAGCCTGTGTTGGACGGGGTTACACTCCCCCTGAAGACACAGGTTCGCAGTTTGGGTGTGGTCCTGGACTCATCGCTGAGCCTGGAACCCCAGGTTTCGGCGGTGACCAGGGGAGCATTTGCACAGTTAAAACTTGTGCGCCAGCTGCGCCCGTACCTTGGGAAGTCTGACTTGGCCACGGTGGTCCATGCTCTGGTTACATCCCGTATAGATTACTGCAACGCTCTCTACGTGGGGTTGCCTTTGAAGACTGTTTGGAAGCTGCAACTAGTCCAACGAACAGCAGCCAGGTTGATAACAGGAGCAGCATTCAGGGAGCGTACAACTCCACAGTTGTGCCAGCTCCACTGGCTGCCAGTTTGCTACCGGGCAAATTCAAAGTGCTGGCTTTAGCCTTTAAAGCCCTAAACGGTTCGGGTTCAACTTACCTGTCCAAACGCATCTCTCCCTATGAACCATCGAGATGTTTAAGATCATCTGGAGAGGCCCTGCTCTCGGTCACGCCTTCTTCGCAGGCGCGACTGGCGGGGACGAGAGACAGGGCCTTTTCATTGGTGGCTCCTCGGCTTTGGAACGCCTCCCTAAAGACATCATATCGGCCCCCTCCCTCCTGACATTTCGCAAGAAAGTCAAGACCTGGCTATTTGAGCAGGCATTTGCTGATGAAATATAAGGCTTAATAAGATATATGGAATGACGACGATGCGATGGAAACTGATTTCAACATGACACTGAGATTGTAATTGTATGTTTTTAATTGTTAATTTGTTATTATATGGTTTTGGGGGGGGGGGTTGCCTTGTTGCTTGTGTTGTATTGAGGGCAGAGACTGCCTGTGTAAACCCTCCCGAGTCGCCTTCGGGTTGAGAGGGGCGGTATAGAAACGTGACAAATAATTAATAAATAAATATACGACTCCGACCCAGTTTACTTGTCCGAACGTATCTCCCTCTACGTTCCACTTCGCAGCCTAAGATCCTCCGGGAAGGCCCTGCTCTCGGTCCCACCAGCTTCGCAAACATGGCTGGTGGGACGAGGGACAGGGCCTTCTCGGTGATGAGCCCCTGCCAGTGGAATTCGCTCCCCAGCGAAGTCAGATCGGGATCCCCCCTCCTTTCTTTCAGAGGAAAACTGAAGACATGGTTGTGGAACCAGGCTTTTGGCTAATGGAAATAATGGCACTCGAACATTGAATCAGACCAGATGATTGCTGCTCAGGAGCAGACTGGCAGTAATACAGCATCAAAACCATCACCGCTATCTACTGTGCTTTTAGAACACATAGCAATACCAGGTGCAATACAGATGTGCCAATATGATCTAAATCAGGGCTGCCCAGGAAGTCGATCGTGATCGACCAGTCGATCCCGGGACCGAAGGAGGTCGATCCCAGCCGGATGGGGCACTTCTCAGAGGGAGGCGGAGCCAGGCCGCGCCAAGCCCCGCCCCTCCCCCAGCTTTAGCACTCCCAGCAGCTGCTCCAGGCTTGAGGATGGCAATGCCAAGCCAGACTTGTGCTAGCTATGTCACCACTGGGTTGGCATTGCCATCCTCAAGCCTGGAGAAGCTGCTGGGAGCAACAAAGCCAGAGGGGAGGGGCTTGGCGTGGCCTGGCTCCGCCCCCCATTGGCTTCCGCTCTACGAGCAGCTTCTCCAGGCTTTGGGGATGGCAATGCCAAGCTAGCCTTGTGCTAGCTATGTCACCACTGGCTTGGCATTGCCATCCTCAAGCCTGGAGAAGCTGCTGGGAGCTCCAAAGCCAGAGGGAGGGGGTGGAGCTTGGTGAGGCCTGGCTCCACCCTCTCTGGCTTCCGCTCTACCAGCAGCTTCTCCAGGCTTTGAGAATGGCAATGCCAAGCTAGCCTTGTGCTAGCTATGTCACCACTGGCTTGGCATTGCCATCCTCAAGCCTGGAGAAGCTGCTGGGAGCTCCAAAGCCAGAGGGGAGGGGGCGGAGCTTGGTGAGGCCTGGCTCCGCCCCCTCTGGCTTCCGCTCTACCAGTAGCTTCTCCAGGCTTGAGGATGGCAATGCCAAGCCAGTCTTGTGCTAGCTATGCCACAGCACAAGACTGGCTTGGCATTGCCATCCTCAAGCCTGGAGAAGCTGCTGGGAGCTCCAAAGCCAGAGGGGAGGGGGCGGAGCTTGGTGAGGCCTGGCTCCGCCCCCTCTGGCTTCCGCTCTACCAGTAGCTTCTCCAGGCTTGAGGATTCTGTAACACAGTATTTGCTCTCAGCACACAGTCCAGGACAGGTGCTGGCGAATCCCTGGGTCAGTCACAGCAACTGTGCAGAGGACGAATAGACTTGGGAACTGGCCCTGCAATGTAGCTCTCGAATTTGCAAAATGTTGGCCAGTTTAGGTGCTAGATCAATAGACAAATGCCCTGCTTTCTTTTAAAGGCCCTTTTCAATTGGACACACAAGGCAAAACGGGTAGAAAAGGCCAGAGCAGGGGAAGGTCTTTCCGGACTCCAGTATTTGAGCAGTGCCAACCAGCTCAATGAGGCAATATTGCCTTCCTGTTGTCCCAGCCAGTACTTTGGAAGCCGATAAATCATCTCTAGCTGCAGACGCATTAACATTCCAGGCCAGTACTGCAGGAGATGAAGTGGGGATGAACGCCAGCAAGAGCACACAGAGAAGGAGAGAGGCTTTTTCTGTGTCAGCAATAGAATTAAAATATTCCGTGTTCTTCCAAATGTGAAGGAAACAAGAATGCTTGGGCTAATTATGCTGGGCACACAAGGTATGCATAATGGGGCAGAGACCAAGCTACAGAACAAATCCCTACGTTTGGCAGCAATGCTTTGTTGGGGGGATATTTGGGGTTTTTTTATTTAAAAGATTGACTTGGATTGGAAGGGAGATTTATAATATTGAGTGGGGAAAAAACACAAGCGCTCATTTCCCCATTGCCACTTAATAAGTGGCACCCAACACAGGATTGTACTGAATTTAGGACTGAAGTTTCTTCATCTCTCAGACATATTACCGTATTTTCCGGCGTATAAGACAACTGGGCGTATAAGACGACCATATCCTGCCCCTGGAATGGTCCGTCCTCCTGCTGAATTGAAAACGCTCAAAAGACTATACTCCTCTGAGGACGCCCAATTATACAGCCTCTGAAGAAGTCCATAGGATGAAACGGCCCTCCGCCGGCCTGGGGGTGAGCTCCTGCCGTCAGGCAACCCTCCCCGCATCTTTTTCACCATTGTGACATTTGCGTGGGACAGCTTTACCCTCCGCTGCACTGTCAGCCTGTTAAACTCTCAGACGCTAGCCAAGTCTACAAAACTACCAAGACCATACTCCTCAGCGGCTCGCTACCATAGCGACGCCGCGTCTGCGCACTGCGCGCTTATCTTGGCCAGCACAGGAGAAACTACAGCGACCAGCCTGCTCAGCGGTTCAACCTAACACGAACCGGCGCATGCGCATTGTATGCCAGAAGCAATTTTGAGCGGTCCGGGTCTCTCCAACCTCCGTTTTATACGGACTTCGCTCCTGGTGCCCTGCTGGTTCCTCAAATGTAACTTTACTAATATCTAAAGACATTTAATACCAGCAACAACCCAGGACATGAGAAGATACTAATGTATTTGCTCATCTACAGAATTCTGTATATTATGTTTGTTATTTGCCATTAACTTGTGTTATACACTGTAATTGATTGTGATACAAATTCTCATTGAGAAGTATTTTACCACTGTGTAATAATGCTGTACTTAAACTTACAATTTATATTGTCCCATTGTGGATTGTTCACCTTTATTTTGTACCAGCGAATATACTTTACTACTTTTGATACATATCGTGTACTGTTTGATTCAGACACCTGAATTGCTTTGTAGCGTATAAGACGACCCCCAACTTTTCCAGTTAAAATATAGAGTTTGAGATATACTCGCTGTATAAGACTACCCCTCTTCCGACACACATCAAATAAAAATTTTTAAAGCATCAGATTTTATTTCAATATGGTAATTTTCCTATTACTGTACCTCCTTCTCTGCCTCTCAGATCTCGCACCTGCGCACCTGCATCACTTCACTGCAGTCTTCAGGAGCGAGATATGAGAGGCAGAGGAGGAAGTACGGTAATAGGATACAAGGGTGGGCCAGACAGGTAAAAGAGTTGTGTTTTTCTGGGCCCAGGGGCACTCTATCTCTTTTTTCCATACCCCGGGCACCCCGGGCACCTGCAGCTTCCTCCGCCCTTCACTTACACCATCCCGTCAGGACCACATTAAGTCCACAAATCCTGATGAATTGATCTTCTTCTACCATTCTTATGCAGCACTGCCCTTAATGCTTTCATACAGTCGCTGCATAATACGGTATATTCATTGCAGCCTTGGGACATGATGGTGTTTGGTTCCAGAGTCCCCTTTAAATACTAAAGTCCAGCTGCTCAAATTCCATTATACACAGAAGCTTAGTCCCTTATATAAAATCAAGGTCGCAGGTTCAAATCTGAGGAGCGGCGTGAGCACACACTGTTAGCACTAGGCAAACACGGAAACACTGAAAGTAGTTACAGTATATCATATATTAAAGTTGAAAATAGAAGTTCAATAATCACTCACTGCGTTCGAACACAAACAAGTGGTGTTCAGTAATAGTTAATAATAATCCGAAATAAAATAGAGTTCACACAGTCCATATAGTAAAGTCCAAAATAGGAGAAATGATTAAAGTGAACCAACACAGTCCATCAGTTCTTTAGAACACAGTCCATAAGTCCATAAAACTCCAGGTAGAGGGGTCTCCCTTCGTAGGGACACAGCAAGATAAGTTCAAGTGGAACACCAAGAAATAGTCTTCGTTGCGGAGTCGGGTTAGCCCCACTGTTAGCCCCAGCTTCTGCCAACCTAGCAGTTCGAAAACATGAAAATGTGAATAGATCAATAGGTACCATTCCAGCGAGAGGCTAACAGCACTCCATGAAGTCATGCTGGCCACATGACCTTGGAGGTTTCTATCGACAATGCCTGTTCTTCGGTTTAGAAATGGAGGTGAGCACCAAACCCAAGAGTCGGACACGACTGGACTTAATGTCAGGGGGAAACCTTTACCTTACTCTTGGAAATTTTGAGGGCAGTTTTAAGCCATGGAGAGTTGAATGGGTACAGAATCTGGTCCGAATATATCACCCAAATGCCTCCCCTTTCAGTCTTTGATATTTCATCCGTTTCCAATTTCTAAACTACTAATTTCATAAAAGAGCAATGGATACATCACCCAAATGGCTCACTGCTAACCCTGCATGAGTTGAAGACTGCAAACAGACTTTGGAAGTAGAATGGACACCAATTCTCAACTACTATTGCACAGCTACTGCAAACTATGCAGGTGCCAAGCCCAAGAAAGGCTAGCTCTCCTTCACAGGTTAATCAGAAAGGTAGTTCATAGATTCCCAAACTGATATTGTAACCTGTTGGTTTATCAAGGAAGACCACATCTGGAATACTGTGGCCAATTCTGGGCACCACAATTGAAGGGAGATGTTGACAAGCTGGAATGTGTCCAGAGGCAAGTGACTAAAATGATCAAGGGTCTGGAGAACAAGCCCTATGAGGAGCAGCTTAAAGAGTTGGGCATGTTTAGTCTGAAGAAGAGAAGGCTGAGAGGAGACATGATAGCCATGTATAAATATGTGAAGGGAAGTCATAGGGAGGAGGGAGCAAGCTTGTTTTCTGCTGCACTGGAGACTAGGACACGGAACAACGGCTTCAAACTACAAGAAAGGAGATTTCATCTCAACATTAGGAAGAACTTCCTGACTGTGAGAGCTGTTCAGCAGTGGAACTCTCTGACCCGGAGTGTGGTGGAGGCTCCTTCTTTGGAGGCTTTTAAACAGAGGCTGGATGTCCATCTGTCGGGGGCTTTTGAATGTGATTATCCTGCTTCTTGGCAGAATGGGGTTGGACTGGATGGCCCACGAGGTCTCTTCCAACTCTATGATTCTATGGGAGGTCTTACAATTCTCTTACAATTCCTGAATCTTCGTTTGCGAAGAAAACCCAACACTTACAATTCTCAACAGCAGGTAGGCTGTTAGGAATTGTGGGAGTTATTTATATATTTATCATGTCATAAGTGAATTGAGAATACAGTTAGAATGTATAGAAAAACCACAAAGTTAAAAACTTGGCATTATACTAGATTTCCTTTGACCAGAAGCTGGCCACTTGGAGTGCCTCGGGTGTCGCTGTGAGAAGGTCCACGTGGCAGGGCTCAGGCCGCAGTGTAGTACCCCTGGTTTCCAATATTATGGCTGCACACTCAAAGAGCTAGACCACATTGGCTCTATTGCCAAGATGCTACCTCTCTACAATTGTATGTATTCCTGTGCTGGGCTGAGAATAAAAGCAAGCAGAGAAAGAGCCATAAGGGAAACCGCATCTACCCATGCTAAGATCTATCTCCTGGTTTTCCAGCACAAACAAGGAGCGTATGGCCATTATATATAAAAAGATATAGAACGGCTTGTTCCTTCAAGAACAGCAACCGTCTGCTGCGCTTCTCTCTTAGATGCTAGGAACCTCGGGGCCAAGTGACTCTCCGGATGCTGGGCGGCCTTGGGGAAGGAGGAAATAAAAATATTGCAAGCTTATATGAATTTGTGGAACTTGATTCCTAAATAGGTTACATGCACAGGCACAGTTGAGATGTATTTTCAAGCTTTAGTCTGCATTGCTGTCACAATACGAGCAATTAAATAAGATGACCAGGAGGCAATCCTCTTCCTTTTGCCAAGAATATATCCAATTATACATGCCTCCAGCAGGACTCTGAACTTCTGTCGCTTTGTAGGAAGCCTAAGGCTGCCCAAATTTCTGTAAATCAGCCATGGAAAGACTGCAGCACCATTCCCATCATCATCGCTCTTGCGTATATGGCCACGGGAGCCCCGCAATATACCTGCCAGCGTTTCTCTTTATGCCTGATCAGTATCCTAAGGAGATAGGGCTCCAGAGGCAAAGGTTTCACTGGAAAATAATCATAAACCCAAGACTGAGCTTCCCATAATTCATGCTGCAGATGAAGGCTCATATGCGGGAATGTTCCCATCCTATTGATTTCATTTGTGCCCTGCCTTTTTTGCAACAATTTGACTAGAAGCAGCTTACAATTTATTTAAAAGGCACGATTAAGGGCTATACAAAAAATAACATCCATAAATATACAAATATTAACATTATTTGAAAACTGCAGCCTTCTCTCTGCATTTGCGGTTTTTTGACTTTTGCAGATGTGATGATTCACAAATTCGATATAAAATGTTCTCTCTAGGAACCTCTAGTGCAGTGTTTTTCAACCTTTTTTGAGCCGCGGCACATTTCCTACATCTACAAAATCCTGGGGAACACCACCAACCAAAATGACACAAAATGACACTCCAACACAGCAACACATATAGTTAATATGTTTTCAAATGTATTTATACACTCAGACAAAATGTATTTGCCGCAAGACTGGACCGCAAGAGAAACACCGGCCAAAAACACAGCAGCTATGTCTGTACAAGTCAAACAAATACACATTTTCTCCTGCAGAACCTGTATGCCTATAAAAACCTTTCTGAGGAGGGCACTCCCCTGTAACGAATCAGATTCGCCCCCTCCCCTCCAGAGTCGCCCCCTCTTGCCAGGCTACCCCCTTCTTGAAAGCACCCAGACAGCGCCCCCTTCCCTCCCCGCAAAGTGTCCGCAGCTCCCACTCAGCCCAACCTCCGCAAGGACACCCCCCCCCCCCCCCCCCCCCCCAGACAAGGCACCCGGCCAGCTGTGGGTCTCTGCCCCTGTCTCCCCCCTCTGCTCCGCTGTCCCCGCCGGATGGAGTTCCGTCGAGGGAGGAAGAGGAGGAGGAAGAAAAGGAGCCGAGGTGCGCGGTGCTCAGTGGCGAAGGCACTCCAGAACGCGCGAGAGAGTGCGAGCAGGAGAGAGAGAGACACAGACACGCCCCCCGCCTCAAGCTCTGCGCAGAGGCCCCCAAAGGCACCGCACCACTTTCCCCCCTCGCCTCAGCCCTCGGAACTTGGCTACCAGAGGCCGTCCAGCCAACCCCGGACAGAGAAAAAGACCCAGAGAGAGGATGCCTCCCCGCTTCCCCGATGTCCCCGCCTCCCTCCCTCAGTAACCTCTCTTGAATGAAGCTAGAAAACAATTTCCCACGGCACACCTGATGATCGCCCACGGCACACCAGTTGGGAAACACTGCTTTAGTGCACCAATTTTAAGAAAACTGGGACCCAGTAAAGATGGGGACGGACTTCAATGACTGGATTTATGATTTAAAGGAGTGTTATTAAAAGGAGAAGTGTGGACATACATTGCCCTCTGAAGGGAGGAAGAAAATAGGAAGGAAAAACCAACAGGCTCATACATTAGTCTTCATTATATGCTTAGAATGCGTCTTTCAGGGTTTTTTTTATTGTGTCAGAAGCAACTTGAGAAACTGCAAACTTTTGGTGTGAGAGACGCTTCTCTCATGTTGTCGTCCCCCCCCCCCCCGAGAAGCTGGAGCTGACAGATGGGAGCTCACCCCTTCTCACGGATTTGAACCGCAGACCTTCAGGTCAGTAGTTCAGATGGCACAAAGGTTTAACCTATTGCGTCACCACGGCTACCATGTGTTAGAGTGATTGTTTCATACATAGTTGTGGTAGCTGTAGTTTAGTTTTATGTATTAAAGAAAAGTGGTTTTTTTTTAGTATTGCTTATGTTTTCTTTATTTTTTTCTTTCTTCATTTCTGAATAAAAGGGGAACTTCTAGTGTGATTTTAGAGTCAACTTCCTGAAGCCATGATAGAGGAGTCAGCGATTTCATGGATTTGATTATTTACTGATTGGTATTAAAATGTTCTCTGTAGGCATCTCTAGGTCTTCCAATGTGATCCCATAATTATCTTCCTCCAGTCATACGAAAACCTAGAGATTTCTAAAAATAACATTTCTCTCTAGCTTCTTCTATCTCTAAGTTCTCCAATACCTTTCTATCTTCATCATCCACCATGTCAGAGGAAAATTCTGAGAGTGCCTCGGACCACAAGAAGATCCAACCAGTCCATCTTCCAGGAAATAAAACCCAATAGCTCACAGGGCAAAAGGATATTAGAGGCAAATATGAAGTCCTTTGGCCACATAACGAGAAGAGAGAAAAGCTTGGAGAAGAGAATTATGCTTGGGAAATGGAGGGGAAAAGGAAGAGGGGTCGACCAAGGGCAAAACGGATGGATGGTATCCTTGAAAGAACTGGCTTGACCTTGAAGGAGCAGTGGGTGGCTATGGTCAACAGAGAGCTCTGACCTGGGCTAGTTCATGAGGTCATGAAGAATCGGAAGCGACTGAACGAATATATTTTTCATCCACCATAAGGTAACCACTGAGTCATGCTAGAAGAGCAAGACATTCATAGATAAGTATTTCCTCAGGTAAAAAAATAAAATAAAAATAGAAATGTATTTATTACATTTTTTTCACTTTCATGGGGGTCGTGTGCTTCTGACTCCAGCGGGTGTAGAGAGCGGACGGTCGAATGAACTGGATTGTACTTACTTAGGCGATCCCCTCATTGTCCGAGGATGATGGTCTTACAAATGGTGTGTCTTGGCAGTGGGTCTGTAGGTGGCTGTGGAGCCCTACTCTTGACCCGCATTTTCTTCTACAGTGAGGGCATCGGTTTCCAGGTGGAAAGTGGTTCCGGTCAGGGTTGGATTGGTGTGCCTTCCTCTTGGCACGTTTCTCCCTTTCATCCTCTATTCGTGCCTCATTAAATTCTGCAGCACTGCTGGTCACACCTGACCTCCAGTTAGAGCACTCAAGGGCCAGGGCTTCCCAGCTTTCAGTGTCTATGCCACCGTTTTTAAAGTTGGCTTTAAGCCTATCTCTCAATCTCTTTTCCTCTCCACCAACATTACGTTTCACATTCTTGAGTTGAGAGTATAGTAACTGCTTTGGGAGATGGTGGTAAGGCATTTAATGTGGCATTCAGTCCAGCGGAGTTGATGGTGTAGGAGCATTGCTTCAATGCTGGTGGTGAATGGCAGGTTGAACAAAGGGAACCCTGTACCCTTTCCAGCTCTAAGCTTCTGAGAGCTCTCCTGTCATCTATAGCTTCCTTCAGCTATGTTTTTGGGAGACCATCTGAATCTGTGGAAACTTTGCTTAGCGGATTAATTAGGAGCATCACTTCAATGCTGGTGATTTTTGCTTCTTCCAGCATGCTGACATTTGTCCACCTGTCTTCCCAAGATGGATTATTACCTTATCGTGGTGAGGGGGCTTGTGTGTTCCAATGAACTGGATTATATAGCAGTGCAGACTCATATAATCCAGTTTAATCTGCATTATATAGGTCTACACTGACTATATAGAGCAGATTGAACTGGATTATATGGCAGTGTAGATGGGGCCTGAGAGAGGGAAAGAGAGAGATCTTGAAGATCTTGATGTATTTAAGACCCTTTTCTCTCTCTTTCTCTCACTCCTTCTCCCTCTTACAGGTTTACCTGTACTTGCCTTCACCTTTAAAATGTCAAGAGATGTAATTTATGGTTAAATTATGACCAAAGGAGAAGGAACACAATGTTTTGGGCCATCCCCAAACCATACTTCTTATTTTTATTTTTGTTTGTAAAGGGGAGAGGATGCTCATTTGAACATGAGTTGGCACAAGAGTCAGCGCTTCCCTCTCTGCCTTGCTGTCTGTTTTAATTGGGGCCAGCACCACACGTTCCCTGGGGGGATATTTGAAGGAAGGGGGGGATTGCAACGCAGATTCACAGCATTGTTTTGCAAGGTTGGGAGGAACAGATGCAAACAGCCACTAGCATGTGCTAAAGACAGCCAAGGTCGGAGAGGCTAGAATTCTACGCAGCTGCCGCCATGCCATGGATTGTACAATCTGCCCCCAAATCCCAAGCAACTGATATTTCTCCGGTTTCATGATTCAGATCTGCAAGGGATTCCTGAAAACTACCAAGCTGGGGGTATACCCTGTGCCAAAAAAAACAAACCTGCTAATTTCGACCCAAAGCCCAAAAGCAGCAGCCAAACCATCAAAAGCATGAGCTCCTCAGACAGCAACCAATGGAGTGCAGGGTGTCACTCACGGCAAAAAGAGACTGGGAATAAGGCCTACATATTTAAGAAAGGGAATAAACCCCCGAGTTACAGACACCCGACTCCTAGTTACAGACAGGGATGAGATTACAGGAAGTGAGAGAAATCTCCCCTTCAGAAGGAAAATTTAGTTATCATCGGGGGGGAGGGGGGTTCCACTGAAGATTTAGCAACAATCCTCCTATTCAAAACAAGCCAAAATTTCCAAAATCCAATTCTCACAGGGTCAAAAGGTGAGGTGAAATATTCTGTCCACGCTTTTGCTAAAGAACTCTAACAACCACCATGTCAGATGACACAGGGAAGCCATTAAAGTCCACAAGCATGTGGATAATTTCAACAGAAAAGAGGAAAGCATGAAAATGAACAAAATCTGGTTACCAGTATTTTAAAAAACTCTAAAATCAGGACAGTAAATAAAGAACAACACTTGGAAAACTGAGGAAATCCTGGCAGGAAACAATCAGGGTCAGCAAACACCTCTCAACAAAGAATCCCCCCAGCAGCAACCAGCCAAGTGTTGACGCTGCAAGGCCATTAAATGCCAATTATTGTGGCCAATCGCAATATTCACCCTTGCCTCCAACAGACACGAGTTCTTTCTTCCAACCTAGACATTCCACAGCTATATAAACCTCACTTGCCTAGTTTCCAACAGACCTCACAACCTCTGATGATGCCGGCCATAGATGTGGGTGAAATGTCAGGAGAGAATGCTTCTGGAATATGGCCACACAGCCTGAAAAACTCACAGCAATACACAGCTTTTCTTCTGAGTTATTACAAAAACATATTCCTGCTTATAAACTTCAACCAAATGACATCATCATCATCACTTTATTTCTTATTAATCGCCCTCCATCAAGATGCTCCAGGCGATTTTTTGGCCTACCGCCCCCTTTCCAGAAAAAAAATTACTCACCGCCCCCTTAGAAATTAATTGTTTACAAATTTAATAGCAATTAAACAGAAAGATATATGTATTAATGCAGTGGTTCTCAAACTTTCTAATGCCGTGACCCCTAAATAAGGTTCCTCATGTTGTGGTGACCCCCAACCATATTTTCGCTTGCTACTTCATAAATAATTTTGCTACTCCTACGAAAAAAAAAAAAATTCTAATGCAAATATCTAATATGCAGGATGTATTTTCATTGTTACAAATTGAACATAATTAAAGCATAGTGATTAATCACAAAAACAATAAGTTTGGGGGAGTATGGACAACGGATGATGGGATTTGCAGTACCTTCAATCGATTCAGCTCTGACTTCCACAGACCACTGAGACCCCCACAAATTACAGAACTGGACCAAACTTGGCACAGAGAACCCACATGACGAACAGAAAATACTGGAGGGGTTTGGGAGGAATTGGCAGTGATTTAGGGGACATGTAGTTCACCTACATTTGGAGAGCACTATGAACCCAAACAACTATGGATTTGGATGAAATTTGGCACAAATACTCAATATGCCCAAATTTGAACACTGATGGAGTTTTGAGAAAATAGCCCTTCTCATTTGGGAGTTGTAATTGCTGGGATTTATAGTTCACCAACAATCAAAGAGCATTTTGAACTCCATCAACAATGGAATTGAGCCAAACTTGGCACACAGAACCCCCAATTGTTCACCGCCTCCTTAAGAGGGCTCACCACCCCCCAAATTCCCCTGAGCCTCCCACCACCCCCTTGGATCACCTCACCACCCACTAGGGGGCGGTACCGCCCACTTTGAGAATCAGTGGTCTAAAACAACGCCCAGGCTCTTGACGGAGGTAGATGGAGATAGGGGTTTGCCGTACATTACTCCTGTCGGGCGGCCCAGCCACAGGATCTCGGTCTTTGCTGAATTTACCTTCAGCCTACTAGCGCGCAACCATTTTGTCACCACTTCCAGACAAAAGATGAAGTTGTCCGGTATTTCAGAGACCCCAGACTCCAGGCACAGAAGTAACTGGGTGTCATCAGCGTACTGGTAGCATTCGAGATGTTTAAGATCATCTGGAGAGGCCCTGCTCTCGGTCCCGCCTTCTTCGCAGGCGCGACTGGCAGGGACGAGAGACAGGGCCTTTTCAGTGGTGGCTCCTCGGCTTTGGAACACTCTCCCTAGAGACATCAGATCAGCCCCCTCCCTCCTGACATTTTGCAAGAAAGTCAAAACCTGGCTATTTGAGCAGGCATTTCCTGATGAAATATAAGGCTTAATTAGATATATGGAATGACGACGATGCGATGGAAACTGATTTCAACATGACGCTGAGACTGCAATTGTATGTTTTTAATTGTTAATTTGTTATTATATGGTTTTAGGGGTTGCCTTGTTGCTGTGTTGTATTGAAGGCAGAGACTGCCTGTGTAAACCGTCCCGAGTCGTTATCTCTTTTTTTCTCTGTAGCCGAACAGATTGTCTCAGACTTTACCTCTGTTTGCTAAAACATTGCTTTCTGTCTAAGCTTTCATCATCTTCTCCCTTATTAACTTCTACACCTGACAAATCATGTTCTGAGAAGAGCGACGAAGAGCCTCTCTCAAGAATGTGGCCTTGTGAATTTTTCTGAAGCAGTTCAGGCCTCTCTTCCGAACTTAACTCAGGCCCAAGCAATCCCTCATCCGCAGGCCCATCATCAGGAGCAACATCCCCATTCCCATCATGAACATCAACATGAACTTCATGCCCATCGTGAACATCAAACACAATGACAGGCTGGACAGGCTGACATACAACACCTTCCAGAATTCCAGTTCTGGGGTATTCTGGGGACTTCTGCTAAAAAGACAGAAGCTGTGCCATGTGGAGGATTACAAAACTCCTTGGAATAGCTAATTCTGCAAGCCTCCAGTCTGTCCTAACATGATCGTGATGAGTGACAGGTGTCTCACGAAGCAACAGCGGATCGTTCCCCTCTGAATAAATAGGAGCCCTTTTTTGGTTAAAATACTGAGCCATCTTTAGACAACAAAAATGGTTTTGTTCCCTTCTACAATTCAGATTTAGCTCACGCCATACACAAAAGAGAAAGGGGGAGAGTAGGACACGGGCAGCTTTTGATGTACTTTGTGCCAAGGCTTTTCTTCTCCGTCTCCAGGCTTTCTGTTTCAGGGTTTTTGAAAATGAAAGCCACTCTGACGACAATCCCTCCCCTCCTGGGCAGCCAAGGCAAACATCTAAGGAGCACAATACTTTCAACTGGTTCATCAGCGCTCTGGGCATGGGCTCTCGTACCAGCAACATCTAAGTTTCCCTGCCTTTTGTGCATCCGCTTGCATTGCCGGGGAACCTTGTTAAGCATTTCCACATTTGAATTTGCATCCCGTCGCCTTTTCATGAATTTCCACCTCTCCCTGGGACCTCCGAACGGGCCATGAAAGGTCATCTGAGTACCTGATTAGTTGGTGGGCTATTCACTGGGACTCTGAATTCCACATTCTTTTAAAAAAAAACCTCAAAATATTCTTTAGACTGAGAGACTGAGAGAAGAAAGATTAGTTCCTTGGCACTCCAGCAGCCAGTCTCCCATCTATACTCAAGCCTCTTACCTCTCATTTTGCTTGTCAAACAAAAGACACTTCAGAAGGATATAGCAGCCATGGGAGGAGCAATAAAGCTGTGAATTGTAAACAACTGGAATCCGCAGGTGGAACAGGAGCCTTCAAAATATCTCTTCTAAACGCACCTACATTATTTTGACTATTTTGCATTGTGTCACTTGGAGGTGCATTCCATTTCGAAGAGGGCAGAGTGTGGCTCCTGCTCTGGAAATCTGCCCCATGCTTGTCTAACAGATAACCGGCTGAATCTGGGCACAGGGTGCATCTACACCAGGGGTGTTCACTAGGTAGATCGCGATCTACTGGTAGATCGCGTAGGGCGTCCTGGTAGATCGCAGGCAGGGCGGGAGGAAGGCTCAGTCCCGCCCCGCAGGCTCCCAACACCGCCCAAGTGCTGCCGGCCCTGGGTTATCTGGTTGTGGGGGGTCGGGAGCAGGTCAGGGTTTTGCCCTCCCTTCTGCTCGAGATCCCCGTGTACAACTGGTGGGCCACTGTGTGATACAGAATGCTGGACTAGATGGGCTGAGGTCCGATTCAGCATGGCTCTTCTTATGTTCTTATCTGAGGTCCTTTCCACACAGTTGAATAAAATCCCATGTTATCTGCTTTGAATCAGATTATATGGCAGTGTGGACTCAGAAAACCCAGTTCAAAGCAGATATTGTGTTATATGTTTCACATTTTTGTAGTGGGTAGGTAGATCATTTTGACTTGGTTGTTTTATAAGTAGCTCGCATGCTGAAAAAGTGTGAGCACCCCTGATCTACACTGTAGAATTAATGCAGCTTTTGACACCATGCTGTGAATCCTGGGACTTGTAGTTTGGTGAGACATCAGAGAAGGCTAAAGAGCATATAAAATTGCCACTCCCATGATTCCATAGTATTGAACCATGGTAGTTAAAGCTTCTGCCAACCTAACAGTTCGAAAACATGCAAATGTGAGTAGATCAATAGGTGCCACTCAGGTGGAAGATAACGGCACTCCATGCAGTCATGCCCATAGTCACATGATTTTGGAGGTGTCTATGGTCAACACCGGCTCTTTGTCTTAGAAATGGAGATGAGCATTAACCCCCAGAGTCAGACACGACTGGACTTAATGTCAGGGGAAAACCTTTACTTTTAGTTAAAGTGGTGTCAAACTGCATTAATTCTGTAGTGTAGATGCACCCAGCTCATTCAAGTCAGGAGTAGCTTCTTATATGCATTTTAGTGGTACTTGGCACAATGGGTTAAACCCTTGTGACGGCAGGACTGCTAACCAAAAGGTCAGCGGTTCAAATCCAGAAAGAGCAGGTTGAGCTCCCATTTTTAATTGTTTTTAATCTGATTAATGTTCTATTTATTATGTAACTGTTGTTTTAATTAATTGTATATATGGGGCATTGAATTGCTGCCGGCGGTAAGCCGCCATGAGTCCCCCTTCGGGGAAAGAGAAGGGCAGGGTACAAATATTTGTAATAAATGAAATAAATTTGTCACCTCCAGCTCCTCATGCGATGACATGAGTCAAGCCTCCCTTAGGATGGTAAAACATCTGGGTGTCCCCTGGGCAATGTCCTTGCAGATGGTCAATTTTCTCACACCAGAAGTGACTTGCAGTTTCTCAAATCGCTCCTGACACACACAAAAAAAGTGGCACTTCGTGTTCTCTTGAATTATCCCTTTGAATATTTAAAATTCTGGATGGGTTATTTTTGAAAGATAATATCTTCACCACAAAACACAATCGTAATTCCAACACTGTATCAAACTAGGGTTTACACTAACCCTAGCCGTGTTTGTGACCCTTTGAGGTGGTTCTTCCATCCTGTCTCAGAGTATACCGGCCATGAAAAGGTGCAGCAATGGCTTGTCAGTTCAGATAGCATTTCAAATTACAGAACTGCAAGCTATTGTTTGCAATCCACTTTCAAAACATCAGTTTCAGATTCTAGCAAATCATGTAGTATGATTTCTCAACCTGAGCATTGCAGACCCAAAACAATCAGTATGACTGACCAGTCCTTCAGTATTTTCTGTAATATGAATGTGGTCAACTGTTCTTTTGTAGGAGGGCTTTAGGGTGAGAGATAGTTGCTCAATAGAGCTTCATAGAATCAAAGAATCAAATCAGAGAGTTGGAAGAGACTACTAGGGTCCCATTCAGCCTCGCAGGAACACCTGTTCAAAGCACTCCTGAAAGATGGCCATCCAGCCTCTCTTTAAAAGCCTTCAGAGAAGGAGCCTCCACCAGAGCCATGCAGTCTATATTCCACTGTAAGGAAAACTGGATTGCCAGGAAGCTCTTCTCTCTTGCAGCTTTAATCCATTGCTCCACTGTGTCCAAGTCTCCAGAACAGCAGAAAACAAGTCTGCTCCCTCCTCAATGGGACATCCTTTCAGATACTTAAATATGGCTATCATGTCCTCTTCTCTCAGCCTTCTCTTCTCAAGCTAAACATTGCCAGCTCCCTAAGAAGCTCCTCAGAAGGTTTGACTTCCAGACCTTTGGCCATTTTTGGTTCCCCTTTTCTAGATACCTTCCATCTTGCTGATATCCTTCTTGAGTTGGCATCTTAAATCTCTGGACAAAGGCTACAATGAAAACATGGCGCAGTGATCAAAACACATCCAACTGCTTTGCAAGCAGGCCCGGATTACCCATAAGGCCTATGGGCGCAGGCCTAGGGGGGCGCCAGATCAAGGACCAAAAAAAATGTTCAGACAAAACCGCAATGTGCGGCATGATGACTCGCTCTCTCTCAATCTCTCAGGGGAGGGCAGGGGGAGAGCGCTGTGAGGGGGCGGGGGAGGAGGGAATGACGCCCCCCTCGCCCCCACCCCCTTGTCAAGGAAGGAGGGCGTAAGGAGGATGCGGAGGGAAGCCCCCGGGGCCGCTTCCTCCTCCTCACTGCGCCCTCCTTCCTTGAGTCAAGGAGGAGGAGGAAGGAAGGGAAGCCCCGCCCCCATGGCCGCTGCCACGCATGCGTGACAGGAGTTAGGCCGCGAGCGCCGCAGCCTCTGCCTCCTCTACCGTGTTCCTGGGTGCCGCAGCATCCCCGGGGGCTTCCCTTCCTTCCTCCTCCTCCGAGGAAGACGAGGAAGGAAGGGAAGCCCTGGGGCCGCTGTGGCACCCAGGAACATGGCGGAGGAGGCAGAGGCCGCGGCGCTCGCGCCCTCCCTCCTGTTGCGCATGGGTGGCAGCTGCCACGGGGGCAGGGCTTCCCTTCCTCCTCAGAGGAGGAGGAAGAGGCGGAGGGAAGCCCCACCCCCGTGGCCGCTACCGGGTATGCGTGGCAGCAGCCCCACCGCGGGGGCGGGGCTTCAAAGTGGCCTAGAGCGCCAAAACAGCTTAATCTGGGCCTGTTTGCAAGGACATGAATACTTCACGAGGAAAGCTTTTATTATCAAGCATTTCGTCCACAATATGGAAACAGGTCATTGAGATGCTCCTATTGTATAGCTAGTCTACTGACAAGAAAGTAATTTGACTCAAGGCATAACCTTTGTGTGAGTTTCCTATCTTCCCTGGGGACAAAATTGTTGACATTTAGAAATTGGGAAAACTGTAATGTACTCAAGTCCCCAGATTCCATCTAATCTTGAAACTAAGCAGGGCCAGCCCTGGTTAGTACATGGATGGGAGACCACCAGCACATACCAGGCACTGTAGGCTGTATTTCAGAGTAAGGAACTGGCAAAACTGCCTCTAAGCTTTCCATGCCTAACCAAACCCTCTGAAATTCATGGGACAGGAATAAATCAATAGGCAACTTGGACACATAGACATACCCACAGTCTATGCAGGCCTAGTGCATCTTAATGCAGGGGTTCTCGACCTTCCTAATGCTGTGACTGCTTAAAATTATTTTCGTTGCTGCTTTGTAACTGTAATTTTTCTACCATTATGAATTGTAATGTAAATATCTGATATGCAAGATGTATTTTCATTCGCTGGACCAAATTTGGCACAAATACTCGATACGCCCAAATCTGAATACTGGTGGTGTTTGAGGGGTATTGATTTTGTCCTTTGGGAGTTGTAGTTACTGGGATTTGTTGTTCATCTACAATCAAAGAGCATTGTGAACTCCACTAATGATCAGATTGGGCCAAACTTCCCACACAGAACCCCTATGACCAAGAAAAAAATACTGGAAGAAGGTTTTGGTGGGCATTGACCTTGAGTTTTGGAGTAATAGTTCACCTACATCCAGAGAGCATTGTGTACTCAAATAATGATCGGGACCAAACTTGGCACAAATACTCAATATCCTCAAATATAAATACTTTGTGGAGTTTGGGGAAAATAGACTTTGACATTTGGGAGTTGTAGTTGTTGGGATTTGTAGTTCACCTACAATCAAAGAGCATTCTGAACCCCACCGATGATCGGATTGGGCCAAACTTCCCACACAGAACCCCCATGTCTTAAAGGAACTTGCTGGTGAAAGCCTCCCTCCAGCCTTGCATGCTCTCCCTCGCCCACACATGCGCACCACGCTGCCATGCGCCAAGCACACCTGTTCTCCCCTCCTCACTTGGAGTCTCAGAAACAGCCCTCCCCTTGGCCGAGTGGCTGGCCAAACACAGAAGGAGGAGAGCTTTCGGTGGGAGGATTCGCCATCTATTTCCAAAAAGGAGGAGAAGGCCAGGCAGAGAAATATCAGCCTTCTCTGCCAAAGGGGTTCCTAAGACCATCAGGAATATTCAGGAATATGTTTTCTCTTGGGCTTTGGCAACCCCTCTGATACCCCCTCACAACCTCACCCCCAAGAGGCCTTGACCCCCAGGTTGAGAAACGCTGTATGAATGGCATATTTCCAAAAACTGAGGCAAATAAGTAGGAATCTGGAGTATTCTTTCCTGACTTGCTGAATGTAAACAGACTTACTTATAGACATAATTTTGGAGAATGCAGAGGAACGGAAACATGGCTGGAAATTAAATACCAAACAATGAGTCTCTCATGATAGAGGGTGAAACAGAAATGTTTTAATACCAAGTAAAAAAAATGAATCAGGCCACTGTAAAATCATGGATATTGGACTTTGCGTCACCAAAAGCAAATTATATCAGTTTTTCCACTAAAACACACTGCTTGCAGTGTCACCCACACTAAGTCACAAAATGCAAATAGCCAGGGAAGGTCATCGTTGCTCAATATGCACCACAAGACAATCCCCAGGCGCATGGGCTCCTGGTTTTTAAATGCTGACTCCCATTATTTTAGAATATTCATTCAAGCTTTAGCAAGTGCAATGCACATACAAGTATCTATTTTTAAACCTGCAATTATTTTTTCAACCTGTCCATTTGCTTTTTTGTGTTGACTCAAGAGCATCATTTTTTTGTCAATGGTGAGGGAGAAATATTTATTATTTATTTCTTTATTTACTATATTTCTATACCGCCTCTCTCAGCCCAAAGGCGACTTGAAGCGGTTTACATATGGCAATCAATGCCCACAAGATAAAATACAATTGAAACAATTAATAATATATCCATATAAAACCATAACAATTAGCAGTTAAAACGATTCTCAGCATCTCATCGTTAAAATCACTTTCCGTCACATCGTCTTATCATTCCATAAGTCTCAATTAAACAGTTAAACTGCGTCTGCAAATGCCTGCTCGAATAGCCAGGTCTTAACTCTCTTTCGAAATGTTAGGAGGGAGGAGGCCAATCTAATGTCCCTAGGGAGGGCGTTCCATAGCCGAGGGGCCACCACTGAGAAGGCCCTGTCTCTCGTCCCTGCGGATCTGCGAGGAAGGCGGGACCGAGAGCAGGGCCTCTCCGGACGATCTTAAACACCTAGATCAGTGGTTCTCAATCTGTGGGTCCCCAGGTGTTTTGGCCTACAACTCCCAGAAATCCCAGCCAGTTTACCAGCTGTAGGGATTTCTGGGAGTAGAAGGCCAAAACATCTGGGGACCCACAGGTTGAGAACCACTGACCTAGATGGTTCATAGGAAGATATGCGTTCGGACAGGTAAGATGGCCAGATCCTTAAGGTTTTGCCCAGATAGGTTACTTCCTTTGGCTTTTCGAAAAAGATTCTACGTAATTACTCTTCCCACTCAGTGGCAAAGATGAAGAGATCAGATTGTGGCTTCTAGTAGAAGAGCGAAATCACATTACAGCGAACTCTGGGGAGCAACTCTGAGTTCATTATAGCCAAGTTACTCCTCTGGCCCTCTTTGGGAATAGAATTAGGAAAGAGACAGGCTGAGAGTCCATCGAGCTAGAATCAGGAAGCTATTGTGCAATTGTCAAACGTGCATTCCACTCTCAAGCAATCTAGCAGAGGACAGACTGAACAACAGAATAGTATTTCAGTTACTAGATATAGAAGAATTGCATGAAAATACACGAATGTATGCAGTTGGCCCTCTGTATCCACGGATTCCACTTGTCAAACCTGTACTCTATTCTCAAGCAATTCAGCAGAGGGAAGCCTGGATAATAGAATAGTGTTTCAATTACTAGATATACCAGAATGGCATGGAAATACATTATTCTATCGTTGGCCCTTTGTATCCATGGATCCCATCATCCACAGTTTGATAACAAAAATTAATTCCAAAAAGTACACTTAGATTTTGCCATTTTATATAACAGACATCGTTTTATTATGTCATTGCTTATAATGAGAACTTGAGCATCCTATGAGATTTAGTTATGCATGAGGGGCCCTGGAACCAAACCTGGGTATTATTTGCTACACAACAAGACACAGTAAACAAGATCACTATTTGATCACACGTCGAACACTTCCCAAGGGCCTAGGACTGTGTGATGCATCGGGGAATGATGCATGCAGATCCCAGTCAGGTGGACTTTTGCAGCTGACAGATAGTAATTTTGTTAGCACTGATTGTGTTTAAGTGTAGGCCAAGGTCTTGTACCCAGTGTGCTGTACCCAGTGTGCTGATCACCACTGGGATCACCTTTACTGGCTTGTGCCAAATTCTCTGCAGTTCGATCTTTAAACCCTCGTATCATGTCAGCTTTTCGATTTGCTTCTTGTCAATTCTGCGATCACCTGAGATTGCAACATCGAAATCCGTAAGCATGTGGACAATTTCAACAGAAAGGAGGAAACCATAAAAATGAACAAAATCTGGCTACCACTATTTAAAATCTCTAAAATTATAACAGTAAAGTAACACACAAACACAGGGAAACTCCAGAGAGGAAACAATAAGGGACAGCTAATCACTTCTTAACAAAAGATTCCCCCAGGCACCAACAAGCCACACCAAAAAACTGCCAGACCATCAAATGCTAATCAAGGTGGCCAATTGAAACATTCACACCTAGCTACACCCTGGACATTCCACAGATATATAAACCCAGTTTTCCTAGTTTCCAACAGATCTTACAACCTCTGAAGATGCTTGCCATAGATGCAGGCGAAACGTCAGGAGAGAATGCTTCTATAACATGGCCATATAGCCCAAAAAACCTACAACAACCCAGATCCACACTTTGTTTTTCCCCACAATCATGAGGCCAGGAGTCTTGTGCTCCAAAACTCTGTCAGTCTGAATTTGGAAGTCTCAGAGTAATTTGACATGTTCATTTTTTATAACTTTTTCAGGCTTGTGATCCCTCCAGTTTTTGTTGCAGGCAAATGGTATTTGTTGCACATGTCCCAGTGGATCATCTAAGCCAGTGTTTCCCAACCTTTTTTGAGCTGCGGCACACTTTTAACATTAAAAAAATCCGGGGGCACACCACCAACCAAAATGACACAAAATGACACTCTTAACACAGTAAAGAACGGCTGGGGGATGGTGGCCTGCTGGGCGCAGCTGCTGGGAGTGCCGAAGCCGGGGGAGGGGGAGGAGCCAGGCCGTGCCATGCCCCCTCCCCCCGGCTTCAGTTCTCCCACAGCTTTGCCAGCCTTTAGGGGGCAGTGCCAAGCCAGCAATGTGCTGGCTCTGTCACTGCTGGCTTGGCACTGCCCCCTCAAGGCTGGCAAAGCTGTGTGAGTGCTGAAGTCGGGGGGTGGGGGAGGGTGCCATGCCCTGCCCCCTCCCCCGGCTTCAGCTCTCCCACAGAGGAGGAGCATGAGTGGTGGATGGGCTTAAGTGGACGGGGCTCCTCCTCCACGCGGCTTCAGCAAGCGAGGGGCGAGAGTCATGGTGGGAGTCATGGCGGATTGGAGGCTGGCTGGGGAAACGGCCGAAGGAGGCGGCGCCCCGGCCCCTTCTTCTTTCTCTTCGCCACCGCCCGGCCCTTCCTCCTCCCCCCCCCCAGGGAGCAGGAGTTCGGCAGGAAGAGGGGGAAGGAAGGGGGGCAGAGAGCTATTCTCACGGCACACCTGATGATCGCTCACGGCACACTGGTTGAGAAACACTGGTCTAAGCTAGTGTTTTTCAACCTTTTTTGAGCCGCGGCACATTTTTTACATTTACAAAATCCTGGGGCACACCACCAACCAAAATGACACAAAATGACACTCTAACACAGTAATACATATAGTTAATATGTTTTTTAAAGTATTTATATTTTCCTGACTGTGAGAGCCGTTCAGCAGTGGAACTCTCTGCCATGGAGTGTGGTGGAGGCTCCTTCTTTGGAGGCTTTTAAGCAGAGGCCATCTGTCAGGGGTGCTTTGAAGGCAATTTCCCTGCATATTGGGTGAAAGAGGCCCGTGAGGTCTCCTCCAACTCTAGGATTCTATGAATCTCTGGCTATTCCAAAGGAATTCCAGCCTGTGAAGGCCAGAGAGCAGAGCTCAAGAGGCAGGAGGGGAAAGGAAGCCCGGAAGTCAAGAGGCAGGACTGGGCTGTCTGGCTCTTCCAAAGGGATCCGAGTCTCTTATGGTCGGATATGGGAGCTGAAGAGGCAGGAGGGGAGGCCGAACACAGAGGAAGAAGGAGAAGGCAAGAGGCAGGGGAAGGGTATCTGGAGGGAAGGGGGAGGGGGGAAGGGAGGGAGACCTCACTACCTCCGAGGAGGCTAGTCATAGATGCAGGAGAAATGCCAGAAGAGCGTGCTTCGAGAAGGAAGGGAGGGAGGAAGGGAGAGCTGGGCCAGGCTGCTTGCTCGCTCTCTCCTCAAGGCCATGGAAGAGGTGGCCCTTGGCTGACAGGCGTGTTCGGGGAGGCCTCACCGCCCCTTTCTCGGCCCTGGAGGGGTCACTCCACCCCTCTCCGCCCCTAAGGCCACTTACCCCAGCCCCTCTCCTACCACCTCTTCCTTCCTTCCTTCCTTCACTCCCTTCCTCCCCCCTCCGGAGAAGAGGAAGCCAATGGAAAGCTAAGGGACAGGGCCTCTGCGCTCCCAATTGGCCGCCCATGAGGTTTGTCGCCGACTGCCTCTCTCGGCCCCGCCCCTGTGCCGGGCTCATTTCCATGCTTAAAGGGACAGAGGCCAATTTCCCACGGCACACCTGATGATCGTTCACAGCACACTAGTGTGCCGTGGCACACTGGTTGGGAAACACTGATCTAAGCAACGATTATGCTCTACTTATTGTTGTTGTTATTATTATTACTATTACTACTATTTGTACGCCTCTTTTCTCTCTCGAACAAGACTCAGAGCAGCTCGTAATCTGAAAAATTATGTCATTAAAAACCTACAAAATATAAACATCAAAACTGAAGTAAACACAATGTTATGAAAACAAGTCAGTTAAAATCACACTAAATGAAACAACAGCAACTGGAAGTAGGGATGTCAAGAGGGCTGGAAGAGAGAAAAATTATAATTAACGAATGGAGATAGAGAGCACAGCTGGCTAAATCTAAAGAGAAAGAAGAAAAAATGAGAGCAGAAAAAGTGGGAAAACAAACATTTAATAGTATTGTTGTTTTTTTAATGTTGTTAATTGCTTTTAGGACCCAATGTTAAAGAAAAAAGGCAGAGCGAGGTAGAGGGAAAGGAGAAAAAGGAGAAGCAGCCTGCGGTGCCTTCTGGCTGCAGTGGCTGCCTCCCCAGGAGAAGCACCTGGAACAGGGCACAGCCCCCAGAAGTGAACAAAATCATGAATTTAGCCTCTTCTTTTTTTTTACTATTGCCACATAGCCAGGACTCTGCCGGTACGCAGGCCGAGGTGAACCAAAACAAAGGCGTGCCGCCACCAACCACCATCAACTGCAGGCATGGCCGGATTATCCATAAGGCCACCCTAGGCCATGGCCTAGGGCGGCAGCCATGGCGGACGGGCAGGTCCAGACCCCCCCCCAATTTTAAGTTCAATCTTTGGGCGCAGAAGTGGCCAAAGATCGACCTTTTTTTCTCAGCCGGGCCAGCATGGTGGCTTTAGGAGGGAGGGAGGAGCCGTGGGGAGCCTCCCTGCAGCTCCTCCCACCCTCCTAAAGCCACCATGCCAGCCTCAGAAGGACGGTTTCGGCCACTTCTGAGGCCGGCGTGGTGGCTTTAGGAGGTAGGGAGGAGCCGTGGAGAGCCTCCCTGCGGCTCCTCCCTCCCTCCTAAAGCCACCATGCCGGCCTGTGAAGGGCGATTTCGCCGCTTCTGAGGCCGGCGTGGTGGCTTTAGTAGGGAGGGAGGAGCCGTGGGGAGCCTCCCCGCGGCTCCTCCCTCCTTCCTAAAGCCACCATGTCGGCCTCAGAAGCAGCCGAAGCTCGCCCTTTTTTCTCAGGTCGGCGCAAGGAGGAAGGGGCGGAGCCGCAGAGGGAAGCCCCGCCCTTGGGACCACTGCCGCGAATGCGTGGCATCGGCTCTGGGGGTGGGGCTTTCCTTCCTCCCCCTCCTCGTGCCGGCGAGGAGCAAGAGGCGGAGCCGGGATGGAGCTGGGTGTCACGATGCAAGGACTCGGCCGGCCCCTTAATCACACACACAGAGACGGTAATCAGCTAACTATTTTTATTGAAGAATAAAACATATAAAAAGGCAATTGTCCAAAGATAAAAGTATAGTCCAAAAGTAAAGAGTCTGTAGTATAATCCCAATGCAAAGGTCTTGGCAAAAACTTGGCAAAAGCTCCACAAATCCAAGCGGATCAAGAAACAAGGTAAGTTCAATGCAAGGTTCCAAGAAACTTCTTGGCAAGGAATGAGCCTTGGCTCGCTACACTTCACTAGGATAGAAGTGGCCGAGGTACTGAGGATCCATTCCCACGGATCCTATACTTAAACCTCACGGCGGCCCCCAGGACGCTCTAGGCTACGACGGTAGTCTGTGCTACGGGACCTCGCGCCTCTCTGGCGCTCTAGGCGGCGGTGCCAATCCCTCCTGCTGGAGTCGATGCTCCGTCTCCTAACAAAGCTCCGACCTTGCCTCCCAGCACCTGGCTCGCTATCTTCATGAGAGTCAAACTCCCCTTCGTCTTCCATGGCCTCCTCGCCCATGTTTTCCCAAATTCTCTCCTGTGATCCGTACCCACCCGGTTTCTCATAACAAAAATCGCTATCAGCACTTTCAGGATCAGCCTGACCTTCCCAGTTCCCATAGGCATCCGGCCAACCTTCATCCCAGGCCAAGCTCTCTGTGGGAGGGGAAGGTCCAGCTAGCTCATTAACCCCTTCCTCCATTTCATCCTCAGCTGCGGCTGGCTCTAATGCAAGTGGGACCCCCGGTGCTGCCCCCTGCCCCCCCCCAGGCACAAAAGAGAACTGGGGTGCTACACTGGGGGGGGGGAGCCGGGGCGGAGCGGAGCCTTTGGCCTAGGGCGCCAAAAGGGCATATTCCGGGCCTGACTGCGGAACATGATACATGACAACTATAGTTAGTCTTCCACATTTGCTAAGGTTGGGGGGCATAGGAGCCCCGTGAAAGTGAACGTGGATAAAGAAATTGCTGGGTTTTTACCTGAAGCTGACTAAAGACTCACACTGGAGGATCTACAGATCCCTAAATTGGCATTCTCTCTAGAAATCCTTAGGTTCTCTAGGTCCACTGAGGGACCTAGAGGTTCCCAAAGAGAACTTTTCAATAAAACCTGTGAATAATCAAATCTGCAAATGTGGAGAGACAATAGTAGTTTTAAAGGTAGATACTGATCAGGATAGTTCAATATCACATATGAAACGTTCAGTAGATCCCAGTCTACCTCTACGTCACAAGCGCAGAAGCATGTCCGCTCTGTTTACAAGGTAACATATTTTAATGCTATTGAACATTATCTTCATGCACATTACAGAGACGCACACAGAGAATCACGCTCAGACATGACACGAATACTTATCCTCAGCCTCTCCTGACCTTTTATTCCCTCGTAGCAATTTCCAGATTTTCTGCTGGAACAGTCTGTGTCTGTTCGAATATATCGTTCTCCTTCTTCAGACTCTTATGCAATTCATGTGGGTCACCAGCCAGAGCTTCATGCTCTCCCCACATCTCTCTCAATTTCAGTCTAGGGGCCTGTGGCCCTCCCCTCCTTGTCCTGCCCTCTTCCTTCACCTCTGTTTGCATTATCTATTTATCACACATTTGAGGGCTCTGCATGTCAACTGAAGTTGACCAACATGCCATTGTCCTAATTTGCTACCAAAAGGACTTTCTTGGGGTTGAGATTCATTCAACTGGCTCCTACGGCAGAAATGAAGATGCCTTCAAACATTCAGGCTCTTTAACACATCTCCCAAGATACACCTTTACAAGCACATAGTGAGTGGATCTAGAGCAGTGGTTCCCAAACTTTTTGGCCTACCGCCCCCTTTCCAGAAAAAAATTTACTCACTGCCCCCCTAGAAATTATTTTTTAAATTTTTAAATAGCAATTAAACAGAAAGATATACGTATTAGTGTTTCTACCTTTTTCGTAAAATTAAATGTTTTAATGTGCTTTAATTTTAATTTTAATGTTATTTTAATTGCATGTTGTTTTTATGGCATTGAAAAAAGAAGGGGCCGGCACTAGACAAGCGAGGCCCACCTTAAAAGGCACCTCCCGCTCGCCCCGCCCTGTGCCGGGCCCAGCAAGGCACGCTTGCGAGGACGTCCCCATTGGAAGAAAGAGGCAATACACAGGACTGCGCCATGGGTGGGGTTGACGAGAAGAAGGATGCGCGCACTGCAGTTTCCACAGCAACGCCTGCCCGGGGATTGCATGCTTGCGACTGTGTTCCTGTGAGTTGCCGTGGAAACCACAGCACGCACCTCCTTCCTTTCGTCAACCCCGACCACGGTGCAGTTCTGTGTGTCGCCTCTTTCTTCCAATGAGGAGGTCCTCGCAAGCGCACGACCCTGCAAGTGGGAAGGAAGCCTGGCTCACGCCACCGCCCCCTTACAGGGGTTCAGCGCCCCTCAAATTCTCCTGAGCCTCCCAACGCCCCTTTGGATCGCCCCACCGCCCACCAGGGGGTGGTACCACCCATTTTGGGAACCACTGATCTAGAAGAATGAGGAACTTTAAGACATACTCAACATTTATTTCTTGTGTACCATCATCCACCGCCAAACCATAAGAACGGATCATGATCATACTTAGTTTCATGTTAATGATAAGGCATGGTGAACACGGTGCCATATATGCCAAACAACTGCTGATACATCAATAAATATGCAAATCCAAGACAACTGCAAATGGGTATGACAACCCACAGAAAATTATAGTAGGGAAATCTTGTGATTTTCACCCTTTCTATTAAGAAACTCTAATGAGGAACTCTTTACATATAACGATAACCAAGACATTTAAGCAGTCATTTCCTTAGATCCCTAGATGTTGTCACACTGTACCTCTCATTATCGTCAGTGATAATGGTCAATGGTAAAGGATTTTTAGAACTGCATTCTATTAGCTACAGTGACCCTTACAAGAACACCTCAGCAAGCAAGAGTCCAAAAGTCGCAGGCTAAAACCCAGAAACTTAAGCCATGGCTGATACCAAATGAGACCCTCCCTCCTGGGCACACAAAAGACTGGGCGACACTGAATGGACTGCGCTCTGGCACCACAAGATGCAGAACCAACCTTAAGAAATGGGGCCACCCAACTCCTCCACAACTCGAGGATTGGGAGAGCAAAGTGTGGGATCTCATGAGCATGGACACGCTATCCTATTATCTTAGCGAGGCAGAAGGCAGGTCACTAAAAAAGACAGATTGGTCACCATTTCTGGCCTACATGAAGACCCGGGAGGACACCCCCCCCCCTACCAAGACGGCTACTCACGCATAGAGCCCAAGTTACTCCATCCCTCCCACGGGACTTGAAGTACCAAGAAAACTTCTAAAGACTCAATCTCCCCTCTCTACAGGGAAAAGAATCCATATTCTCCCCCCCACGTGTCGGACTTAACTGACGGAACTGTAAAAAGAGACCGGAAGCCAAAGAGTTACTCCCTCCCAAACATTGCTGACTCTACCTACCATCCCCCCCCCCGCCTGCCCACTTCCCTCCCCCCATCCTCCCTCCCCCCCCCCCCATTCCAGGTCCTCCCCACCCCACCCAAATACCGCCCCCACCCTCATCCCCACCCCCACCTCTTTCCCTCTCATCCAGTTTAAAAGACCCCCCCTTCTCCTTTTTACTTCCTACTATCCTATACCCGAAAATGTTCCACCTCTTTCATTGTTAACCGTGAAACCCTAATAATTTTTTTTTTAAAAAAGAAAAGAAATGGGGCCACAAAGTGGAGTCCACAACATATGAGTGTGGAGAAGAGCAAACCACAGACCACCTACCACAATGCAGCCTGAACCCAGCCACATGCACAATGGAGGAGCTTCTCACCGTAATACCAGAGGCACTCCAAGTGGCCAGCTACTGGTCAAAGGACATTCAATAGAATGCCATGTTTTAAAATACATTATAACTGCACCTTCGGTTCGCTTCTGACATGATAAAAAAATTGCATTAGCTTCTATGAGTGCAATTTTGAGAAAAGCTTTTTTAGAGAGATAGATCTGCAATAGAAATGAATACTTTCCACCAACGCATTATGGGCTATTCTACAGAATTTCAGCCCATTAAATTACGACCATATGAATCAGTTTCTTTGAGCCAAATTCACAAGTCACTCTAATGGTAATCTGCGGCGAAGTTCATAATTGCAAAGCAGTTGCCTTCGATGGAATGTGTGTGTGTGTGCAGGCTCAAAATAAGCTCTTAGATCCCAAACAAGAAAACACACCATGTACAAGCTGAAGTGTCAGATGGCATCACACTTGAAGAGAGAGAATTTGCATCAACCCAAACCTGGTGCAGAGTTTCTGGAACTGCAAAAAAAAACATGGCTCTAGCAATTTACTTCACAGAACTGTTCTGGCCATTATTCAGATTTACCAGCTGACCAATGCTAACTATATTTCAGTTCTGATTGCAAGGTAAAGCTGAGTCTGGACTACCTGACTCCAGACCACTAGTGGAGGCTTCTTTGATAAATAAAAATAAATGCCTAATCCCTAAAAGCTAGATACCAGAAAAACAGGCAAGGTTAACACTCATCTCTCTCATACACAGCTCTCTGTACACAGAGGAGGGGAATATATAGAAGCAACATGTCAGCATCCCCAGCAATGTATGAAGGGATACAGCTCAGGACAGACCGAGGTATTTTTCACTATATGAATCATCTTACCTGTATAGGCCATGTTCTTAGGGTTTCCGTAGGGAGCCCCAGGTTGAACGGGGCTGTAAACAGGATTCATTCTGGAAGACGGGGAAACGCTGAAAGAGAAAGGAGAGAGGGATCTTGAAAACAGCTTCCTTTTCCCCATCCCCTGTGTTCACAACAGGACAGTCATCACCACCACCACCACCACCACCAGCAGCACCATCTTCATCTGTCTTGGGAGCGATCCGTAAATTTGGAAGTGAAAGCAATAGAAACAGAAAAACACTATATAGATAGATAGATATTAATTGAATACAAAATGTATAATCTGAAAGGCATGAGAGTAAAATGTGTATCCTTGTTATAGAAGATGTAATATATATATCTGGCATTACTTCGCGAACGAAGATTCTTAGGAAGGACTCATCCCAACGCGTTGATGACTCAAAAGGCCAATCCGAGATAGGCAAGTTGGGTTGCAGAAAGCACAGCAAAAAGTCTCCTTGCAGTATCATTGCAGATTTGATCAATATGGATTTGATATATGTGTGGGAATGAATGGAAGAATGTATGGATGGAGTTAATAATTCTGGAGACACCAGTATAATATTAAGGCCTGCAATGACTAACTATCTGCTTGCTGGACTGTAATTAAAAGTTGCTAATAAGAACTGAAAAGTACACTCTGATAAAAACTGGGACAATGATAACAGAAGTGTTTACAATGTTAAGAAGGAAGTCAACATAAGATCAACAGCAATCAAGAAGAATCAACATTTGGCCAGGAAACTGAGATGGATCCAGAATGGAAGATGTCTATCATTAACTTACAACTTTTGATGACATCTTCAGAATATTCCTATAAAAGACACAATCTAATAATGCTCAAATTGTGGCAGACATGAGGATTCTGTTCCACCCGTCATGCTCTGCTCCATGGGAAGGAGAGAGATGGTGTATTCGGAGAGTGGCAGATTTGCAAAGGAGCAGTTTGGTCACTTTGGGGCTTCTTTCTCAAGAAAGAGGAAGAAGTGCACTTTTGGAGTCTTGGATTTTGTGCAGAGTCAGGTTCTTCTGTATGGAAAACAGAGAACTGGTCCTTGGCATTGTGCTTAGGGAAGGGATGCATTTTGGAGTTTTGAAGTTATTGAAGGTTTGGAACTGTACGTTGGCAGGCTGCAGGAAAGCAGGGTCTGGCCTAACAGGTGCATGAGGATGAATGCGTGTACATCACGGCTGCCCACACTTTTTCAGCACGCGAGCTACTTATAATAAAACCAAGTCAGAAAGATCTACCTACCTCCTCAAGGCTGGAGAGGGGAGGGGGCAGGGGCGGGTCTTGGTGCGGCCTGGCTCCACCCCCCTCTGGCTTTCGCTCTACCAGCAGCTTCTCCAGGCTTGAGGATGGCAGTGCCAAGGCAGTGGTGGCATAGCTAGCACAAGGCTGGCTTGGTATTGCCATCCTCAAGCCTGGAGAAGCTGCTGGTAGAGCGGAAGCCAGAGGGGGACGGAGCCAGGCCGCATCAAGACCCGCCCCCTCCCCAGCTTTGACACTCCCAGCAGCTTCTCCAGGCTTGAGGATGGCAATGCCAAGCCAGTGGTGGCATAGCTAGCACAAGGCTGGCTTGGCATTGACATCCTCAAGCCTGGAGAAGCTGCTGATAGAGCAAAAGCCAGAGGGGGTGGAGCCAAGCCGTGCCAAGCCCCGCCCCTCCCCTCTGGCTTTGGAGCTCCCAGCAGCTTCTCCAGGCTTGAGGATGGCAATGCCAAGTCAGCCTTGTGCTAGCTATGCCATGACTGGCTTGGCATTGACATCCTCAAGCCTGGAGAAGCTGCTGGTAGAGCGGAAGCCAGGGGGGGTGGAGCCAGGCCGCGCCACGCCCCACCCCTCCCCTCTGGCTTTGGAGCTCCCAGCAGCTTCTCCAGGCTTGAAGATGGCAATGCCAAGCCAGTGGTGACATAGCTAGCACAAGGCTGGCTTGGCACTGCCATCCTCAAGCCTGGAGAACCTGCTAGGAGTGCCGAAGCCGGGGGTGGGGGGTCTTGGCACGTCCTGGCTCCGCCCCCCTCTGAGAAGCGCCCCATCCGGCTGGGATCAACCTCCTTCGGTCCTG
Source organism: Anolis apletophallus (assembly GCA_030556195.1). Lineage (NCBI taxonomy): Eukaryota > Metazoa > Chordata > Lepidosauria > Squamata > Anolidae > Anolis > Anolis apletophallus. The sequence continues at coordinate 202,219,559 of JARBWK010000004.1, read as the reverse complement.
GGATTGACTGATCGACCGCGATCAACTTCCTGGGCAACCCTGGTGTACATGTATGTGAATGTTGAGTGAAAATGTAATTCCCCTTTGTCTGTTTGTTAACCAATGTAATTGTGAGTCCAATATAGTTGCATAGAATCTGTATGTCTAAATGTTTTTCTGTAATGTGATTTACCCTCCCACAATGGAAATTGCAAGAAAAAGAACCTATTCTTTATAGTTATTGAAAAGTCATTCATGACATAGTCTCAAAAGCATGCATAACATTCCCCAATCTCCTAATGATGAGTAAGAGATTGACAAAGTCACATTTCTTCCAGCCCTATACCATACTGATAGCCATAGAAAAATGACAGGACTGAAAACAATCAGCAACTACATTACATGAAAATGAAGGCTTCTCATGGCGAAAGAATCTATATCGTGCCATTTCCAAGTGCTTTTCAATCAAGCCGAGTGCCTAGGGAGAGGTTTGTGTGAGCCCTTGGCCTCCTTTGTAGTAAAGTCTGGACAATACAGAAGGACTGCCAGCCTCTGAGGGCCAAGTTATGCTAAATGCAAGTCTGCCTGGATGTCGCTTGGTTTGTCAAACCAAAAGCTAGTTTCAGCATTTCTCTCTCTCTGCTCCCAGACTGCAATCTCCTCCTGGGGCTGGCACATTGACAGCATGTTCAGTACTATCTAAAATGGTGCCGCTCCAGGCAAAGAACCACCTCTTAAAAATTAATAATCATCCTGCCTATTATGCTACTAATAAAAATTATTAGTAGCATAATAGGCAAGATCTTTTCTCTCTGTCTTTTACTCAGAGGGGGGAGAAAGCAAGGGGCCTGGGAATTTCTGCCTAGTGCTGTCAGTTAAGCAACTGCTCAGTTAATTATCTTAATGAACCACATTCTCGACTCTGAGAAATCAGCCATTAAGCTTTATTAAGCAAGCCATTTGTCTCCACAGCTACCTAGACATTTTTAAACACAGTCCAAAAGGTGCTCTTTTCATAAAACAATAATCCAAGCGCGCAACATGCAATGGGTACTGATGGGCCATGAGCAATTTGATAGATCGTAAAGTCTTCCCTTTTGACCTCCAGATAATGAACAAGTCAAATGTTAAATCAAACAACAACTGGTTTGACAATTAGTATTTAATTAATTATGTTTTCCAGCCATTTCCAAGCTAAGCTGTATTAGTTGCTCTCCAAAGAGATGCAAGGGTATTAAACAACAACAGCAACATGGGGTTTTTTGGAAATGAAGGGTAGAGGTTCCAAAGGGGTAAAGCAAGGAATATTTGCAAAACTCTTCAAACCTACTACTGACCGAAGGTCATGAGTTCGAAGCCAGCCCAGGTCGGAGTGAGCTCCCGACCAAAATTGTGTAGTTTGTTGTCGACCTTTGCAGCCCGAAAGACAGTTGCATCTGTCAAGTAGGAAATTTAGTTACCACTTTGTGGGGAGGCTAATTAAGTGATTTATGAGGCCATAAAAATCTCCAGGAAGTATGCAAAGAATGCGGAAGCGACAGCTCCCCTGGTGGCCAGAAGCTGGAATGTTAAATAGCCTCTGAGTGTCTGTCTATATATGTTGTGTGTCTATGGCATTGAATGTTTGCTATGTATATGTACAGTGTAATCCGCCCTGAGTCCCCTGCGGGGTGAGAAGGGCGGAATATAAATACTGTAAATAAATAAAATAATAAACCTGAACAGAGTTTTCTGCCTGATCCATGGCAATCTAAGTGCCTCTGACACAAAATGCTGCCATCCAGCCCAGTATCTATTGAATCTGCATTTGGCTGATGGGCAGAGAAACATGATGGCGAATCACCTAACTCATAACTGACATCTGCTGGGAAGTAGCAACCAGCAATGAAAAGACCAAAGCATTGGCATCTCTGGCCCATCCTCTGTTTGGATATCAGTGAGCATGCCAATGTCTAAAATCAAGAAACAGCTTCCTAAGATCTACAGAGTTACTTGCAGGAACACCTCAGCAAGCGAGAGTCCAAAAGTGGCAGGCTCAAACCCAGCACCTCAATCAGTGGCTGAGACTGGATGAGAGACTCCCCCTTGGGCACACAGAAGAGTGGAAGACCTGGAAGGCACTGAACAGTCTGAACTCAGTCTGGCACTACGAGATACAGAGCTAACCTTAAGAAATGGGGCTACAAAGTGGAGTCCAGGACATGTGAGTGCTGAGAAGAGCAAACCACAGACCACTTACTACAATGCAGCCTGAGCCCTACACAATGGTGGACCTTCTCACAGCGACACCAGAGGCACTCAAAGTGGCCAGCTTCTGGTCAAAAGGACATTTAGCATAATGCCAAGTTTTTAACTTTCTTTGTGTTTCTAAATGCATTTTAACTGTAAGTTGCTTCTGACACGATAAATAAACAACCTAACTCGTATGCATCAAACTAGAGGCCCACAGGCCAAATCTGGCCCTCAGTGTCATTCATTATATGTGCCCACCCCCAAATGCTGGACTACAACTCTTATATTCCTCATCATTAGATATCATGACTAGAACTTATGGTAGTTACACGACAGTAACATATGGAAGGCTGCATTTAGCAGAGTGGGATTTGAAATTAGATACAATGCTTGTGGAGATAATGCCTGTCGTTTAACCTTTCCCCAACCTCAGAGCTATAAGTACTGTTGGGTTGCAATTCCCATTATCCCCAGCCCATGTGGCAGATAATCAAAAGAATTACTTAATGCCTTCTTTGCCTTAGTCTTCTCACAAAAAGAAAGTCATCTTCAACCTCAGCAAGATGAGGGAATAGAGGACATCCAACCCCAAATTGGGAAACAAGTCGTCCAGGAATACCTGGCCGCTCTAAATGAGTTCAAGTCCCCAGGGCCAGATCAACGACACCAAAGAGTATTGAAGGAACTAGCGGAAGTCACTTCGGAACCATTGGCAATCATCTTTGAGAGTTCTTGGAGAATGGGAGAAGTCCCGGCAGATTGGAGGAGGGCCAAAGTGGTCCAAATCTTCGAGAAGGGAAAAAAGGATGACCCAAACAATTACTGTCTCGTCAGCCTCACATCGATACCAGGCAAGATTCTGGAAAAAATTATTATGGAAGTGGTCTGCAAATACTTAGAAACAAATGTTGTCATTGCTAATAGTCAACACGGATTTATCAATAACAAGTCATGCCAGACTAATCTGATCTCTTTTTGATAGAGTTACAAGCTGGGTAGATACGAGGAATGCTGTGGATGTAGAATAAAGGTGAATAAAGAAAAATTATTTTCTTTGTCACAAAACACTAGGACTAGAGGGCACTCCCTGAAGCTCCAAGGTAGGAAAATTAGGACTAATAACCACCCCAAATATTTCTTCACCCAGAGGGTCAGAAGGGGCTTTGGAACTCACTTCCAGAAGAGGTTGCATGAAAAATACATCAGCTGTCAGCCTGAACAATTCTTCAAGGCAAAGGATTAGACAGATTCATGGATACCAAGTGTATCGGTAGTTACTGAAAAGGACATTCAAGTGCCACCTCGGAGTTGGTTGAGGTAGGCAGGATTTCCCTGGGTACTGGTTGTGGGGGTCGGGAGCAGGTCAGGGCTTTGCCCTCCTTCTGCTCGAGATCCCCCGTGTACAACTGGTGGGCCACTGTGTGATACAGAATGCTGGACTAGATGGGCTGAGGTCCGATTCAGCATGGCTCTTCTTATGTTCTTATGTTCTTATACCTGGATTTCAGTAAGGCCTTCGACAAGGTCCCCCATGACCTTCTGGCAAGAAAACTAGTCCAATGTGGGCTAGGCAAAACTATGGTTAGGTGGATCTGTAATTGGTTAAGTGGATGAACCCAGAGGGTGTTTCTCCTCAATGCTTCCTCTTCATCCTGGAAAGAAGTGATGAGTGGAGTGCCACCAGAAGGGTTCCGTCCTGGGCCCAGTCCTGTTCAACATCTTTATTAATGACGTAGATGAAGGGTTAGAAGGCAGGATCATCAAGTTTGCAGATGACAACAAATTGGGAGGGATAGCCAATACTCCAAAAGATAGAGCAGAATTCAAAACGATCTTAACAGATTAGAGAGATGATTGGCCAAAACTAACAAAATGAAGTTCAACAATGACAAACGCAAGATACTCCACTTTGGCAGAAAATAAGAAATGCAAAGATAATGAATGGGGGACACGTGGCTCGACTGCAGTATGTGTGAAAAAGATCTTAGGGTCCTTGTGGACAACAAATTAAACATGAGCCAATAATGTGATGTGACGGCAAAAAAAGCCAATGGGATTTTGGCCTGCATCAATAGGATTTTAGTGCCTAGGTCCAGGGAAGTCATGCTTCCCATGCTCTATTCTGCCTTGATTAGATCACACCTGGAATATGGTGTCCAATTCTGGGCACCAAAATTGAAGGGAGATATTGATAAGCTGGAATGTGTCCAGAGGAGGGTGACTAAAATGATCAAGGGTCTGGAGAACAAGCCCTATGAGGAGCGGCTTAAAGAGCTGGGCATGTTTAGCCTGAAGAAGAGAAGGCTGTATAAATATGTGAGAGGAAGTCACAGGGAGGACTTGTTTTCTGCTGCCCTGGAGACTAGGATGCGGAACAATGGCTTCAAACTACAATAAAGGAGATTCCACCTGAACATTAGGAAGAACTTCCTGACTGTGCGAACTATTCAGCAGTAGAACTCTCTGCCCCAGAGTGTTCTGGAGGCTCCTTCTTTGGAAGTTTTTAAACAGAGGCTGGATGGCCATCTGTCAAGGTTGCTTTGAATGCAATTTTCCTGCTTCTTGGCAGGGGGTTGGACTGGATGGGCCACGAGGTCTCTTCCAACTCTATGATTCTATGATTCTATGATGGGAATTGTAGTTTAATAATGTCTAGGGATGCGAACTTGATAAAAAAATTAAAGAGCATTGACCACTAGGTAAAAATAAAATAGTTGACTGTCTATATCCACAGATTGTCTGTCCATGGATTCAACAGCCATTTGAAAGCAACCATACGGCTGATTTGGCCCTCAATGAAAATGAGTTTGACACTTCTGAAAATTGCACATGTGAGACTGCATGTCTGCAGATAAGGGCCGTGCTCTAAAGGGAGGGAATCCAGGCGAAAACCCGTGTCTGCCCGTGTGCAGCAAGCACAACAAAGAGTCTGGGAACACCTTCAAGATGAGGCACCTTTGAATGCAGAGCCTTGGAAGACATGAAACCTTAGGGCATGACAGCAATTTCCATTGCAAACATGATGACAAAGATGGCATGAAGGAAAACAAAAAAAGACTGAGAAGAACCGAAACAAAAGGCCCTGAAGGCAGGCAGGCAAGCAGAGCTGCAAGGGGCTTGATGGGGGAGAGATCTGTATTCCCTACAGCAATGGCTACAGTTGCTTAGAAGCAGCTAAGGCAAGGAAGGATTCCAGCAGATAGGTTTGCAGGATTCCTGCTGGCAAAACAACCTCTGGATACTTGCCCATCACAACCGAGCTACATGGCAGAGCATTCTGTCATCGCCACGAAAGCCCTCGCCAGCCTCTGTGGCAGTGGGAAACGGCTTCAGACGGAGTGCAAATAGCGACACAACGGAGGTCTGTACTCCTCGGCTGCTTCCCATCACCCAGCGGCCAATATGTCAGTCAAAGGGGGCTGGGGAGAGGGAGGGAAGGGGGGCCTGCAAGGAAAGGAGGGGAAAAGGAAGCCCTGCAATCCTGGACTTGAACTTTCCACGCTATTAAGCAGCTGTAGCGCCATGCTCTGATGCTCTCGCCCCGCCGAACAATAGAGAGCATCCATCAAAATGCAGAGGGATGAAGTGGAAGCTGAAGATCAGCAAGTGAAGGCGCACAAGAAGCAGGGGCTGTGTTTCCTCCTTGCACCTTCAGGGCATTTGGGAAAGGAAGGGTTAGAAGGCATGGGCAACATCTCTGGATAGAAGGGAGCAGGGCACTTTGCAAAATAGGGAATAGAATGGCTCTTCCATCCCTTGAATATGGGGTCCAACCCACTAGAGGGGCTCCATGCTCACACTCATCTCCCATTCATTTCAAGGAGGCATCCCAAGGAGGACACACTTGTGGACGATATTCCATCGAAAATGTCCAACTCATACTATGTTGCCTCCTTTTACTATCCAGTACACCTTAAGCTGGAGTAAGCATGGAGCAAATATTTCATTGTTGGACTATATATGTGAAACATACATGAATTCTATAAGTTGCTGTGTGTTTTCCGGGCTGTATGGTCCAGAAGCATTCTCTTCTGACGTTTTGCATACATCTATGATAGGCATTCTCAGGGGAGACCTCATAACCTCTAAGGATGCCTGCCATAGATGCAGGCAAAATGTCAGGAGAGAATGCTTCTGGAACATAGCCATACAGCCCAGAAAACACACAACAACCCAGTGATTCCAGCTATGAAAGCCTTCGACAATACATGAATTCTATGTTTTGGCTTGGGATGCACCTCCAAAATATCTCATTATGTACATATGACTAGGACTCTGGAAGACTAGGTTTCAAATTGCTGCTGGGCCACAGAAACCCATCTTGTGCTAATCACAATCTCTTCGCCTTGGAGGGAATGGCACACCTCCACAGAGAAAAACACATGCTGTTGGTGTGAATCAGTAATAGCTTAAAGGCAAACAGCAACACAACATAAACAACCCAGATTTATGTCAGGAGGGAAATCAAACGTTGATCCCAAGGAAAAGCAAGGAACTGCCACAGATGCAGCTATTATCCAATTTCCAAAGTTTTGTGGTTAGAAACACTAACAACAATACAACTCAGCAATGAAACAAAACCAAAGGAGAAGATGGGAGGCAATATTGTATGAAGACACTGGTGCTGGGAATCAGCCTGTGTTTGTGTTTCAGGATCATGCTGTTTCTGACGAGGGAAATGATGGTGCCGAGGCTGAGGTGCAAGATGAAGATGGTTTGGTCAATGATTTTCATGCAGGCAAGGACAGAAAGGCCTCAGTGCAAAAGGCAGTTTCTCATGAGAATATTCCTGCTGGGCAGAGAGATGATGGTTTACTCCCTCTCTTTGTGAGCTCTCAAGATTTGGGTTTGGACAACAATCTGACACCTGGGGATTTTAATGAGCAGCAGCCAGATAAGGAGTTGAAAAATAGGCGGCTGGAGTTTAGCCAGGATAGACAACAAACTCAAGGATTATGTCGCTCTGAAATACTTCAAACACTTGACTTTGGGCTATTCTATTTTTCTTACCCACCTCCTGTATAATATATAGTCTACAACCGTTGTGTCCCCGCATATGGGAACGGAGATCCATTCAATAGTGAACTTGAAATGTATTTGTGGTATTGATATTTATGATACACAAGTGATGATATGTGTAAGATAATAATGTCTGTGAGTCTATATTGAGCACGTTCATTGTATCTAATTTGAATACTAAAGATGGTTGAAATATAAAAATTGTAGACTATATATTATACAGGAGGTGGGTAAGAAAAATAGAATAGCCCAAATTTGAGTGTTTGTAGTTTATACAGCCTGTGTGTTTGCATTTAAGTTGCACAGTGAGCATTGTGTGTTAGTAGCTCTGAAATACTTCATCAGATAAGAGCCAAGAGTGGGGGGAAACAAAACCAGTTTCTGGGTTTTGGAATATAAGGTTTGCTTCAAGGAAAAACCTGTTAGATTAGGCATTGTTTTGGAAATCAAGTTCATGAGCCATGGAGATCCTGTTCAAGGAGTCTTGTTCCTACGGATTTCTAGCCTTGTGGGTATTGACTTGCATGGCCTGGATTGTCTTTGCATCCTGTCGATTCCTGTCTGGTTTTATACTGCCTTGCATTGCTTTTATATCTGTTGTGGACATTGCTTTGTGTTACTGCCTTTTTACTGACTTTATACTTTTTGGAACTTTCTTACTTTTTATAAGCCTCTACTTGCTATTTTATTAAGCTTCAATAAAAGGATTGGATTTTTCACTCAATGTGTGGTGTGTTTTAAGTCAGAGGGGTTTTCCTGTTCTGGAGTGCAACAACTGGTGCCAATTAGGATGGAGGAGGACCCTACAAACCTGACCAAACTAGAGGCAAGGTTCACTGAGGAATATCTGGGCAGCACCAATGACATGTGAATTGGACCTCAAAGATTAACAACCCAGCCGATACTGACACAGTTTGGTCCTCAATTTACTCCAGAGATCCACATAAAAAATCACCCTGGAAGAGGATAAGTTTCTGGGGCCAAAGGGGCACTCTGGGCTTCAGAAAGAGAGCTGTAGGTCCAGCACAACTCTGCAAGCTGTCCAGCGTTTTGCAAGTGATGTTTATCTCACCTTGCTATCCACTCCTCTAACACAAACATGGAACAGCTCCACATGAGGAAAACATGAAGTACAGCATCCAGAATTCCAGAATAGATTACTCCAAACTCACCCAGAAAAGTGGCTGAGATAGTGACACATTTCCTTTCAATGTGGTTGAATGTATACAAGCATTATTAAAAAAATATTGGGTGTAAAATTGACTTCCAGGCTATGAGTATAAGGTATATATGAATCATACTTGAATCCTATGTTTTGACTTGGGTCGCACCTCCGAAATATCTCATTATGTACACATGAGCCAATAGATGTATTCCAAAATCCTGGAGGAAATTGAAAAGAGGTGACATTGAGGAGTGGACAGGCTTATTTCCTCCTGCTCTGGAGACTAGGACATGGAGCCATGGATTTAAATGACAGAAAGGAGATTCCACCGAAACATTAGGAAGAACTTCCTGACCTTAGGAGCTGTTAGGCAGTGGAATATGCTGCCTAGGAGGCGTCTCTTTCTCTGAATGTTTTGAAGCAGAGGCTGAATGACCATCTGTCAGGAGGGCTTGGATGGTGTGTTCCTGATTGGAAGGGACTGGATGGTCCTTGAGGGTCTCTTACAACTCTAGGATTCTATGATTAAATGCAAGCAAACATTGTTCAGTTTTCCCTCCAGAGATAAAACTAGCACGCATGACTATGGTGGGGCATGGAGGTAGGAAAAAATGATAAGATGGGGGTATGCATCCTCAAAAGCAGCTCAAAAACCTGGGGACTAGTTGGGGAAGTATTGGGGGCGGCAAATGGAATTGGGGAGGAAAAATGTTATGGTGCAACCATGAATGCGATGGATTGTTGTGAGATTTCCGGGCTGTGTGGCCATGCTTCAGAAGCATTTTCTCCTAATTTTTCACCCACATCTATGGCAGGCATCCCCAGAGGTTGTGAGGTCTGTTGGAAACTAGGAAAATGGGGTTTATGTATCTGTGGAATGCCTAGGGTGGGAGAAAGAACTCAGACAAGAGTTTCCAAATGTTGCAATTGACCACCTTGATTAGCATTTAATGCCCTAGCAGTGTCAACGTCTGGCTGCGTACTGCCTGTGGGAATCCTCTGTTGGGAGGTGATTAGCTGACCCTGATTGTTTCTTGTCTGGAATTACCCTGTTTTTGAGCGTTGTTCTTTATTTAGTGTTATGATTTTAAAGTTTTTTAAAATACTGGTAGCCAGATTTTGTTCCAACAGACCTCACAACATCAGGAGAGAATGCTTCTGGAACAGGGCCATACAGCCCAGAAAACTCACAACCAGGGGCGGTCCTACAAGATAGGCCAAGTAGGCGGCCGCCTAGGGCGCCATCTGGGAAGGGGGCGCCATCCTGGCCGCATGGGGCGCCATCCTGGCCCTGCTGATGTTCCCAGACAGTGCTGCAGCTGCCTGCTTTTTGACCCCGGCCTTGTGCGCTCCGACGCCGCTTCTGGGCATGGGCGGAGGTTTTCATGCAGGCGCAGTTGCTCCGGAGCTGAAGTTGAGCGCAGGAGCAACTGCACATGCGCGAAAACCTCCGCGCATGCCCAGTAGCTCCCTTGCGCAGAAGCCTGTAAGCAAAGCACTCCCTATCGGGCAGGCAGGGAGTGCTTCCCCTCTCCCTTTGTCTCCGCCACGCGCGTGCGTTTGCAGGGAAGGAGAAAAGAATCAGTGAAGTAAGTGTAAGTGAAGGAATGAATGAAGGGCTTTCCTCCTCCTCCTCTGTGACCTCTTCTCTCCCTCCTTCCTTTCTTCGGCTCTATTTCTGTCTAGACCTGAGGGGCCTGAGGCTATGAGGAGTTGTGTGAGTTGGAGTCCAAAACACCTAGAAGGAGGGCCCAAGTTTGCCCAGGCTGCGCTGCCTGTATTCGACCTCATTTGAACATTTTGGCTGTTTTCTATTTACATTTACATTGGGATCCTAATTTTGGACTTATGGGAGACTCCTATGAATTATGAGTCGGGTGATAGGTAATATATTCTGATTTTGATGCATTTACATTGCATTTCTTGTTGATTATTATACAGTTCTGCTTAATATTGTCATACAATATAATACAAATACAATATAACAATAGAATGATGATATATTTTATATTACATGTAATATTACAAACAACATTGCAGTATAGTGGTATTGTACAAAATAGTAATATATAATATTTTATTTTACTTTATTTTGGGTTATTTGAGTTTTATAGGAGTCATGAAAATATTTAGTAGAGGATAATTTTATTTAAATAAATAATTTTATTATTTTATAATAATAATATAGTAGAATGTTACATTATATTATAATGTCAATATATTATAATATAATTATATTGTAATGTAGTATAATATAATTATGATATAATATAGTATGAGTATGGTATAATATATTGTATATACATTGATACAATATAATACTACTAATGGTATTGTGATATTATAATTGTATATTTGTTTTACATGGGAGGCAGCAAAATAATGTTTGGGGGGGGGGCACCAAAATAATGTTCGCCTACCATTTAAAATTACCTTAGACCGCCCCTGCTCACAACCCAGTGATTCCGGCCATGAAAACCTTTGATAATACAATTAATGCAATGCTGACTTTTTTGGTAAAAAAGAAAACAAATATGCTTCATTACCAATATAAAACAAGAACAAAAACACACCAAAAACTGCTACCCCTTTTCATGCGTGCTACATCAGCCACTGTTAGGCTTTTTAAATTTCATTTTAAGGTGTTAGCTGTATGACACATACTTTGAAATTCTTGAAGAAAGTGGCTGGTGGATGTACTTTTATGGTTTGCACAGCATGATTTCAAATGTCAGTGTGCTGGAAGAAGCAAAGGCCACCAGCATTGAAAGGATGCTCATACGCCATCAACTCTGCTGCACTGGCCCTGATCACCATCTCCCAAAGCACTTACTCTACTCCAAACTCAAGAACGGGAAGCATAATGTTGGTGGACAGGAAAAGAGATTTAAAGACGGGCTTAAAGCCAGCCTTAAAAACTGTGGCATAGACACCAAGACAGAACTGGAAAGCCCTGGCCATTGAGCACCCAAACTGGAGGTCAGCTATGACCAGCAGTGCTGCAGAATTCAAAGAAGCACAAATAGAGGGTGATTGGGAAAATGTGCCAAGAGGAAGAAGGCCAAGCCAACCTTGACGGGAACCAAGCAGATAATCTTCAAATAATTTCTTTTTTTCTTCTCCTTTTTAAGCAATACAGAAGTAATTTGCAAATATTTAGACAGGCCAGTTAGCCACTATTTTTCTAGTAGCTTAAATACTGCACAAACAGACCTGCAATGATATCAAAATGGCTGGATTCCCCACCCCAGCCCTCAATGTGACATTTTCTTGTTCACATTTTTCAGATGAGGAGGCTCTACTTATCTGGCTGTAGCAAATGCTCAGACAAGATTTTCCGAATCAGGTGGCAACAGCAGGTTGAAAACTTAGAAAATTAGCATTTACGTTTTGCCTAATCTCACAGAAGATTAGTTTCTTGTTCACTTGACAGGCCTTTTGACTCCACAGAGCTGTTAAAAAGCCATTTATTATGAAGGCAGCGGTGAAACGTTTCCGCCTGCATGGGTGTGTGTGTGTATATGCGCATGCATGCAAAAGCATATCTACACACAAAGCACATCACATTACTGACAACTGCTAAGAAAGACATGCAAACATGGCTTCTCAGGCTTATCCCAAGGCATATTGAATTTTTGATCTCTTTCTCTATCCTGGGAAAGTATTATAGCTTTTTCAAAATAATTTTCAATGAAATCCTTGAAGTACCTCATAGGGCAGCGTTTCTCAACCTGGGGTTTGGGGCCCCTGGGGCGTTTGCAAGGGGGTTTCAGAGGGGTCACCAAAGACTATCAGAAAACATATATTTCTGAGGGTCTTAGAAACCCCTTTGGCAGAGAAGGCTGAAGATCTCTCAAGCTGTCCTTCTGTTCCTTTTTGGAAACAGACGCAAACCCTCCCACCAAAAGCCCTCCTCTGCTGTGATTGGCCGGCCTCTCAGCCAAGGGGAGGGCTGTTTCTGAGACTCCAAGTGGGGAGGGGAGAGCAGGCATGCTTGGTGCATGGCAGCATGGTGCGCATCTGTGGGTGAGGGAGAGCATGCAAGGCTGGAGAGAGGATGTCCTATCCAAACGGATTCATGTGTAGGTGTTAAAAAGTTCAAGGAATACTACGGAGACCTGTTGAATCTTTTCCTGCATCATCAACATTGTGATAAATTCAGTCCAAGCTGTTGGCTGATAATAATATACCTGTCTTTACACAAGAAGGTTGCCCAACCATATTGTATGGCTGTGAGAGCACAAGCCAGGCCACCCAGGAAGGATCATTCCATAGCCAGGTTGGTGTATGCCTTGAAAATGAGCACAATTGCACCTTTTAAATATAATCCCCACTTTCAATAACCGTTGCAGATGCCTTGCTGAATTTTTCAAACAAGGTTGCGCTCACCTTATCGACAAAGCAGCACTCTCTCTGCTTGTGACTTTGCAGATGCTGAGAGCAACTGTAATGCAAGGTGTCTACTAGTATTTAACTATATTTCTTTGGAATTTAACCAGGACAGACTGAGAAGATGTCACAAGAAATTCAACGTGCAGATTTTGACAAATGTGAATTTAAAATGATGTGTGGGTATGAATGGAAGAATGGAAGGATGTGTAGCTGGAGTTAATAATTTTGGAAGCACCAGTATAATATTAAGGCCTGCAATGACCAACTACCTCCTTGCTGGACTGTAATTAAAAGTAAGTTGTAATAAGAACTGCGATAGTGATATTTATTTACTTATTTATTTACTTTATTTATATTCCGCTCTTCTCACCCTGAAGGGGACTCAGAGTGGATTACAGGTACACATATTTAGCAGACAATCCCTGCCGTTTCCACATACACAACATATAGACGAATAGAGGCAAACTCTGGCCACCAGGGGGAGCTGACACACTCCTCATCTCTCAGCGTTCCCAGTGTACTTTGTTGTTCCTTCCGCATTCCTCAGCGTTCCTGGAGTTCTTTTAATGGTCTCATAATTCAGTCAAAATTTGCCTCCCCACTTAATGTGGTACCTTTATCACCTACTTGACAGATGCAACTGTCTTTCGGGCTGCAAAGTTCGACAGCAGGCTACACTTAAGGTTGAGCACCCACCTCGACCCGGGCAGGCCTCGAACTCATGACCTATTGGTCAGAGAGATCTTATGCAGCTGACACTTAGCCAGCTGCGCCCACGTTCTCGGTGTAACAGAAATGTTTGCAATGTTAAGAAAGAAGTCAATTACAAGCCTTGTGTTTGTCAACACCAATCAAGAAGAGACAATATCTGGCCAGGAAACTGAGATGGATCCAGCATGGAAGATGTCTATCATTCATTTACAACTTTGGGACGACATCAACAGAATATTCCTATAAAAGACTCAGTCTAATAATGCTCAAGTGTGACCAACCTGAGAAGTCTGGTTCACCCGCCTCTCTGGTCCAAGATTCAGAAAATTCTACTCTGCAGAGCAAGTCTGATGCCAACCTGCTACGGCCAGATACTTCAGTATTACTTCTGGGAAATTGCTGATTCCCTCCGAAGAGGTTAAGAGCACAACTATCTCTCTGTGGCAAACAGAAATCAGAGAGCATTACTTGGAAATGCTTAATTACCTCCAGATAGCCTGCAGCAATATTTTAAAAAATATCTCTCTTCAGCTTATAGAATCTAGATCTAATCAGATGAATACCTGAATTCAGAGGTTGGAATCTTGTTAGAGGATTACGCCAGCATGAAAGCAGTCGCACATTTTCTAGGTGGGTGTGCAAATGTGGCCCCAGCAACAAATCACTCCACAGGTTCACTCTTCGCTCTTTCCTACTCCTATCTGTCTAATCCTTGCAGAAGAGGTGAGCCAAAGGCCACGGTGCCTGCTTTGCGAACAGCTGTGTAACAGACCTACACAACTTGGCAATAGGAAGGGGCCAAAATTTTAAAAGGCTAAATTTCTTCAGGCCGTAGATAGATTTTTGCCACCTTACCAAACTACAACTCCCAAGATTCCATAGCATTGAACCATGGCAATTCAAGTGGTGCCTTAATTCTAGTGTAGATGCAACCTATGACACAGAAATGGGAGAACCTGACCACATTAGGGGTTGCTACACCAACACTCTCTCTCTCTCTCTCTCTCTCTCTCTCTCTGGCATTACTTCGTGAATGAAGATTCTTAGGAAGGACTCATCCCACGCTTTCTACAAGCGCATGGATGCTTTTTCAGAGGTTGGATGTGTCTTTCGAGTCTGTGCAAGGGATTTTTCTGGTGGAGCGCAGCGTGCACAGAACTGGCCTCACCCTTTAAACCAAAGTTTCGTCTGCCGGGGCCTAGCAAGCTTATGACGGTGGCAGCGAGGTCCTCAGCTCATAGGTTTGATTTGAGTTTTCTTCTCTAGATGGTTGACCTTACAGTTGGTTGACCTTACAGGGTTAGACGAGCACCATCTGCCCAGGTTTGAAATCAGAGTTTTCCTTCTCTTAGGATGGTTGCCAAAAGGCTAGAGAGCCCATCCTACCCATTGACGCTCTTTGTCAGACTCTTCGGTTGTGACCTGTCTGGCATGGGAGGCCCTACCGGTGGCTATGCCACCGCCAGCATAGCTCACAACTTCATTAGGGTACGCAAGCCTCTCCCCCGCGACAACTCTCAGAATCCTTCATCCAGCAAGATCAGTGACCTTGGCGATTCTAAAAGCTGTAGTTCAAAAGTCATTTTTACAAGCTGTAAAAGTCACTATTGGAGATGAGAAGTCAGATTCCTTCTCTCGGTCCAGCAGATGGCAAATAACTTGCTGCCTTATGAGGCTTTCAATGAACCAGTCTGAGAATCTAAAAGATGGAGAATGAGCCCATTCAGTTGGCCTGGACTTTCTTTCGAAACAGTGGAAAATGCACCTGAGTGCGAGCTCCTCCAATCGGGCTCATGTGCCTGATTCTCTCACTCCTCTGTCAGTGTTTGGTTGTTGTTGTCTGGTTTGTCCATCCCCCCGAAAGGAATCTTGGTGCTCCTCGGGCCACAGGTCACTTGGCAAAGGAAGGAGAAAGGAGGCCCCTTGCTGCCACCTGGGGCTCTGAAAGGATGGATGTCATGGAGGAGAGTGATCGCAAAATCCTTCAGCAAGCTGCAAGAGACCCACAGGCTATAGCTTGTGCAAGTCTGCTGTCTGACCACAGCATCCTGCATAATTCCTCCAGCATGCATTTATGCCATGCTAAAAATATCGAAGACAATAGCCCTGATCTGTAGAGTTGGATGTCCGCAAAGGAACAGCATTTCCTCCTGCTTTTAAACAGACTTCCTCCAACAGATATCCCCACTCACTATTCCCAGATGGTGATGAGAAGTTTCCTTCTTAAAAACTTCTCTGGCAATAACAGCATGGAGCAAGGCCCTTGTTCTATACTGATTCTATGAATAGTCTACTTATGTATGTTTACAGTCAAGTGAATGTTTACCTGTGTTTATTAAGTATTTATTAATTTATATTGCGGTATTATAGCACACGGTGATTTGCAAGTAAAAGAACGACAAAGCGGTTCCCTCCTCTAAGGCAGTAATTTTCAACCAGTGTGCAGCGGAACACTAGTGTGCCGTGAGAGATCATCAGGTGTGCGTGGGAAATTATTTTCGAACTTCATTCATATATAAACTATAAGGCACATCTGTCCCTTTAAGAAATGGAACCATAGCACTCTCACATCACCTAAGAAGTGACGCGAGAGTGCTATGGTCGCGCCATCTTGGATTCGCTCAGACGCGGTTAAGTAAACAAAGTTAGAGTTAGTGCTGCAGCTGCGCATCAAGTGACAGTGGCAATTTGGGATCACAGCAAGACAAGCGAGTAACAGTGATGGAAAAGTTTTTGAGAAGGGAAAATGCAAATGCCGAACAGGGCCCTGGACAAAATTTCTACCATTCCTGCCAGGATATCTATGTTGTATTCACACTAACTGAGTGTATAAATACATTAAAAAACATATTAACTATATGTATTACTGTGTTAGAGTGTCATTTTGTGTCATTTTGGTTGGTGGTGTGTCCCAGGATTTTGTAAATGTAAAAAATGTGCCGTGGCTCAAAAATGGTTGAAAAACACTGCTCCAAGGCTTACAATCTAGATCTAGAATCTATCTAAACTTCATTGAGTCCCAGGATTGGAGAAAAGGTCTGGAAAACAATATCAATGGCAATGATAATTGATGATGATAACAATAATAGAATCACATATTCCTAGAGTTGGAAGAGGCCTCAAGGGTTATCCTATCCAAACCCATGCTGCCATGCAGGAACGCACAACCAAAGCACCCCTCAGCAGCTTATACATTATTAGTATTAATGTTTGCTGTGTTCTAGTCTTGTTGAGATTCAAATAATAATAATAATAATAATTTTATTTCTTATCTGCCTTTTGTCATGGCTCAAAGTGGGTTATAGAATAATTAAAACACATAAACATCTCAAAAAATACTACAAATACACATATTAAACAGTATTTCTATAAAAGGTACACATTATTTCAACATAATTTCAATGGAAAGGAAGAAACCATGAAAATGAACCAAATCTGGCTACCAGTATTTAAACAAACTCTAAAAGCATAACAGTAGATAAAGAACAACACTCAAAAACAGGGGAATTTCAGATAAGAAACAACCAGGGCCAGCTAATCGCCTTCCAACAAAGGTTTCCCTCTTGTAGTAAGAAGCCAGACCTTGAAACTGCTAGGCCATTACATGCTAATCCAGGTGGCCAATTGCAACATTCACACCTACCTCAAAGAGACAAGAGTTCTTTCTCTCACCCTGGACTTTACACAGATATATAAACCCCATTTTCCTAGTTTCCAAACAGACCTCACAACCTCTGAGGATACCTACCATAGATGTGGGTGAAACATCAAGAGAGAATGCTTCTGGAACATGAGTCAAGAATCCACACACAACAACTCACAACAATCCAATAAACCTCCATAGTTGAAGACTTTGAGATGATAACGCTCTGAGAACAATTCAAAATGTATTGAATATAATTGGATGAGCATCTTTACATTTTGGTATCTAATCATCACCATCATCATCATCATCATCATCATCATCATCATCATGGTGGGGAGGTCCTGGAACCAAATCCGAGAGGGCCCACTGTACCACTAATATTGGACGTTGATTATCAAAAATATTCCATTCACTTATTTTAATACTGGGTTGCTATGAGTCTTTCGGGCTGTATGGCCATGTTCCAGAAGCATTCTCTCCTGAAGTTTCACCCACATCTATGGCAGGGCGAAACAACAGGAGAGAATGCTTCTGGACCATAGTCAAACAGTCCGGTAAACTCACAGCAACCCAGTGATTTCGGCCATGAAAGCCTTCGACAACACATATTTTAATACAGTTTGTCCTAGACAAAAATGGGTGGGTGGAACACTGCTCTGCTTTGAAACAGCATTAGGACAAATTAGTTTTCTCCCAATCTGGTGCCCTCTAGACGTTTTGGAACACAAGTGAAAATCACATTTGGTCTCCATTACAGTATCAAGGCCTTCATGAGATAAGATTGACAGACCTATGAATTAAAGTAATGGGGCTTGAGTGGTGCATTCTTGAGTTGCAATGTGGCTAAATCATGTTTGACAATTAGGCAGAACCCACATTTCTGAAAATGCTTATAAGGGACATTATTCCAACATACCTTACTGTCATAGTTAACTCAAGAGTGAGCCAGGATGACTCATCTTCAATTGCCATGGAGTCCAGAAACCTAATTCAGCATGGTTTTACACATTTTCCCCACACACCCCATCCAAAGAATTGAAAAAGACTGCAGCCCCAACAAGCCCAAAATGGCAGCACAGGACAAAGCCAGCTGCAAGATGGTGGCAGGTATGGAACAATCATCTGATAAGAACCGATATCTAATCGCCTCCCAACAAAGGATTCCCCCAGGCAGTAAGAAGCCTGACCTTGAAACTGCAAGGCTATTTAATGCTAATCAAGGTGGCCAATTGAAACATTCATACCTAGCTCCAACAGACAAGAGTTCTTTCTCCCACCCTGGACTTTCCACAGACATATAAACCCCATTTTCCTAGTTTCCAACAGACCTCACAACCTCTGGGGATGCCTTCCATAGCTGTGTGTGAAACGTCAGGACATAATGTCTTCTGGAACAGCCCGGAAAACTCACAGCAACCCGGTGATTCCAGCCATGAAAGCCTTCAACAACACTTTGTTGTGTTTCTTCAAGTCATTTCAGACTTCTGGCAACCCTATGGTGAACCGATTACAGGAAAACCCACAACAACCCAGTATTTTGTATCAACTCCTTGGCCAGAACGTCCTGCATTCTTTGCGACAGTAATGCTTTTGCAGCCAGGATTTCCAGAAGTCGGTTTTTCTCAAAGGAAGTGCAGGTAACGGCTCTGTAAGTAGCATGACTCATTCGTTTCAAGATCAGTTTGCTCATCCGGTGCCTCTAAATAGAAAATACTTTTATAGCCTACCTGTTTTCCTTCAAATGCTTTTCAAAACCTTCTTATCCCTCTTCTGTCGTCTCCTTCCCACCCCTACTTTAAATTTAACTTCAACCTTACCCCCAGATACCAGTTTCTATCATTCTTCCCTCCTGCTTTGACATTGACTTCCTCCAACAAATATTCCCTCTCCCACTATTCCCAGATGATGATGATAAGTTCAATGGAGATGCAAATCTCCACAGTATGCAGGACCGCGTTTTTCCATCTACGACAGGCTAGGTGGCTGGCTCCCTACCTGTCCAGGAGCAACCTGGCTACGGTGATCCAGGCAACAGTCATCTCAAGACTGGACTAATGTAACGCCCTCTACATTGGCCTTCCTTTGTCATCAATCCGGAAACTCAAGCTAGTGCAGAATGCTGCTGTTCGACTGCTGGTGGGTACACCTGCACGAGAGCACATTACACCTATTCTGCAGCAACTGCACTGGCTACCAATAGAGTACCGGATTGTTTTCAAGGTGTTGGTGTTGACCTTTAAGGCCTTGTATGGTCTAGGGCCGGTATATCTGAGGGACTGCCTTACCCCATATGTTCCCCCGAGATCACTACGCTCGGAAGAGCAAAATCTATTATTAGTTCCATCTATTCATTCCTGCCGTCTGTCTACAACCAGATCAAGAACCTTTTCCGTAGCGACCCCATCGCTATGGAACTCAATGCCAGATGAAATCCGTGCCACTTAGGAACTGGCCCCGTTTTGGAGAGCCTGTAAAACGACCCTTTTCAGGCAGGCCTTTAATCTAAATGGCTCCTGAGAAAGTTTCCCAAATCCTTGAGTCCTATGTTGTTTTTATGCTCTGTTTTATATTGTTGCTGTTATTAAATTGAAATGTTGCTGTTTTACTAATTGATTTTATGTAAACCGCCCCGAGCCTGCTGGAAGGAGCGGTATATAAAAATGAACAACAAATAAATAAGTTATCCCTCTAGTTCAGCGATTCCCAACCTTCTTTTGACCAGGAACCACTTGAACAGCGATCACTTTGACCAGGGACCACTCTCCAACATTAGTACCAAAAGGGTTACGAATCAGTTTTTGGTAAACTTTAGATTCGGTTTGGTTATTTGGGGTGTCGAGTCAGAAAATGGCAAAGACAAAGATCCACCCAGAGGAAAAGTGTTTCTTTCTTACCATACATCAAGGGAACCACTGACCGCATAGGGAAGCTGATGAGGAAACACAAACTACAAACTATCTACAGACCGACCAAGAAAATCCAATAAATGCTACGTTCAGCTAAGGACAAGAGGGATCCTCTCACTCTGCAGGGGTCTACTGTATACCATGCTGCTCTGGACAAGTCTACATAGGGACCACCAAATGCAGTAGCATTGCCCAAACACGAATCAAGGAACATGAAAGGCACTGCAGACTAATTCAACACTAAGAAGCCATTGAAATCCATAAGCATATGGACAATTTCAACAGAAAGGAAGAAACCATGAAAATGAACAAAATCTGGCTACCAGTATTTTAAAAAACTCTAAAATTATAACAGTAAATAAAGAACAACACTCAATCAAAGGGGAACTCCAGACAAGAAACTATCAGGAACAGCTAATCACCTCTCAAGAAAGGATTCCCCAGAAACCCCTGCAAAATATGGATAGAAAGATTTTTATAATTGCTACTACGGCGGCCAAGCAACTCCTGGCGAAATATTGGAAATCAGAAAAATCACCATCAAAAGAAGAATGGCAGAGTAAAATACTAGACTGTTAGTTCTAGGCTTATTTCTTAATATACTGTAGGTTAAGTTGTAGACTAACTCGCTTAGTTATGGAGGGATAATATATATATTTGTTTTGTGATTATAAGAATTAAGCATATATTCTAGAAGAATTATGTGAAAGGAACACCCAGCACCAGTAGGTGAAGGGTCTAAAGCGAGTTAGTCAAGATAACATATATAGGTGTTAGTTAGTGGATATTCGTTTGTCTTTGTGTACTTGTTTTGTTTTGTTATGTTTTAAAATGTTATGTTATGTATATTATATTGAAAGTTCGTTTTTTCTATATAAGATATTTTGAAATTTTTCAATAAATACTATTTTATTTAAAAGAAGAAGAAAGGCAGTAACAAGCCAGACCTAAAAACTGTTAGGTCATCAAATGCTAATGAAGATGGCCAATTGAAACATTCACACCTAACTCCAACAGAGTTGGAGTTCTTTCTCCCACCCTGAATTGTCCACAGACATATAAACCCAATTTTCCTAGTTTCCAACAGACCTCACAACCTCTGAGGATGCCTGCCATAGATACAAGTGAAACGTCAGGAGAGAATGCTTAATCTAGAACGTGGCCATACAGCCCAAAAAATCTACAACAACCCAAAATGGCAACGGATAGACCACATCAGTTCTAGTTTCTGATACAGAACATATACCATCCAGTAGTCGCCATCTGCTCGCCAATAGAAAACCATATTTAATAAGCTTTGGCACTATCAGAGGGTTTCACAAGACCAGTCACTCTTGTTGCAACGGTGTAGTAACAGTGAAGCCGTGGACCATATTTTAGTTTTTGCAGACCACTAGTGGTCCATGGACCACAGGTTGGGAACGATCCCTATGGGAACTCTACTTGTTCTACCAGTCTCAGCCATTGCACAAACCTCTCTTCTGATTCTCTAAGCCGCTTCCCACATAAACACCTGGCCTTATCAGCAGCTTAAGAGCAACTCGCAGATCTCAAAAGACACAGGAGTGTAGACAAAATAAGGAGTTCTTGCGGTTACCTATGTGGCTATATATCTGTAAACAACCCAAAGTTGCCTTAAGGGACATTCCTTTCAGGACCTCGGAGTGAGATAAAGTTTCAATGAAGCACCAGAGAGAGAAAAAGAGAAGGAGGGAGGGAGGGGGTTGCTGCGCTTGGGGCTGTCTACTGACCCATGGCTCTGAACCAGAGGGTACCTCTGGGGCAAATACAAAGGTGTGTATTTGTTCCTATAAGACAGTGGGGGTCACAGCAGAGATGAAGGTGAACTGTCCAAGTTACCTGCCCTCCTGCTATGCTATCTGAGGCAAATGATACATAAAGTCTGACAGAAGCTTGACCATGCTGAGCACTCCTTCCAGCCAGCCAGCTTCCTTCCTCCCTTCCTTCCTTCGTCCCTTTTTCTTTTTTCATCCCTTCTTTCCTACTTCCCCCCTTTCTTCCATTCCTTCCTTTTTTTCTCCTCTCTTTTCCATAATTTTTGATTTTACAGCCTTATTTTCTAACCTGTTTTCGCACATGCCCATGCATGATGCATGAGATTTACTGCCGCCATTACTGCTGAAGCCCAGGACAAAGATTGCTATTATTTATTTATCATTTACAGTATTTATATTCCGCCCTTCTCAGCCCACAGGGGACTCAGAGCGGGCTACAATACACATATACATGGCCAACATTCAACACCATTTAGATATACAACATATATAGACATAGACAGAAGCAATTTAACGATCCAGCATTTCTGGCTTCATGAGGGTATGCTCGATTCCGGCCACAGAGGGAGCTGTCACTTAACCATCTACTTGTGACACTGAGTCCTTGATGGAGAACTTCCTCATTCTTACGTATGCTGCTGGAAGGTTTTATGGCGTTGTAAATTAGTTAAATTAACCTCCCCACATAAAGCGGTACCTAAATTTCCTACTTGACAGGTGCAACTGTTTTTCGGGCTGCATAGGTCGACAGCAAGCTAGACTATTAATGGTCAAGAGCTTACTCTAACCCGGGCTGGCTTCGAACTCATGACCTCTCGGTCAGTAGTGATTTAATGCAGCTGGCTACTAACTAGCTGCGCCACAGGCCGGTCCAGCTATGGCACAGGGGAGCAAGCCATCAGGTATTGGGAAGGCTGTAAAAGTGATATTAATCTAAAGGTGGGATGCCACTCATGGATGGGCTCTGGTCCTCCCATGCAGCTTCAGGAGGCTCTGGGTGAAGGAAAGTACTTTGAATCATAGAATCCTAGAGCTGGAAGTGACCTCAAGGACCATGCAGTCCTACACTGTTTTGCCATGTATGGGTTATCAATGTCTCTAGCTTTGTTTTAGCAACAGCAGGGGAGAAAACATGATTCAGGTATCTTTGTTTATGGATATTCCTCTCCACGAAGTGACCCACCCTGGAGCTGAATTAAGGCTAATAAACTACTAGCACGATCTCTCCACATACATCTTATGAAGTCCCTTGTTAAAAGCAGCCTGCAAAAATATTTCATGGGCCTGCTGCTCACACTTCTAGCACGATCTGTCATTCTTCCAGGAACAGCATTTTAAAGGCAACTCCGGTCCTTTTACAGCATTACACTATTCATCAGAGTCCTCTAAGAGAGTCCTTTAGGAGCAACCCGAGACCTCTCTGTTGTCTAACAAAACTTTTTATAGGAAAAACCACTTTAACTCATAGTCAAGCATTCAGAGGAATTCAGCCATGTTGCTTAGGGCTCTCTTTATCACTGGAATGATGTAAAATAAGTCTTCTATAATTACTGCAGGAAGAATACATTGGGATCCCATGATATTGCTACTTGCAAATATGTCTTCCCCATTATACAGGCTGTCCCCAAGTTACAAACAAGATAGGTTTTGTAGGTTCGTTCTTAAATACAATATAAGAATTATATATTTTATATAACATGTAATACTACTAATAATATTACAGTATAGCGGTATAGTACAATATAGTAATATATAATCCTAAGATTGTGTTGTGGTAATAATATAATATATTGTATACACATATAATATTGATAATATTATAATGCAATACAATATAATAATAATAATATAACATGTAATACTACTAATAATATTACAGTATAGTGGTATAGTACAATATAGTA
This sequence comes from Anolis apletophallus, assembly GCA_030556195.1. Taxonomy (NCBI): domain Eukaryota; kingdom Metazoa; phylum Chordata; class Lepidosauria; order Squamata; family Anolidae; genus Anolis; species Anolis apletophallus. Next base: position 202,195,809 of record JARBWK010000004.1, on the reverse strand, counting down.
ATATATAATACTAAGGTTGTGTTGTGGTAATAATATAATATATTGTATACACATATAATATTGATAATAATATTATAATGCAATACAATAATAATAATACACTTTATTTATAACCCGCCACCATCTCCCAAAGGGGACTCGGGGCAGCTAGCATGAGGCCAAGCCCAAAATAATACAACATGATTAAACACAGAATAACAAAATTACATCTAATAAATATGAAATAAATAAAATAAAGAATATAAAATAACATAATAAAATCGAACACAATACTAATACTAATAATAATACAATATAATAATTATATATTTCATATTACAAGTAATATTACTAATAATATTACAGTATAGTTGTGTAGTACAATATGGGAATGTATGTTACTAATATTGTGCTAAGTTCATAATATAAAATATTGCATTTACATATAACTTGTAAGCCGCTCTGAGTCCCCTTCGGGGTGAGAAGGGTGGCATATAAATATCATAAATAAATAAATAAATAAATAAAATTTGTATGTAAGTTCAAACAGGTACATTTTTAAGTGTGACTCCAGTCATATTATATGTGTGTATGTGTGTGCGCACGTAGTTTGGATCGCATAGGGAAGGGTGAACACCCCTGTCGTGTTTGTTTTGCTGTCTGTCTGTGCCCAATTCAGAAGATTTCACCTCACTTTCTGTCCCTGTGATAATTAGATTTTGGGGAATTTTACTTGTTATGGAAAGAAGGATTGTGGATAAAGCTACAATGTAGACAACTTTTTTCTGTGATAATAATTATTCCAGGAGTGGATTTCCCTTCTGACAGGCAGATTCTTTCACTTCCTGTAGTCTCAACCCTGTTCTTAACAGGGAGTCATTTGTTAATCAGAAGTTTGTAACTCTGGAACTTCCTGTATATGCTATTTTTATTTGCCACCAAGCTGGCTTCAACTTATGGCTAGCTTCTGAGTGAGAATGCAATTTTCCTGCTTCTCGACATGGGGTTGGACGGGATGGCCCACAAGGTCCCTGTCAACTCAAATGTTTCTATGAGAGACCTCAAAGAACCTGATGATCAACCACCCTGTTCAGGTCCCACAAACTGAGAACAGCTGTGGCCTCCTTCATTGAATCAATCCAACAGACTTGGAGGCATTTTTACAACTATGATGTCAGTTTTAAGCAATATATCAGTGCCGCTCAAGAGGTAGCTCATGGGCAGGTGCTGGTTGAAGAGCTATTGGCTCCTGATCCATGGCAGGTTTCCAGAAAAGGAAGTTGTCCTTAATGGGGACAACTACAGTGCTGATTCCTAGCACACTGTGGGGAGAAATGTCAGCCAGTCCTCCACATAGAGACCTTAAGAAATACTATCATAAATAGCTAAATACAAAAACAGAGAAAGTGGTCCCATACCGAGAGCATAAATCCATCTAGGGCTCTGTCTAAATGGCAGCAGTTCACCAGGATTTGAGGGAATCGGATGCAAGGATCTAGGTCCTTCTACATATGAATGAACCCTGAGCAAAAGCATTTCACAAGAGTCCACCACAACCTTAGTTGGCTAGTAGGCCTGGGCAATCATGGTTCTAAATCAGGGGTGCTCATTAGGTAGATTGCGATCTACTGTTAGATCGCATAGGCAGGGCGTCCTGGTAGATCGCAGGCAGGGCGGGAGGAAGGCTCCCGACGCCACCCAGGTGCAGAAGGAGATTGGACTGGATGGCTCTTGGAGGTCTCCTCCTATTCTAGGAACCCATTGTTGTTATTATTATTATTATCAGAGGCTGAATGGCCATCTGTGAGGAATGCTTTGATTGTGTTTTTCCCTTATGGCAGAAGGAGGTTGGACTGGATGGCCCTTGGAGGTCTCCTTCTACTCTAGGAACCTGTTGTTGTTGTTACTATTATTATTATCTGTTCTAGTAGTAGTAGTAGTAGTAGTAGTAGCAGCAGTAGCAGAGGCTGAATGAATATTATCATCATTATTATTATGAATAAATTCAGGGGCTTATTATACTCACATTTAGTTGAATTCAGTCTTAAAATATATTATATGGCTCTCACTGAAATAAATTTCCAAATATTTTGCTTTTATGGCTCTCTGAGTAGTGGGTAGGTAGATCATTTTGACTTGGTTATTTTATAGGTAGCTCGCATGCTGAAAAAGTGTGAGCACCCCTGTTCTAAATGGTTCTAAAGTACTTACAAAACTGAAGTTCTGTTGGTGAAAACTAGGTGGCGCTGGTGCATTGCTTCTATAGTGTTGCTGGTGGTTAACATTTCAGAAAACTTTCAACATTTCATTATTATTTCATTACTGGCAATTTTTAAGACAGAACCAATTAGGAACTGCCATTTATAACAAAAAAAATTGAAAGTTTTGTTAGAGTTCTGAAATATTCACCACCAGAACTTTAGCAACACTGAAGCAAAGCACCAGCGCCACCTAGTTTTCACCAACATAACTTTAGTTTTGTAAGTACTTTAGAACCATTTAGAACAATTATTGCCCAGGCCTATAGGCTAGGGCTATCCTCTTGCAAGCCTCCTCTTGTAGCCCAAAAACAAAACAAAAGACAGAATGAAATCCAAAGTAAATAACTGAATGCCTTCTGAACAAATGCAACATTTAAATGTGTATGTGTTGTGAATATATAAGTGTGTGTGTATATATGTGTGTGTGTGTACACGTGTGTGTATGTATATGTGATTGTTGGACTGGATGGCCCTTGTTGTCTCTTCCAACTCTATGATTCTATCTAGCTTAGCATTTCTCCTCCTGGGGGTTGGGAGGTCTGGGTGGGGTCACAAGGGGGTTTCAGAGGGGTCACCAAAGACCATCAGAAAAACATATATTTCTGATAGTCTTAGGAACCCCTTTTGCAAAGAAGGCTGAAGATATCTCAACCTGTCCTTCTCTTCCTTTTTGGAAACAGACGCAAACCCTCCCACCAAAAGCCCTCCTCCGCTGTGATTGGCTGGCCTCTCAGCAAGGGGAGGGCTGTTCCTGAGACTCCAAGTAGGGAGGGAAGAGCAGACATGCTCGGTGCATGGCAGTGTGGTGCGCATGTGCAGGCGAGGGAGAACGTGTGAGGCTGGAGGGAGGCTCGCACCAGCAAGTCCCTTCAATGCATAGGTGTTCTGTGTGGGAAGTTTGGCCCAATTCTATTGTTGGTGGGGTTCAGAATGCAGATGACCTTTAAATCCCAGCAACTACAACTCCCTAACGACACAATCACACACACACACACCCAAACCCACCAGTATTCAAATTTAGGTGTGTCCAGTATTAGTGCAAAATTTGGTCCAATGAATGAAAATGCATCCTGCATATCAGATATTTACATTAGAATTCATAACAGTAGCAACATTACAGTTATGAAGTAGCAACGAAAATACCTTTATGCTTTGGGGGTCTCTACAACATGAGGAATTGTATTAAGGGGTCACGACATTAGGAAGGTTGAGAAACACTGATCTAGACAGTTTTATTATTTGAGTTACAAGTTATCTCGAGGAACTCTTACTAATGCTGAAAGATGAAAGAAAAACACAGGAAAAGATTTCTTTTTTTTCAAAAGAGAAAGGTGTTAGGTGATCACGGATATGCTATGCTTTGAAATATTTACTTAACTGCATCCATTATGCTTTTCCTATAGTAAGTTTTTAATTAGTTTCTCTCCCTGAGTCAGAGACGGAGACAGCTTGAACATCATGTATCCTCCTCCTCACATTCCCGTCTGAATTCTTTATGGAGATGAACTCCTTTTCAACTAGCCTTACATGCATTATTAAATATTTACCTGCCTGTGAAATTTAGTATTTGCCTTGACAAGAGCTCGGTACCTATCTGGCCCATCAGCAAGCGGCTGGCAAACAGGCACAAGCTTGGAAGGCTGTAATCTGAGACACATTAATTGACATCAGATAATCCTTTCTCCATTCCTGAGCAAAAAGGAAAAAGAAAACCAATATGATCTCTCTCTTAATAGAGAAGCAAACAGCCCCCTGACACTGCCATAAAGTAATCATGGCCATTAACAACACAGACAAGGAGATAAATGCACCACTGTTAACACTTTAGGGAAAACTAAGGCAACACTTAATTGCCAGCCTGTTTTTTTAATCAACAACCCTCCCAAAGACGCTTCCAGTTGTGCAAGAGAAGAGAATATATGCGCCCCGGAGTTGTGGGAAATAGCAAAGAAAGATAAGATTGGATTTTGTCATTTGAAACAGCCATAAATGCATAATAACTGTAGCTTCTGCCCAGAAGACAGCCAGAAACTGCTGGAAATCAGATAAAAATCCTTCAGGGTTTCCACTTTTTCTCTCACTGTGATCTCTTTGTGTGTGTGTGTGTGTGTGTGTTTTAATGTTTTCCTTTTTAAACGCTGAACCTATTTTTTGCCATTTCTTATTCAATGCCCATACATACATAAACATACTTGGACAACAATTACATAACTAACTACATTATTTCTCTCCCCAACATGCAGGTAAAGGTAAAGATTTTCCTCTGACATTAAGTACAGTCGTGTCCGGCTCTGGGGGTTGGTGCTCATCTCCATTTTAAGCCGAAGATCAAGCGTTGTCCGTAGACATCTCCAAGGTCATGTGGCCAACATGATTGCATGGATCTACTCTACTATAGGCTACTATTGATTTACTCACATTTGCATGTTTTCAAACTGCTAGGTTGGCAGAAGCTGGGGCTGACAGCGGGAGCTCACCCTGCTCCCTGGATTTGAACCGCTGACCTTTTGGTCAGCAAGTTCAGGAGCTCAGCGATTTAACCCACCAGCTATTCCTCAAAATTTTGTGTCATTCCACCAGATCTAATTCTGAGGTGCCCTGATAGATGACTGATGGAGGAAGCCCAGTTAATGAACCTCAACGAGCACAATGTCAACCTTGACTACTCAGACTACCAAACAATTTTGACCTGTCTATGAAGGCAACAGGCTTTTCCATCATTGTGGGCGCACAATTTGCAAGGAACCAGAACTGACTGAGACAGCTGCTACTTCCATTCTCACACCAGTTTCAGATAGGGTGGCCCATCCCCTGTTCGGATATCAGCCAGCACGCCAATGATTTCAATCAAGAAATATTTTTCTAAGATCTACAGAGACACTCGCTGGAACACCTCATAGAATCATAGAGTTGGGAGAGACCTCATGGACCATCCAGTCCAACCCCCTGCCAAGAAGCAGGAAAATCGCATTCAAAGCACCCCCGACAGATGGCCATCCAGCCTCTGTTTAAAAGCTTCCAAAGAAGGAGCCTCCACTGCAATCCGGGGCAGAGAGTTCCACTGCTGAACGGTTCTCACAGTCAGGAAATTTTTCCTAATGTTCAGATGGAATCTTCTTTCTTGTAGTTTTAAGCCATTGTTTCGCGCCATAGTCTCCAGGGCAGCAGAAAACAAGCTTGCTCCCTCCTCCCTGCGACTTCCTCTCACATATTTATAAACGGTTATCATGTCTCCTCTCAGCCTTCTCTTCTTCAGGCTAAACATGCCCAGCTCTTTAAGCCGCTCCCCAAAGGGCTTGTTCTCCAGACCCTTGATACTTTGAGTCGCCCTCCTCTGGATGCATTCCAGCTTGTCACTATCTCTCTTCAATTGCGGTGCCCAGAATTGGACCCAATATTCCAGGTGTGGTCTAATAGAGGGGTAGCATGACTTCCCTGGATCCAGACACTATACTCCTACTGATGCAGGCCAAAATCCCATTGGCTTTTTTTGTCGCTGCATCACATTGTTGGCTCATGTTTAACTTGTTGTCCACAAGGACTCCAAAATCTTTTTCACACGTACTGCAGTCGAGCCACGCGTCCCCCATTCTGTATCTTTGCATTTCATTTTTGCTGCCTAAGTGGAGTACCTTGCATTTGTCACTGTTGAACTTCATTTTGTTAGTTTTGGCCCATCTCTCTAATCTGTCAAGATCATTTTGAATTCTGCTCCTGTCTTCTGGAGTGTTGGCTATCCCTCCCAATTTGGTGTCGTCTGCAAACTTGATGATCATGCCTTCTAACCCTTCATCTAAGTCATTAATAAAGATCCTGAAAAGGACCAGGCCCAGGAGGGAACCCTGCTGGTGGCACTCCGCTTGTCACTTCTTTCCAGGATGAAGAGGAAGCATTGGGGAGAATCACCCTCTGGGTTCGTCCACTTAACCAATTCCAGATCGACCTAACCATAGTTTTGCCTAGTCCGCATTGGACTAGTTTCCTTGCCAGAAGGTCATGGGGGACCTTGTCAAAGGAAAGCCTTCCTGAAATCTGGGTACGCTACATTCATGCCATTCCCCGCATCTTCCGAGCTTGTAACTCTATCACAAAAAAAAAGATCAGATTAGTCTGGCATGACTTGTTATTGATAAATCCACGTTGACTATTAGCAATGGCCGCATTTGTTTCTAAGTATTTGCAGACCATTTCCTTAACAATCTTTTTCCAGAATTTTGCCTGGTATCGATGTGAGGCTGACCGGATGGTAATTGTTTGTGTCGTCCTTTTTTCCCTTCTTGAAGATTGGGACCACACTGGCCCTCTTCAAATCTGCAGGGACTTCTCCCGTTCTCCAAGAACTCTCAAAAATGATTTCCAATGGTTCTGATATGACTTCCGCTAGTTCCTTCAATACTCTAGGGTGTAGCTGGGACTCAGCAAGCAAGTGTCCAAAAGTGGCAGGCTAATTCCCAGAACCTCAATCCATGGCTGATACTGGATGAGAGACTCCCTCCTGGGCACACAGAAAACTGGGCGACTTAGAAGGTGCTGAACAGACTGTGCTGTGGTACCACGAGATGCAGAGTCAACCTTAAGAAATGGGGATACAAAGTGGAGTCCACAACATGTGAGTGTGGAGACAAGCAAACCACAGACCACCTATTACAATGCAGTATGAGCCGTGCCACATGCACAATGGAGGACCTTCTTATAACAACACCAGAGGCACTGTTCTGAATGCCGCTAGGACATGCATGGGCAAACTATGGGCCTCTGGGTGTTTTGGACTTTAACTCCCATAAATCATAAGAGTGTTAGGAATTGTGGGCGTTGATGTCCAAAACACCTGGAGGACCAAAGTATGCTCATGCCTGAGCTTGGAACAAGACAAGACCTTCGTAAAATCTAGATGCGTAAAAACAAGGACCCTCATTTTGTTTTAAAAAAATAATTTTTTATTGCATGAATTTCAAAATTTACATTTTTTTAAAAAAAATCTTCGTATCTAAATTTTGGGAAGGGAAAGTCCAAGGGGATGTTTTGTTTTGTTGGGTAAGTTAACTAAGGTACTATTCTAGTGGGGGGGGGGATGAAAAGGGAACATGCAGGTATGGTCTTAGGGAAATTGGGAGAGGGTTGGGGTTAGTGACTTCCTAATCATCTTCTCCGCGCATATAAGTTTCAATCTTCTTCTTAGTTCATTCCAAAATGGCTTATCCCTTCTTTCATCTTGTCCTGCTTTCGTTCAATGTCCTTCAATGTCCTTCTCCCTTACTTCTATTCCTTTTTCTGTCCTTTAAGTTCCTCCATATAATTTTCAAATGTCTTCCAGTCCGTTCTTTGAATAGGTCTTCCATGTGCATCCTTTAAAACAATAGTCAATTCGTCCATTTTTCTAATGTTTTCAACCTTATTGAGTCAATAGTTGCTAACTCTTTTAATTTCAATTTTTTTGTGTGTACCATTCTGGCAGCAGTAGTTAAGTATGTAAATAAAATATCTTGGTTTTGGTCTAACTTTATATTTTCATCTGTTACCCCTAATAGAAAAATATTCCAGCTTCATATGAATGCACCGGGAATGTGGCGCAGCTGGCTGGGAGTCAGCTGCATAAGACCTCCACTGACCAGAAGGTCATGAGTTCAAGGCCTGCCCAGGTCGGGGTGAGCTCTCAACCAATTGTGTAGCTCGTCGTCTGTCTATATATGTTGTATGTTTATGGCATTGAATGTTTGCCTGTATGTGTGCGTTATGATCCGCCCTGAGTCCCCTGCGGGGTGAGAAGGGCGGAATATAAATGAAGCAAATAATAGTAATAATATTTATTTTCAATGTTTTTTCACATGCTTCTTGATTTTTCCTCCAAAAAGATTTAACTCTATCACATGTCCACCAAGCATGATAGAAAGTTCCCACTTCGCTTTCACACTTCCAGCATTTATTATTTACTGTCTTGTACATCAGATCTAGTTTATGTGGTGTTATATACCACCTGTAAAACATCCTGAACCAGTTTTCTTTCATATCAGTGGAATATGTATATTTAATTTTTCTATGCCAGATTTGTTCCCATTCCTCTAATTTTATTGGTCATCCGATATTTTTGGCCCATTTTATCATACATTCTTTTATATTCTCATTTTCCGTTGTCCATTCTAGTAACTTATTATAAATCTTCGTTATAGTCTTCTTCTCTTTTTTAATAATTCTTTCATTAAAATCCTCTTTTTCAAGGACCCTCAATTTTTTAAGTGGCTTTGATAACAAGCTATTATTTGTGCCTTCTAGTTGTATATATTCCGTAATTCATCTGAAATATTTATTTATTTATTTCATATCAAAAGCATTGCATAAATAGGTATAAAACTGATAAAACATAGAAGGTGTGCAGGTGGCTAAATATCTTTTGACCAAAAACGGGCAACTGCAATGGCATTGTCTGTAGCCTCTAACAATTCTTCCTCTGTACATGAGGCAGGGCATAGTGGACAAGCATACAGATGCAGAGTTGTCTGTTCTGCTCCACAGTCACACAAGGTATAGGTTTCTTTACGTAGTGCCATTTTGCCAGGTTGCCTTTTGATCTGCCCACTCCGCTTCCGAGTCTATTCAGGGACTTCCAAGTTGCCCATTCTTGGTTTGCCCCTGGAGGAAGACCCTCACAGGGGGCCATCCAGTTGGGATTTCCTGGTTTAGCTGCCCAGAGGGATACCCTTGCTGTTGCTGGGAGGATGCCAAGAGGAGTGGTAGTTCTCAAAAAGCTTTTCCTTGATTTGAGTGTACTGGGAGGAGGCTGGTAACCATGTAGTGGGTGGCTTTCACAGTGTTCAACCTTATTTCTCTCACATTTAGCAGCAACTTTTTGTCGCACATCACGACAGGAGGGACACAGAAAGAGACTCCTCGAAGACCGAGTAAATACAGTTGGGCACCCCCCAGGCAATGTTTCTTGTAAATGGCTAATCTTTCCAAATCCAAATGCATTGCTTTTAAATGTTTGGAATATATATGAGGAATATAGAGTTTTGCATCCATCTTCATTTTGACCTGAGGCTCCAACATGGGATTAGAAACAAACCCAGTTATTCCCTGGACCCACAACTTAGGGAAAAGCAGAGTCCGTTCTTTTCTGAGAAAATACAGTTTAGTTTTAAAATGCTCTTCCATTTCAGCAGTTGGCAATGAGGATTTGGGAAGGAAATGGGGCACTTGAGAAACATGAATCTACTCAACTGTTTAGCATCACTGTTTCTTTCAAAAGAAAAAAGCAAAAAAAAAGGTATCTCTATGAAACTGCGCAAGCAATAAAGCAATGATACTGCAGAATTGTTTGCAACTCAGCAGTGTTCCTGTTTTCTCAACAGCAGATGCTGCAAAACAAGGTGGTTGTGTAAGAAGCATCTCTGTCATTTGTGCAGAACACTGAGTGCACACAGATACTAAAGATGATCTGGTGAGGTAATTATAGAAAAAAAATAGTTCGTTTTACTCAACGTTCAGGCAAGAAATACTCTGAGGTGGTAATGCCAGTTTGCTTCTGAAGTATAGTCAACAGTACCCTTCACGGTCCTTCTGGAATTAGGGATGGTTTTTCTATTTGGACAGTCCAAAATCATATTTTTTTTCATGCTCTGGAAGTCATTACCTGTAGGATTTGCGAAAAGGGAATCTTGTGCCTGTGCTTGCCTTGCTTCTTGATTTATGGTGGTTCCATAAATCTGAAAGGATTTTCTTAGGTAAGGAATACTCAGAAGTGGTTTTTGCACATCGCTTCCTATGAAATCCAGCCTACAGAACTTAGGATTCCTGGTTCATTTCTCATGTAAGGACTAACTAGTCTGATGCTGCTTAGCTTCCAGAATCAGACAGGATTTGGTGCCTTTAGGGCGAGGGGGTTTCAGAGGTGTCACCAAAGACCATCAGAAAACACAGTATTTTCTGTTGCTCATGAGGGTTCTGTGTGGGAAGTTTGGCCCAATCTATCGTTGGTGGGGTTCAGAATGCTCTTTGATTGTAGGTGAACTATAAATCCCAGCAACGACAACTCCCAAATGTCAAGGTCTGTTTTCTCCAAACTCCACCGGTGTTCACATTTGGGCATTTTGAGTATTTGTGCCAAGTTTGGTCCAGATCCATCATGGTTTGAGTCCACAGTGCTCTCTGGATATAAGTGAACTACAACTCCAAAACTCAAGGTCAATGTCCATCAAACCTTTCCAGTATTGTCTGTGGGTCAAGGGAGTTCTGTGTGCCAAGTTTGCTTTAATTCCATCCTTGGTGGAGTTCAGAATGTTTTTTGATTGCAGGTGAACTATAAATCCCAGCAACTGCAACTCTCAAATGACAAAATGTATCCCTCCGAACTCCAGAAGTATTTAAATGTGGGCGTATTGGATATTTGTGCCAAATTTGGTCCAGTGAATGAAAATGCATCCTGCATATCTGATATGTACATTACAATTCATAACAGTACCAAAATTACAGTTATGAAGTAGCAACAAAAATTAATGTTATGGTTGGGGTCACCACAACATGAGGAACTGTATTAAGGGTTCGTGGCATTAGGAAGGTTGAGAACCACTGCTTTAGGGTATTTAAGATACCACATCAATCACACACTAACAAACTGACTAAATATTCTAGCTTCATTTCCACATGGCCACTGGGCCCCAAGGCAGATCAATATTCCCTGCCATGGGTATAAGAATGGCATTCAGAGAGAAAATACTCGTATTATTTATGCTCTTCACCTATGTGTCAAGTTGGCCATCATTCCTATTCAGTTATCTCCTGCATGGGGACTATTATACTGGACTAGGAGGTTAAGGAACAAAGTAGAAGTTAGAGTTAAGCCTCCTTTCCCTTTTCAGCTTAACCACAAAGGCTTTGTTCAGCTCAATTCATGCCAGGTATCAGCTCTTAAATCTCAAGCCATCCTGAGACAAAGACCATTCAGTCATACTGTGAGGTGCACTTGTCTTTGATGCACAGGTAACACAGTAAGACCTACATGACCTTTTCAGGAGGGATGAGGACTTGTATAGGCGCTTATATAACACACAACTGGTTCAATACTGTCACCACTGATTTTAACATATACTAGCTGTCCCTTGCACGTGTTGCTGTGCCATCGTCTGTGGCACACCCTTTCTACCTACATGGTGTGTGTGTGTATATGTGTGGTGATGTTTGTGTGTATATGTGTATGTGTATTTTGTGTATGTTTGTGTTTTATGTGCAGGTATATATGTGTGTTTGTGTGCGTGTCTTCATGTATATATATATATGTGTGTGTGTTGATGTGTGTGTATATATATGTGTATGTGTGTGTTCTTATGTATATGTGCATGTCTGTATGTGTGCATGTTTTTATGTATATGAGTGTGTGTGTGTGGTGATGTTTGTGTGTATATGTGTGTATGTGTATGTTCTGTATGTGTGTGTTCTTATGTGTATGTGCATGTATATATGTGTGTATGTGTGCATGTCTTTATGTATATGTGTGTGGTGATGTGTGTGTGTGTATATGTGTATAATGTGTATGTGTGTTTTCTTATGTATATGTGCATGTACATGTGTGTATGTGTGTATGTTTTCATGTATTTGTGTGTGTATGTGTGTGGTGTGTGCTGATGTTTGTGTGTATATGTGTATATGTTTGTGTATGTTTTCTCTTTCTGTCTCTCTCTTTTTCTCTCTCTGTCTCTGTTTTCTTCCCCTCATTTCCTTCTTACCTTCCCCCCCCCCCTTCCGGCGAGGAGTACGAAGTGGAGGAGGGAGGAGGCGGAGGCTGGCCAGGAGGAGGAGGTGGCAGCGACATGCGGGGCTGGTGGTTCCTGTTTCCTCCTCTGCCTTTTCCGCCTCCTCCGTGGAAGAGGGCGAGGGTGGTTTTGGGGGGGGGGGCATGGGGAGGGGTTAGGCTGTTTTGCGGGCTTTTTAAAAAAATTTGGTAGTGCGCATGCTCTTTGCTATGTTTCGCTGCAAAGGGTTTTGGGAAATGTAGTTTGGAATGGCTGGAGGAAAGAAGGCGTCGGGTGAGTGTGTGAGGGATGTTTCGTGTAAAAGGTAAGGGAAGTTTGTTGGTTTTTGTTGTTGTTTTGGGGTGTTGGGAAGGGGTGAGGGCGTATTGTGTTTCTTTTGGGTAGGGATGGTGGGAAGGGAGGAAGGAAGATTGTGTTGTGGGCAGGGAAGTTTGTGTGTTTGGGCAAAGGCGCTGCGGCAGCCACGTGCGTGGGAAGGGGGGCAAGGTATGTTGTTTGTTTGTTGTTTTGGGGTGTTTGGAAGGGGTGAGGGTGTATTGTGGTTATTTTGGGAAGGGATGGTGGGAAGGGAGGAAGATTGTGTTGTGGGCAGGGAAGTTTGTGGGTTCGGGGCAGGGCACTGTTGGTTAGGGATGTTGGGAAGGGTGGGGCACTGCGTTGCGGGCAGAGGGGCTGCGGCAGCCACGTGCGTGGGAAGGGGGCATATTGTTTCTTGGTTGTTTTGGGGTGATGGGAAAGGGTGTTGTTGGCAGGGAAGTTTGTGGGTTCGGGGCAGGGCGCTGTTGGTTAGGGATCGTTGGAAGGGAGGGGCGCTGTGTTGCGGGCAGATTTTGATTGCGGCGTGGGCTTATGTGGCGAAGTTTGTGGGATGGGGTTGCCGCGTTGTGCTGGCCATGTGCGTGGGAAGGGGGGTATAGTGCGTTGTTTGTTTGTTTGTTGGGGTCGTGTGTTTGTGCTGGTTAGTGATCGTGGGTAGGGAGGTGTGTTGCTGGCAGGGTTTGAGTGGGGCATGCGGTTCTGTGGTGAAGCCTGTGGGATCGGGCCGCTGTGCTTTGTCTGCCGTTTGTGAACGTTCAAAACGTTTGCGCTGGCAGCGGAGCGGCCGGGGAGAGAGTTTCGTTGTCAGTTTAAGGGGGTCGGTGTTTTGGGGTGTTGCGAGGTACGTATGGCCGGGTTTTTTGGCGCTGACTGTACCTCGTTGTATGTTTAGCAAGGCTACCGAGTTTGGTGATTTTGGGATGTTTAGTTTCATTGTCTATATACGACATTGCACGGACCTAAGAAAAAAAAATATATAGATTTAACAGAATGTCATCATTGATGTCATCAATATCATCATCATCTCTAGATCCTCCAATGGATATAGAACAGTGTTTCTCAACCTTCCTAATGCCGCAACCCCTTAATGCAGTTCCTCATTTGTGGTGACACCCAACCATAAAATTACCTTCATGGTTACTTAATAACTGTAATTTTGCTACTGTTATGAATCATCATGTAAATATCTGATATACAGAATGTATTTTCATCCACTGAACCAAATTTGGCACCGACTGATTTCGTATTTGGGAGTTGTAGTTGCTGGGATTTATAGTTCACCCGGTTTCGAATCTTTCGTTCCTGGGCAAGATGATTGACAGGGCAGTAGCAGCAGTTTCTAAATAACACAGCCGGATTAAATCCCTTCCAGCCCGGCTTCCGTGTGGGGCATGGGACGGAGACCGTTCTGGTCGCCATCTCAGATCAGCTTCAATGCCAGCTTGACAGGGACGGTTGGGCGTTGCTTGTGTTATTGGATCTCACAGCAGCATTTCACACGGTCGATTACAATCTTTTGACCCTTGCCATTGCAAGGGTCAAAAGTCAGGGGGACAGCCTTAAATTCAGGGGGACGGCCTTAAATTGGCTGTCGTCTTTTCTCCACAACCGGGGACAGCGAGTGGAAAGGGGTGGTTTGGTCTCAGATAGATCCCCCCTAATATGTGGGGTTCCTCAGGGGGCCATTCTCTCCCCTTTGTTATTTAACATCTATATGTGACCACTTGCTCAGCTGGTTCGAGGTTTTGGGCTGGAGTGCTATCAGTACGCTGATGACACCCAACTTGTTCTGAGCCCTTCGAGCCCTCGGGGAGTGGTGGCATATAAGACTGAATACTAAATAAATAAATAAATGAGAATTCTGAACTCCATTAACGATGGAATTGAACCAAACTTGGCACACAGAACTCCCATGATCCACAGAAAACATTGGAAGAGTTTGGTGGGCTTTGACCTTGGGTTTTGGAGTTGCACTTATTGTTATTGAGGCAATGAATGTTTGCCTTTTGTTTGTTGGAATCCGCCCCGAGTCCCCCGGGGAGATAGGGTGGACTATAAATAAAGTTTTATTATTATCATATAGTTCACCTACATCCAGAGAAAACTGCGGACTCAAACAATGATGGATTAGGACCAAACTCAATATGCCCAAATGTGAACATTGGTGGAGTTTCGGGAAAATAGGCCTTGACTTTTAAGAGTTGTAGTTGCTGGGATTTATAGTTCACCAACAATCAAAGAGCATTGTGAACCCCACCAATGATAGAATTGGGCCAATCTTCCCACACAGGACCCCCATGCCTCGAAGGGACTCGCTGATGCAAGACTCCCTCCAGCTTCGCAAACTCTCCCCCGCCCACACATGCGCACCACGCGCTATGTGCTGAGCACACTTGCTCTCCCTCCCAACTTGGAGTATCAGAAACAGCCCTCTCCTTGACTGAGAGGCTGGCTGAGAGATTGGCCAATCACAGTGGGGGAAGGCTTTTGGTGGGAGGATTCTCCATCTGTTTCCAAAAAAGAAGACAAGGACAGGCGGAGAGATCTTCAGCCTTCTCTGCCAAAGGGGTTCCTAAGACCATCAGAAATATATGTTGTCTGATGGTCTTTGGCGCCCCTCTGACATCCCCACAAGACTCCCCAGAGCTCCTGACCCCCAGGTTGAGAAACGCTGAATTAGAAGGATTGTTACATACCAACCATAACACTAATTCAAGCATATAAATAAATACTGGCCTGCCTATTTCAAAATGTAAGAGGCAGAGCCCAATTCAATGGGTTTATTTCAAAATGTCAAAGTCAGAACCCAATTACATGGGTTTGCATACATAGCAATGAAGTCATCCTTCTCAGAACAATCTTCACAAGACTGCAGGTCTGTCCAAAGCAGGGGTGCTCATTAGTTAGATCGTGATCTACTGGTAGATCTCGAAGGGCATCCTGGTAGATCTTGAAGGGGATCCTGGTAAATCGCAGGCAGATCGGAGGCACAGTGTGTATGGCTCCCATGCCATTTGTGAGGAATACTCAGGGGCCTATTATACTCACATTTAGTTGAATTCAGTCTTAAAATATATTATATGGCTCTCACTGAAATAAATTTCCTAATATTTTGCTTTTATGGCTCTCTGAGTAGTGGGTAGGTAGATCTTTGGGACTTGGTTGTTTTATAAGTAGCTCGCATGCTGGAAAAGTGTGAGCACCCAAAGCAATATTTTCCTTTTAAGCAATATGCTCAAGGTAATTGCTTTGCCCAAGGACTTCAGAAAGAGCCTGAATTTTAAACCTCACATCTGGATATGCTCAGATCCAAAAACAATCCTCTGATATCCTGCTTAAGCTATCCTTCCACTATCTTCAAAAACGGAGGTGTTCCTTTTGAATGAAAGAGTGTCTACATTTTTAATTTTGCTCCTGAGACCAACATTATGATGAGAGACGTGGGAGGGGGATCAGATTTATACCCTTTTGTCAAATGTATGGAGGCAAACACATATCCCCCACTTCCCACTCTCCCTGTAGATCTGTAATCCTGGAGGAGAAGTCCCTGCTCATCTTTGCAGCCTGTTAATTAGCGCTTGGTGTCACATGTAAAAACAAGCAGCATTCCAGCAGCCACCGGACTCATCTGCAGTCAGAACGTGTTGTTATCACTGTATCAGCGGCAGCCACTGCCAGGTCTGACAACAGCTGAACGCAGCTTGGCAGAGTGCCTCAAATTACTGCCGACTAAAAGCACTTAAACCATCCTCCTGGATCTTGACATGACAAATAAAGCAATGATTCATAACTGAATTATAGCGAGGTTCTCTGGAAGGCAAGGGACGTGCCATGGAGGAGGAGAACGGGGATAGGCTGTGCCATGAAAGGAAACGTGGGCCCATCCTGATTCAAAATGATTCAAAACCCTTGGTTCATACGCTGAGTGTGGTTGGCTGAGAGATTGGCCAATCACAGTGGGGGAGGGCTTTTGGTGGGAGGATTCTCCATCTGTTTCCAAAAAAGAAGACAAGGACAGGCAGAGAGATCTTCAGCCTTCTCTGCCAAAGGGGTTCCTAAGACCCCCTAAGGTTTGGGAATTATTAGTTGCTTACCTGTAACTGTAGTTCCCTGAGTGGTCACCTGTGAATCGTACTTATGGTATTTCCTGCGCCTGCGCAGACAGTTCGGAATCTTTAAAAAGCTAATATCACTTTAAATGGTAGCCCCACCCACACTCCCCTCGAGCATATATAGCCAGTTGGAGGGGCTGCCACCTCAGATCCTTTTACTCCGCCGCAAAAGCAGCTTGAAGGACTGAGGCATGACATCAGCGGGGAGGATGGGCAGGAATGTACGAATTCACAGGTGACCACTCAGGGAACTACAGTTACAGGTAAGCAACTAATAATTCCCTGTCGTGGTCACTGTGAATCGTACTTATGGTAGACTAGCAAGCTAATATCGTGGCTGGTCATGCCACTGTAGAGCAAAAGGGGCTGCTCTGCCACAAAATGCCCCTTATAACAGCAGGCATCAAACCTGTCATGCATGATGATAGTGAGCAGGATAGACCAAGCATGTGACCAACAGAAGTATCGGTCTTACAAAGAAAGCCCCTCAGAAGAGCAGTGTGGGTTACCACAGATCAAATGGAGTGACCCTTACCTGTTCAGGTAAAGTGCAACCAGTCAAATGGTAAGCTAGACAAACCCTTAGGGCAATCCAGAAAGGCATTAGTTGCAGAAACTCTGGAAGGCTACTTTAGGTATAAACCGTGACATGCTTAACTAAGGTGAAGAAAATAGACAAAGCCACTGACCAACAGCGGGCTTTTACTTGCATCTTTTCCGTACTACACGAAGAATAATGGAATTTCCATATCCCCACAGTCCTGTCTCCCTAAAAGCTAGAGACTCTGTTCTAGAGGCGTGGAAGTCGTATTAAGAAGAATCGGGCACTCCCAGGATCATGCTTGTTCACCGTAGCAAGATGGTTAATGTGTACTTGGAGGGCTAGTGGTCCAGAAATAACCGTGCGATCCTAGGTACTACCCCGGGATTCCACGTCATCTGAATAACTAATGAACTGAGCCTCTAGAGTGATACAACAAATCAAGTTATAGACAGTGATACGGAACCCATCATATTATTATTCTCAACTACAGGGAACCCCAGCGTATCTAACTTTCCAGAAGGCCAAATCCAGATACAGATGGGTAAAGACCAAAGCAGAGGTTTCTTCTCAATGACAAGAGAGGATGTCAGAAGAGAATGCACTCCAAAGTACTAATATAACACAATTGACAATACAGAGCCATTTTTATTTAATTTGACAGCCACTCAAGAAACCTGTGCCAGCTCTTGATTGGTTAAAAAACAGACCAGGTAGGATCTGTGAAATGAGTGGCTCAGGAATTCATTGGATATCCTCACTGGTTTGCTCTACCTATGATAGAATCTTGCTAAAATCACAGGTTCGGGGATCCCAGAGTATCTAGCTTTCCAGAAGGCCAAATCCAGACACAGCTGGGTAGAGAACCAAAGCAGAGGTTTCTTCTCAATGACGAGAGAGGATGTCAGGGGAGAATGCACTCTGATATAACACAATGGAAAATACAGAACAATTTTTATTTCATTTGACAGCCACTCAAGAAACCCGTGACAGCTCTTGATTGGTTAAAAAATAAACTGGGTAGGATCCGTGCACTGAGTGGCTCAGGACTTCATTGGGCATCCTCACTGGTTGGCTCTTCATATGGCAGGAAAATCAATAAACGTCATTGGAGCTGCCTTTGACAACACATTGAACATGTCATTGGAGCATTTGAAGTGCCAGACTGTTCAATGATCCACTGCTTAGACAGGCACAATTCGAAAGGAATGAAGTGGCAATATGTAATGAGTCCCTGGTGGGCTTAATGATCTGGGTCTGGTGGACACAATGGGGTGAATCTTAACACACAATAAGGTGCTCTCAGGTGTTGGTTAGTCAATAGACCTCTCTCCCGGTAGCCAACTGAAGAGGCCTGTGAAAAAGGAACTTTCCCAGGCTAGCTCAGATCATATCATGCCAGATAGAGAAAGGAAACCCAAAAGGTTCTGACTCAAATTCATTGTAGGAAGAAGGAGAGAATCTCTTGTTCTTCCTAATTAATGGTGTGGGAATTAAAGTGATTTTCTCTGGGTGAGGCAAGGGATAATTTCCAATGAACTTAATAAAAGGTTACTTTTTAGTAACCCGAGAGCAGAATATAAATAAAGAATTATTATTATTATTATTATTATTAGTGTGGTTAGAAATGACCATGTGGTGCCTATATTTTCCAATTTCTCAATGTCTTTTTCTGTTTTCACAGGATTTAGGAGTGGTTCCCAGTCTTTCTGAAGTTGTTTTTCCTCAAAGCACATTTATCCATTTCTGCCATTGTGAAGACTTTATTGTGATTATATTTTTTCGCAGTTTAGTACATATAACATTTTTGCTCCAACTATCATGCACTATAGCATTTTAGCATTCATTGGTTTTAATTGTTCATTTTATAATCCTAATAAAAATAATTCTAAATCTGATCAGATTGGGATTTTGAAGAATTTTTTTGTAATGACTTTTGTCTTTGGTTCCAAAGCTGTTTTGCTTTTCTGCAGGAAAAAGCCTCACATTGATTTTTCTAGATACAGTGGTTAATAAGGGCCAGGCTTTAGCACAGCAGGTTTACCACCAGCTCCAGTAAATCTTGCCAATGAAATGTTGACAATTCGAAGACTGGGTTGGGGTAAGTTCCTGGCCTTTAGCCCAGCTTCTACCTACCTAGCACTTCAAAAGCAAAATGTGAGTAGATAAATATGTACTGTTTAAAAGCAAGGAGCCATTTAAGGCACCAATAAGGAAAATGCCAGGAAAATGCTGGCAATTGGATCAAGAAGGAAGTTTACGGACAAAGCTCTTTGGCAGGGAAATGGAGCAACAGCCCCCTGCCCTCCATGGCCAGAACTGAGCATAAATCTCCAAGATGCTAAAGATGGCGAAAGGCTATATATACGAGGGTTGAATGAAAAGTAATGCCTCCATCTTTGCAACTCCTCAACAGATGGCAGTACTGGTATGCAGCAGTACTGACGTATTCAGTAGACTCTCCTCTACAGTTCCATTTTGGTGGGAAGCCTTCACATTGAACGGTTCTGTTGTTAAAGTGCGACATATGGAACCCTGCAGACGGTCGGTCAATGCGACTTAAGCAACATGCAGTCATTGAATTCTTGACAGCTGAAAGGGTCACCCCAAAGGAGATTCATCAGAGAATGCAAGCTGTTTATGGGGATTGTGTTGATGTGAGTACTGTGCGTCATTGGGCGAGTAAGTTTAAAGATGTTGAGGTGGGTACATCTAACTTGTGTGACAAAGAAAGAGTTGGATGTCCTGTAACAGCAACCACCGAGTTTCACAAGCAAAAGGTTGACAGATTGATTCAGGACAATCGTCGTATCACTCAGAGAGAAATTTCAAGCATAATTGGCATTTCACAAGAATGTGTGGATCACATTATTGCTTTGCTTGGCTATTGGAACGATGGATACCCAGGATGCTGATGCTGGTTGCGGAAACAGAGTGTCGACTTCTTCTGTGACATCAGAAAACTGGCTCATCGTTGGCAGAAATGTATCCAATTGTCTTGTAATTATGTGGGAAAGTGAATAGTGATAAAGAGCTCATTCTAAGAATTATTTCTGCGTTTGATTTATTAAAATATTCCCATCCAAACCCAAGTAACGAAGGTGGAGGCGTTACTTTCCATTCAACCCTCATACCTCTATCTATGTACAGTTGTTTGTCTTGTCAGTGTATAAATGTCACTGAATGTTTGCCATATATGTGTTCTGTGATCCACCCTGAGTCCCCTTCAGGGTGAGAAGGGAAGAATATAAATACAGTAAATAAATTTGAGGATGTTAGAGCTGTAACTTAGGAAGACACATATTATATACGTCTCAGAACACAGCTCTCCTTTCCAAGGAATGGGAAGTCCGTAACAACAGTTAGGTAGGGGGGAGGATAAAGAAATATTGCCATTGTATTGTACTGTATTCTATTCAGTTCAACAGAAACAAGACTAGGAATCTCAGTAGACCTCAAGCAACAAGACTTACATTGTAGTTTGATCAAGTTTACTTGGGAGTTACAATCCACTTGCCCTGTGGTACAGCAGTGTTTTCTTTTATGTTTGTATGGAAACAAACTGTACACAGAAAACAGACTACACTAAAATGCAGACAACAAGTCCCTGCTTTAAAGCATAAGGAGAAGCTGTATCTGCCCACCAGGAGGGGATCGGAATGCACCAAAGAGCAGAACCATCCATCTGTAGCAATGCTGTATCCATCATCCACACAATAAGGCAAACACTAACACTTTAATATGGAGAGCCAATGGGAATTGCAGCTTCCAATGGATGAGCAAAAATCAGCAGCGCTCCTCCTAGAAACCACTACAAAGGGCTGGTTATTTTCCACTGGGGATGTCACTAGTGTCCACTGCTTTAAGCGTTTTCTATGAGAAGCCAGGATGCAAACATAACAAGTAAGCAAACAACGCAAGCAGGGAAAGGTCTGTGCGCTCTTCAGCTGTTTGCTCCCAGCCATTTGGGGACAAACAGCTCCCAAACTATTAACTGCTTCTGAACATGGAGGCTGAATGTTATTATCAGCGATCCGCTCTAGTAACAAACTTGGGGTGGTGAGCACAGATGGGACCGGAGCCAAAAATGAGCAGCTGGGGGGGAGAGAGAAGACAGGCATCAACATGTTTAGGGGGATGACTATTGTGTGCAGGAACGTGTTTGAGAACACAGCGGAACCAGAACACGGCTGACAACAAAATTATATTCTAGGGGCAAACTAACAACTTTGAACATTGGCAAGGCCCTGAGTGCAAAACTGTATACCTGAGAATAAAGTCAATTAGTAAATTACGTAATATTAATGATTGGGGGGAAATGGATGTTGGAAGTGAAAAAGCATTAGCACTTGTATAGAGATCAAGTGGCACAGTGGGTTAAAGCGCTGAGCTGCTGAACTTGCTGACCACATGACCGCATGACCGTGGAGGTGTCTATGGACAACGCCAGCTTAGAAATGGAAATGAGCACCAACCCCCAGAGTCGAACACGACTGGACTTAATGTCAGGGGAAAACCTTTAACCATTACCTATAGATTAGTTGGGGACAGAAGGAACCCTGTGGTACAGGCCTACTCCTACTCTTGTTTTCACCTCTCCCTCTAAGACAGGGGTGGGCAATTACCGGCCCTCCAGGTGTTTTGGACTCCAACTCCCAGAAATCCTAACAGCTGGTAAACTGGCTAGGATTTCTATGAGTTGAAGTCCAAAACACCTGGAGGGCCGGTAATTGCCCACCCCTGCTCTAAGACCTACATATAAAACTCAAGGTGTTCTGCTTCCTGCCTGTATGAAAAGGTCACATCCCCCTTCTTCCCCAGCACACTGACATCTGTCCGTCTGTCTTCCCAAGAAATTTGCAGGATTTTTCAGAGGCAACAATGAAGGAATTGTTCCAGGAGTTGAGTGCAACATCTGTAGACAGTCTAAGTTTCGTAGGCGTATTCATATGCTTCTGCGAAGGTGTTTAAATACACTGTATGTTAAATTTGTCAAACATGATAGAGTTTATATTCTAGACCAAGGGTGCCCACACTTTTTCAGCATGCAAGCTACTTATAATAAAACCAAGTCAGAAAGATCTACCTACCTCCTCAAGGCTGGAGAGGAGAGGGGCGGGGCTTGGCGTGGCCTGGCTCCACCCCCCCTGGCTTCAGCTCTACCAGCAGCTTTTCCAGGCTTGAGGATGGCAGTGCCAAGCCAGCCTTGTGCTAGCTATGCCACCACTGGCTTGGCATTGCCATCTTCAAGCCTGGAGAAGCTGCTGGTAGAGCGGAAGCCAGGGGGCGGAGCCAGGACACGCCAAGCCCCGCCCCCCTCCCCTCTGGCTTTGGAGCTCCAAGCAGCTTCTCAGGCTTGAGGATGGCAATGCCAAGCCAGTGGTGGCATAGCTAGCACAAGGCTGGCTTGGCATTGCCATCCTCAAGCCTGGAGAAGCTGCTGGTAGAGCGGAAGCCAGAGGGGCAGAGCAGGCTGCATGGGCCCCCCCTCCCTCTGGCTTTGGGCTCCTAGCAGCTTTTCAGGCTTGAGGATGGCAATGCCAAGCCAGCCTTGTGCTAGCTATGCCACTCTGGCTTGGCATTGCCATCCTCAGCTAAATATGCACCAGGATTGAGGATGGCAATGCCTTTTTATATAACCAGTGGTGTAGAACAATATGCAATAAGTTTCAATCACAAATGGCAAACAACATCAATAGTTAATTGTGCATTCACAAGCATCCCCACAATGTTGTTTGCTCTACCTGGAAAAAGCTGCTGGGAGCTCCAAAGCCAGAGGATTGGAGGGGCGATCCCGGCACGCGTTGCTGTGCCCTATGTAGGAGATGTGGGAAAGTCTTAGGTTTGTAAGGGTTTGAAAATGATGTGGTATGAGTTTTATGTGTGTATATATGTTGTGCATGGTGTGTGTGTGTGTGTTTCTATTTGGTGTGTGTATGTATATGTGTGTTTATGTTTGGGGGTATGTGCCTGTGATTGTGTTTGTGTATGTATGTGTATGTATATATGTGTGTGTATATGTGTGTATTGATGTGAGTATGTGTTTTGTGTGTGTATATATGTGTATGTATGTGTGTGTATGTGAGTGCCGAAGCCAGGGGAGGGGGCGGGGCTTGGCGCGGCCTGGCTCCGCCCCCCTCTGAGAAGCACCCCATCCGGCTGGGATCGACCTCCTTCTGTCCCGGGATCAACTGGTTGATCACGATCGACTTCCGGGGCAGCCCTGATCTAGACCAAGCTGTATATAATGCATTTTATGTTCCAAAAGTAACACTATAACCTTCAAAGATGATATTACTGTACTTCTGGGGAATGAAATGAACAAATTCTGCACGAGGAATTACAGCAACCAGGCCGGGGCTGCCTTATATCCAAGGTTGCAAGGATGACAGCTTGTGCCAAAGGCCTCAACACAGAGGGATTCAGACGTATCATTTCAGACATCCTGAGATTTGCCCTCCAGGCACAAATAGAACTGCCTTGTGGTATTTCAGAATGACACTTGTAATAAATGGTCAAGAATAACCCTGTTGCTAAAGCCAGGCATAGGAGGGCAGAGCATAGATAGAAAGGAGGACAGGGAGATAGACCACACAATGATATCTCAATGTTCTCCATGTTCAAAGCCTAAGGGTCTATGAATTTACACTCAAATAACTCTCTATTTGAAAAATAGGCTTTGGAAGAGATGCAAAACCTGGGTTCTGCATAGGAAAGGACAGAAACAAAGGACTGGAAAGCATGTTATCAATATGAAAGGATTTAAAAATAATGTCAAGGCTCCATGTGCTGTGCATACAATGATCAAAAACTGCCACCTTCTTTTAAAAGTTCAATATTTTGGCCTTCTTCGTGGGCTATTAAATCTTCAGAAATTTTGGGATTTGCTGGATGCAAATGTGGACCAAAAGCCTTTCACACCAACCTTACATCCTTTCAATGTGTCAGGAAGCATAACAATACAATTTCCAAAATGCTTTTGATTAGGCTAACTGAAAGGTCGCAGGTTCTAATCCTGGGAGTGGTGTGATTAATAGGTACCGCTCTGGCAGGAAGGTAGCGGCACTCCATGCAGTCTTACTGACCACATGGCCTTAGAGGTGTCTACGGACGACGCCAGCTCTTCGGCTTAGAAATGGAGATGAGCACCAACCCCCAGAGTCGGACACAATTGGACTTAATGTCAGGAGAAAACCTTTACGTTTACCTACTCCATTGTGTTCTAGTCTCCAGAGCAACAGAAAACAAGGTTGCTCCTCCTGAAATACTGTTTTCAATTCTGGGCACCACAATTGAAGGGAAATGTTGAATGTGTCCAGAGGAGGATGACTCAAATGACCAAGGGCCTGTAAAACAAGCCTTATGAGGAGTGGTTTAAAGAGTTGGGCATGCTTAGCCTGCAGAAGAGAAGGCTAAGAGGAGACATGGTGAGGGCCATGTGGCAAGATGTGAGGGGAAGTCATAGGGAGGAGGGAGCAGGCTGGTTTTCTGCTGCCCTGGAGACTAGGACACAATGGAACAATGGCTTCAGTCTACAGGAAAGGAGATTCCATCTGAACATTAGGAAGAACTTCCTGACTGTGAGAGCTGTTCAGTAGTGGAACTCTCTGCCCCGGAGTAAGGGGAAGCTCCTTCTTTGGAAGCTTTTAAACAGAGGCTGGATGGCCATCTCTCAGGGGTGCTTTGAATGCGATTTTCCTGCTTCTTGGCAGGGGGTTGGACTGGATGGTCCATGAGGTCTCTTCCAACTCAATGATTCTATGATTCCTCAATGTGACACCCTTTCAAATATTTATAGGAGTGGGTCTGTTCTTTCAAACCTTTATTTGCCAAAAAAGTACATATATAGGTTGACTCGGCCATGGTGGTCCACGCCTTAGTTACCTCTAGATTGAACTATTGCAATGCACTCTACGTGGGGCTTCCCTTGAAGGCGGCCCGGAAACTGCATCGCTCGGCAGCCAGACTCCTAACTGGGGCAAATTACAGGGAGTGGTCAACCCCGTTTAAGGAGCTCCACTGGCTGCCATTCATCTTCCGTGAAGGTTATCACCTATCAACCTGAACGGTTTGGGACCCATCTACCTTTGCGACCGCCTCTCCTACCACAAACCTGGATGATCTCCTCGATCTTCTAGAGCAGTGATTTTCAACCAGTGTGCCGCATAACACTAGTGTGCCATGAGAGATCATCAAGTTTGCCATGGGAAATTATTTTCGAACTTCACTCATATACAAACTATAAGGCGCATCTGTCCCTTTAAGACAGTCTTTCTCAACCAGTGTGCCGTGGCACACCAGTGTGCCGTGATGGACCTCCTGCTGTGCCGCGAGAAAACCTCTCTGCCCCCCTTCCTCCCCCCCTCCTGCCAAACTCCTGCTGCTTGGGGGGGGGGGGGAGGAAGGGCCGGGCAGTGGCGAAGAAAAGAAGGACCGGGCGCCGCCTCCTTCGGCCGTTTCCCCAGCCAGCCTCCAATCCACCATGACTCCCATCATGACTCTCGCCCCTCGCTCGCTGAAGCCGCGTGGAGGAGGAGCCCCGCCCACTGAAGCCCGTCCACCGCTCATGCTCCTCCTCTGTAGGAAAGCTGGGGGGAGGGGCGGGGCATGTCGCGGCATGGCTCTGCCCCCTCCCCAGCTTCGCACTCCCAGCAGCTGCTCCAGCCTTGAGGGGACAGTGCCAAGCCAGCATTGTGCTGGCTCTGGCACCACTGGCTTGGCACTGCCCCTCAAGGCTGGAGCAGCTGCTGGGAGAGGTGAAGCCGGGGTAGGGCGCGGGCATGGTGCAGCCTGGCTCCGCCCCTCCCGGCTTTGGCACTCCCAGCAGCTGCTCCCAGCAGGCCACCAACCCCCAGTTGTTCTTTACTGTGTTAGAGTGCCATTTTGTGTCATTTTGGTTGGTGGCGTGCCCCCGGATTTTTTTAATGTTAAAAGTGTGCCGCGGTTCAAAAAAGGTTGGGAAACACTGCTTTAAGAAATGGAACCATAGCATTCTCACGTCACCTAAGAAGTGATGTGAGATTGCTATGGTCGAGTCATCTTGGCTTCGCTCAGACACAGCTAAGTAAACAAAGTTAGAGTTAGTCCTGCAGCTGCACGTCTAGTGACACTGGCAATTTGGGATCATAGCAAGACAAGCGAGTGACAGTGATGGAGAAGTTTTTGAGAAGGGAAAATGCAAATGCCGAACAGGGCCCTGGACAAAATTATGACACAGATGAGCTCGAGGCAATACAGGCCCAGGTTTCACACTAAGTGAGTGTATAAATACATTTAAAAACATATTAACTATATGTATTACTGTGTTAGTGTGTCATTTATTTATTTATTTATTTATTTACTATTTTTATATGCCACCCTTCTCAACCCCGAAGGGGACTCAGAGTGGCTTACAGCAAACAACAATACTACCAGAGTGGCTTACAGTGTACATATAACAATATTGCCGGAGCGGCTTACAACAAACTGAAAAAACAACAATTAACATTACAACATATCGCAATATTGTTAGCAATATTGCATGTAATACAAATATATAAATTATAATATCACGATATAATTATTGTATCACATTATCATTGGCAGTATTATACTGTGTTACAATACAACACCACCAATACCAAATGCATATACCACATACCATACCGTAATCATACTATTATTATTATTACATTACAATTACTATACTATAACATAATACAATATATTGACATTATATTATATTATATCAAATTGCAATGCAATGTAACACTATATTATATTATATATTATTATATTATATTATCTTTAAAATAATAAATAACATTATTTATTTAAACAAAATAGAATTACTTATTTAAATAAATAATTCTATAGAATAATTTTAAACAATTATTTTAAATTATAATGCAATGTAACACTACATTATATTATATATTATTACATTACACCATACTTTCTATAAAATAATACATAACATTATTTATTTAAACAAATAAAATTACTTATCTAAATTAATAATTTTATAGAATTATTTTAAACACAGCAAGAGGGGCTCTGAGCTGATGGACAGTCAAGGAGGCAAGATAGAGCTGCCTTTCTTCCCCTTCTGCCTTGACTCTGGCTCATTTTGTGTCATTTTGGTTGGTGGTGTGCCCCAGGATTTTGTAAATGTAAAAAATGTGCCACGGCTCAAAAAAGGTTGAAAATCACTGTTCTAGAGAGACCCTTCTTTCGCCCCTCCCTCTATCACAGGCTTGACTTGTGGGAACGAGGGAGAGGGCCTTCTCCACTGTGGCCCCCTGCTTTCAGAACTCATTACCTGGGGAGATCAGGCAAGCCCCTACCCTAACAGCCTTCAAGAAAGAGCTAAAAACTTGGCTCTTCCGATGTGTCTTCTGGCCCACCCTCTGGCCCACCCTCTATGTTTGATTTTACTATGTTATTTTATACTGTTATTTTATATGTTATTTTACATATTTTGTTATGATGTACTTTTGCTATTTTTGTGTCCAATTACGTTGTATTATTTTGGGGCTTGGCCTCATGTTAGCCGCCCCGAGTCCCCTTTGGGGAGATGGTGGCAGGTTATAAATAAAGATTACTATTATTATATTTATAGGGGGCTTTACATTCTGATGCCTTCCACAAATGTCCCCCACCCCTCCCCCTTGCTGATGGAACCCCTTCTGGAGCAGAGACCAAGTATATAGCATTTTTCAGGCACAACCAGCAGGAACAAGGAGAATTAAGCACTTTTTTCCAGGTGGACTTTTTCCCCCTATGAACCTTTATGCTGATCCAGAGGTTTTAAGTATCTTGGCATTCTGCTTAGTGGGATTCTTTTATAGCTGTTGTATAAAACTGTAGATTGTTGTTGTATTATCCCCTGCCCTGAGCGCTACTTTGGTAAGGGGGAAAAGTGGGACATGAAGTTAGTCTAATAACAAAAACTACACGCTTTTAATCCAGCCACAAGAGGCTTAAGAGCTCTAAGACACTCCCCACCCCTTTACTTTTTGTAGGAGGGAGATATGAGACAGGGGAATCCCCAAATTATGCCACTTTAAAAGCAGCAACTTTAGAGCTCCCAAGTCTAGACAAAACCAATTTCTTTGTCTCTCAAAAAATGGGGATTAAATAAATCTGACAGTACCATCCCATTTTACTTGCTGAGAATTGAGACTCACTGGGGGCTAACAACTTGGCAAAGTCCCAACAGCTGCTTTGTGGAGAAACCAAAGAGAAAGCACTTCACAAAAAGTGAATAGGGGGATATCCTTCCTAAGAGCCACAGGAGAACGAAAGAAAGAAAGAAAGAAAGAAAGAAAGAAAGAGAAAGAAAGAGAAAGAAAGAAAGAGAAAGAATCAAGAATACCATCGTGAAGCTGGGGGAGCTGGAATGTTAAATTGCCTCTGTGTCTTCTATATATGTTGTATGTCTAATTGGCATTGAATGTTTGCCATGTATATGTGCATTGTAATCCACCCTGAGTCCCCTGCGGGGTGAGAAGGGCAGAATATAAATACTGAAAATAAATAAAGCAGGAAATAAGGAAGGAAAGTAGGAAGGAAGGAGAAAATACAAAGCCCACAAATGCTAAAAACCTATTTCAGTATATTCCTGGCTCAATATAACATTACTTGTCCCATTTGGGCCAACAACTGCCTGTAATTCAGGCAAAAGCACTCCTCTAAACTTTTCCTTAGATTTACTTAGAATCAGAGCTGGAAGAGACCTCATAGGCCATTCAGTCCAACCCCCTTGTGCTACATTTACTTAATCTCTTGTGTCAATGGAAATAGGTAGAATCATATAATCCTAGAGTTGGAATAGACCAGGGGTGCTCATTAGGTAGATCACAGTCTACTGGCAGATTGCATAGGGCATCCTGGTAGATCGCAGGAGGAAGGCACAGTTCCGCCCCACAGGCTCCCGACGCCGCTCAAGTGCTGCCGGCCCTGGGTTATCTGTGGTCCTTTCCACATAGTTGGATAAAATCCCATGTTATCTGCTTTGAATCAGATTATATGGCAGTGTGGGCTCAGAAAACCCAGTTCACAGCAGATATTGTGTTATATGTTTCACATTTTTGTAGTGGATAGGTAGATCATTTTGACTTGGTTGTTTTATAAGTAGCTCGCATGCTGAAAAAGTGTGAGCTCCCCTGGAATAGACCTTGTGGGCCATCCAGTCCAATCTCTTTCTGCCAAGAAGCAGGAAAATCGCATTCAAAACAACCCCAACAGATGGCTATCCAGCTTCTGTTTGAAAGCCTCCAAAGAAGGAGCCTCCACTATACTCCGGGGCAGAGAGTGTCAGAGTAGTGTTAGTAGCCTGCAGAATGTCTCAGCCTCTTTTACTCTCAGTGTAATAAAAACTCAAAAAATACACATGAATCTAGTACTTTAAGTAGAAACAAAAATATAGTTCTATTCATTGTAGGTCAAAAACGCAAAGCAAAACAGAAGAATTGTTCTCACCAATATACAACAAATAATATCTCTGGTGAGTCTTCTTTACACGACAATAAGCAAACATATAGCAAAATAATACAGTCTCTCTACTAAGTTATCAGTAGAATGTCCTTGCCATAAACAAGCAGTTTCCTTGGCATTCCAAACTGCTTCAGGACGCTGCATAACCGCTCCCAGCAACAGGCAAAGGTTTCTTCAGCTCAAAACAAGCCATCAAGCTAAGCCAAAATGCAAAGCTCAAAGCTTGCAAGCCTTAGGATTTAATGTAAGCTGAGGCAGATAACACACCCAATTAACTTGTGGCAGCTGTAACAAAAAAGGTTCTGATCCTCCCTGTTACTTAGAAAAAGCCTGTTGTAAACCCATAGTAACAACAGAGAGTTCCACTGCTGAACAGCTCTCACAGTGAGGAAGTTCTTCCTCATGTTCAGGTGGAATCTCCTTTCCTGCAGTTTGAAGCCATTGTTCCATTGCGTCCTAATCTCCAGGGCAGTAGAAAACAAGCCTGCTCCCTCCTCCCCATGACTTCCCCTCACATCTTGATCCATGTAGCTCTCCTCATGCCTCCTCTCTGTCTTCTCTTCTTCAGGGTAGTATCTGGGCTTTGTCTATATCAGTGATTTTCAACCAGTGTGCCGCGGAACACTATTGTGCCGTGAGAGATCATCAGGTGTGTCGTGGGAAATTACAATGGAGAGAGGGAGAGAGAGGGAGCCTAGCAGGAAACATCAGGCAGCGGAAATGAGGCTTTCCTGGCCGAAGCAGCAATGCCAGCCAGCCTGGCTGCCGTCAGGGAGAGCCCTCAGCATCCAGAATTTTCCTCCCTCTCTCCCTCCCTCCCTCCTTCCTCTTTCTCTCCTTCTTCCTTCCTTCCTTCCTTCATTCCCTCCCTCTGCACGCCAAGGGCTACCTGGCCGGGCTGTGGCTCCTCCTGCTTCCTGGCTCCTGGGCACTCTTCTGCCCTCCTCCCCTCCGGCAGCAAGGAGGAGGAGAGGGAGGAGGAGTCCGCGGGAGCTGCCCCCATCCGACCCCACTCCCGGAGGCTTGAGGCGAGGCTTTCTGCCCTCTAGCCCCTCCGCGCCAGGGAAGGGGAGCAACCCCTCATCTCCTGGCCTCTCCTGGCTGGGCTCCGGGTTCACTGCAGAGCAGAGGCCAGGATGCGCAGCTCCACAGCCCAGCTTGGTTCCTTCCCAATCTGGCCCCAAGACGACAGCAGGGAAGCCGAAGCGAAGCGAAGTGGGGGGGGGGAGGCACTCCTGGGGGGGCTGAACCCCTTCGAGAAGGAGAGCTGGGAGTGGCAGAGGCTCACAGCCTTCACCACTCCCAGCCTCCTTCCCGAAGGGTTCAGCCCCCCAGGAGTGCCTCCCCCCGCCGCTCGGCTTCCCTGCTGTCGTCTTGGGGCCAGATTGGGAAGAAACCAAGCTGGGCTGTGGAGCTGCGCATCCTGGCCTCTGCTCTGCTCTGCTGCGAACCCGGAGCCCAGCCAGGAGCCCAGCCAGAGGCAGTTTGTTCCGAGGCTCGGAACCACCCCGTGTGCTCAATTCCTATTTGTCCTGCTCAGCTGAGCCCGCGTGTGCTTCGGCCACTCAGCGCAGCCCTTCCCCCACGGGACAGTGATGGGCATCCTGTGCGTGGGCCTCCCAGGGGCGGGAGGGGGGATTTGGCAGAAGCAGCGGCGTCACGAGGGGGGAGGGTGACTGTTAGTAAAATAACAGTTAGAGTGTCACTTTGTGTCATTTTGGTTGGTGGTGTGCCCCAGGATTTTGTAAATGTAAAAAATGTGCCGCGGCTCAAAAAAGTTTGAAAATCACTGGAATATATGACATGGGATGCCTAGCCTGACCTGTCAAACAAGACAAATGCTCCTCCTGTGTAAAGTAAAGTTTGTGATCTTCTCAAGGTAATCACAGCTGGTAGCATTGGGTTCAACTGGCCAGAAAGAAGGGGTTTAAAAAAAATTGAAAGTTTGACAGGGTCTCAAGGGCCATCCATTCCAATCCCCTTCTACCAGGTGGGAATTCACAACAAACAAGAATTAACAATTAACTAAAGATGATATCATGATCCAAGCACTGTCTCACTACAGAGCTGCTAATGGCATTATGATCCCGGTAATTTGCAATCACTTTCTCAATCCCTAACACAGGATTTGCTTTCGGTCTTCCATAGTATCTGAACCCTGGATTATCACTTTCACCACCACAAACACAGGACTTGATCACAAGCCATTGTACCATCGTAACCTAGACTGAGCAATGCCGATAATGACATTGATCAATGTCAGCAGTGTAGGCAATTGATCAATACCACTGGTGCTTTGCAACTCTCCATGGTTTTATACCATGGAACTCTTCAATGTTAGGTGAATTATTTCCACCCATGAACTCTATGGCAGGGAATGCAAAGCTGTGTGAGCAGTACAAGCATAATAACCACAATGATTTGGAGATAAACTACCATTGTAAACATATCCTGGGGATATACTAAGGCATGCTGAGCACTACTAGAGAAGAACTCTCGAAGTTGTGCAGTTTGTCTTCTTCAAAATCCTTCAGAAGATCAACTTGATAAAGGGTTCCCTCAGGCACTTATCCACCTTCCAGATGGCAACATATCTGGCTTTCTCTTTCAAAATATCAAGATAACAATGATTAGAGGACACCATACCTCCAGATGCACATCTGACCTGCCCGAACCTGAGCAGAGCTTTTGCGCATTCTGAGATTCCTTTCTCTGTTTGTAGAAAGATATCAACTTTGCACATCTATTCCAAGTCGCCCAACTACATTCCTCCACAAACTTGCAACAACAGTGATGTTATCTGCAAAAGAGGGGGAATGAACTTTGGCAGTTCCAGGTTCCAAACATTCAAGCAGATCTTTAAAGACCGTTGACTTCCGACAGACGTAATTCATCCTGTGGGGAGGATACAACTTTTGCATGAACAACCACCACCATCACACGAAGAAAGGCAACATCTGTGAGTCTAGGATTGTGTCACCATCATCATTACAACCACCATTACATTTATTTATATCTCATTTTTTGTCAGAGTTGGGATCCAAAATGGCAATAATTCTCACTGTTTTCCCAACTCTTTCTATCTGAAGCAGTATATCTGTTTTCTCTCTGGTGGAGCAGCCTAAAGTGGCTTGTTCCTTCTGGATCTCTTAAAGCAGTGGTTCCCAGCCTTTTTTTTTTTTTGGCCAGGGACCACTTGACCAGGGACCCCTGAGCCCCCCCCCCCCCCGGGGTGAGAAGGGTGGGGTACAAATACCTTAAATAAATAAATAAATAAATAAGACTGTGTTATAGGTGAATGACTCCATATAAAGGAAACTTGGCTGCAGTGAGTTTGAATGAGTATTCGGACTCAGTGGCCCACAAGTCCTCTTCCTACTCTAGGATTCTATGCAAAACCTGATCAGGGTTGTGAATAGCAAGGTCTATTAGCTATATGTCACAAACAGGGACATCATACAATGAAATCAACTTGAAAGCAGGTAAAAACAACAACAGCTCATGCAAAACTTTAAATAAACAAGTTATCATCATTAAAACAGAACTGAGTTCAATGTAAATGCATTTAAAATAGAAAGAAAATACAAGTTTACTACAGACTGAGCAGGAATACTTAGGAGAGTCTCTTGGAGGTCCCTTAGTCATACAGTCACCATAAGTGAAAGCCAACTTGACAGCGCATAACAGCAACAATCAGCTCAGAAAGCATCTAACCTCATTTTTCTCTGCTGTTGTTATGATGGTGTCACTCTCCATCAACTTCAAGATTGTGACTCTTACTTTTTAGTCCTTTGGTATACATATTCCTTCTTTCCCTTGACATCTCTTCTAATTTCAGGTTCACCGATGCAGAGATGGGGAAGTTTGGACCTCAATATGTCTGAAATTGCAACTCCCAGAAGATCCGGCCGGTGCTCAAAAGTTGTGGCAGCCAAAAGTTCATCAAATCTGACCTACTCTTTGTGGCGTAATGTAAAATAAACCACGTGTAGTTCACATCTGATCAGCCCACACACTGCCTTTCCAGATAAAGAAAATATGCCACACATATTATCAATAAAGAACAAGTAGTTTACTCTTCATAATTCAGAACAACATATTTACAACCATGTGATCAGTTGCACTGACTCACATAATGTCCTTTTATGAGAGATTTAAAATGGTCTTTCTTTGTCCATGTGGAGAAACTTCCTCCAGCAGCTCATGAAGCAAGAGTACACTGTTTCTCTTCAAGCACCTGCATAACTTAAGCCTGAAAATGTAACCATATGCAAAAGTCCCAGGCTCAGCCAGCTCCCTTGGCAAAGCTCAACCAATCAGCGTCATGCATCTTATTTTATAGTTCACACACAGACACTAACTGATTTCTTACATGCTCCTACACTCTTATCTATGTCTTTCATTCCAGTCTCTTGAGTAAAATGCCTAATTTCCAGAAGAATATTTCCAATTTCCAAAAGCTTCCTTGACATTATTCCTTAACTTGACTGGTGACCAACTGAACTCTGTGCTGCCTTCCCTGATTTGCAGTATACACTCCAGCTGATTTTCCATTCGTGTGATTTTGAGTAACCTCTATAAACTTTTGAATCAATATGACATTCTTGAATTGTACTCAACTTTTCTTTTACCAGTTCCTGCATTTGAAAGAAAGTTTGCTTCTTTGAGCATTATTCTGCCAGAGGTCCTTAGTACTTTCTTATTAAAATATAAATTACACTTGATAGTACTGTGGTCCCCATTTGCAGGAGGTTTCAAATCCACATCTAGAATCATAGAATCCTAGAGTTGCAAGAGACCTCATGGGCCATCCGGTCCAACCCCATTCTGCCAAGAAGCAGGAAAATCAAATTCAAAGCACCCCTGAAAGATGGCCATCCAGCCTCTGCTCAAAAGCCTCCAAAGAATGAGCCTCCGCCATACTCCAGGACAGAGAGTTCCACTGCTGAGAAGCTCTCGCAGTTAGGAAGTTCTTCCTAATGCACAGGTGCTATCTCCTTTCATGTAGTTTGAAGCCATTGTAACATTGTGTCCTAGTCTCCAGGCAGCAGAATGGAAGCTTGCTCCCCCCTCCTCCCTATGACTTCCCCTCACATATTTATACATGGCTCTTCATCATGTCTCTTCCCAGCCTTCACTTCTGCACGTTAAACATGCCCAGCTCTTCAAGCCGCTCCTCACAGTGCTTGTTCTCCAGACGCTTGATCATTTCTGTCTTCATTCTCTGGACACATTCTAGCCTGTCAATATCTCCCTTCAATTGCAGTGCCCAGAATTGGACACATTGTGATTCCAGGTAAAGTAGCCTGACCAAGGCTAAAATAGAGCATGGGTAGCATGCCTTCCCTGGATCTAGACTCTAGACTCCTACTGATATAGGCCAAAATCCCATTGGCTTTTTAAACTGCTGCATGACATTCCTGGCTCATGTTCCCCTTCCTCCCCACGAGGACTCAAAGATCTTTTTGACACAGTTCACAATTGTTCTTGAGCCAGGCATCAGTTGAAACAACAAATCCCCATTCTGTATCTTTGCATTTCATTTTTTTCTGTCTAAGTGGAGTATCTTGCATTTGTCCCTGTTGAGTTTCATTGTGTTAGTTTTGGCTCATCATCTCTCTAATCTGTTAAAATCGTTTTGAATTCTGTTCCTATCTTCTGGAGTATTAGCTCTCCTTCCTAAGTTGGTGTTGTCTGCAAACTTGATGATCCTACCTTCTAACCCTTCATCTAAGTCATTAATAAAGATATTGAACAAAACTGGGCCCAGGAAGGAACCCTGTGGCACTCTTGGCACTGATCATACTTACAATTCCTTAGTCTCTTTTCCTCTGATCAGATCCATGGCCAGCAATGTTATTTAGGGGTATCCAGAAAATGCTCCTCTTTGTGTTGAATGGAGCACACATTCACACAGGGCAGATAAGCTCAAATGAAGCTATTTGTACCCATTTTATGATGTTGTGTTGATTGTTTATTGTCTACTCATATGTATTGTTTTGCACTTGTTGTATTTTGTCACACCTTGAGTGTTTTACGAGCCTCCCTGAGTCCCTCTGGGAGATGGTGGTGGGATATAAATACATTATTATTAAGTTACTGACACAAAAACACAATATGTCACAGCAAACAAGATAGATATGCTGGATTTTGTATCACAAAAATCACAAAATAATAATAATAATTATTATTATTATTACTTTCCTCTCTCAGCATTACTTCGAGAACGAAGATTCTTAGGAAACGGAAGTTGGATGTGTCATTCGAGCCTGTGCAATGGATTTTTCTGGAGGAGCGCAGCGTTCACAGAACTGGCCTCACCCTTTAAACCAAAGGTTCGTCTGCCGGGGCCTAGCAAGCTTGGACGGTGGCAGCGAGGTCCTCAGGTCGTAGGTTTGGTTCGAGTTTCCTTCTCTAGATGGTTGACCTTACAGGGTTAGACGAGCACCATCTGCCCGGGTTTGAAATTAAAGTTTTCCTTCTCTTAGGATGGTTGCCAAAAGGCTAGAGAGCCCATCCTGCCCTTTGACGCACTTTGTCAGACCCTTCGGTTGTGACCTGTCTGGCATGGGAGGCCCTACCGGTGGCTATTATGTCACCGCCAGCATAGCTCACAACTTCATTAGGGTACGCAAGCCTCTCCCCTACTGCAAGGGGGCGCCAATGGAGAGGTATTATTACTTTACTGACATGAAAACACAGTATGTGTCACAGCAAATGAGATATATATGCTGGATGATAATAAGAATAACAACAACAACAACTTTATTTTTATATCCCGCCAACCATCTCCCCTTGGGGACTCGGGGCGGCTTACAAGGGACAAGCCTAAAAGACAAATAAAACACAGAAGAAAACATTTACTAATTAAAACATCAGCTAAAAACAATACAACATAATTATACACAGCATAAGAACAATATGGCTGGAAAGAGAATTTGCTGAGGTACAATTTCATAAGTGCGATACATTTTAACAGAGGCATACCAAAAGTGCGAGAAACCAGTAGATTGGGCAGGAAATACTATCATATATTATGGATATCATTATTGTTATTATTATTATTAGGGGACAAAATATAATTTAGAACTTCAGAGGCCATAACAAGGGGCCCAGCGCTCTTCCGATCTCTGTTTTTAGGTACGGCAAGTTGTGTACTTTAAGACTGGAGAAAGCAATCGCTGATCTTAAAGGCTGAGTACTAGGAATTAAAACCCCAGTCTAAGCCTGATCCTCAGGAACACATGCCAAAGAGACACAAAAGGTATAGGAAAGCCTTCAATCCCTATATAGAAATCCACAGAAAGTCTTTCACAAATCTGTGTTTTTCTCCTTTACTGCTTTCTTCCCAGCAAGATTTATTTAATGCTTCACCTTGACTTGCCTTAAAGGTCTTTCCGGCTTCTTCTTCGGCATTCAGCCTCCTCCCCCAGGCGCTGCTGCTGCTGCGTCTTGGATGGATCGCCCACATAAGCTGTCTAAAATTTAAATTAAGACTTGCCAAGAAAGCTGAAGTCTTAATTTGCCCCTTAATAAAACACAAAAGCATGTTTCTTTGACCCCCAGCTTTTCTGGGGCATGTCTGACGGAGGCACTTAATCACCATAATTTGCTGCAGCAGCCAGGAAGCATTCAGGTTTCGTGACAGCCTGACATTTCAAAAATAGAAGACTGACGTGAGGAATACTAGGAGCCCCCAAATCCTGCTCTAAAGATGACTTGTGTTTTTATTCAATAACAATTTCCAAATGTTTTATTATAGAAACGCTGTCACATCTGATGCTAAAGAGATTATTTTCCAAGTAAACCAGACTTGAAGTCTGACTGTCTATTGAAAACAGGGACGCACTTTGAACAGGAAAGACAACCTGGCTTATTAACTAACCTTTGCCATTCAAAAGCACTCCACAGAAACCCAGGTATATTTGGCACAGCTTATTCGGCTTACAAAATTGTCAGCAGGCTGCGCACAGAAACACACACTTATCGATACAAACAAGCCTGGCGCACCAGGAAAAAAGCATTAAATTATACATCAGAAATGAAAGCCCTTACTTCCAACCAGGCCTTTGAACACAGAGCTATGTAGGACAGACTCAGTGGGAAGGAACATGGAAAATGCAGGTAGAAGTGAACCAATCTTTTGTTCTAATCCTGTCTCGGCCATTTAAAGATTGACCGGTGCGGAGAAAGTTGGTGTAATTTTCCAAGAAATAGAGAAATTACTAAGCTAGGGCGTCAATCAGGATCCCTCTAATAAGCACTTTCAAGCATTTCCATTTTGCATTAGATTTGAAAAGTTGTCAAACATAGCCTTCAGTCTGGCCCTCTTCTCCCAATCCTTAAAACACACATCAGGAAAGTTCCTCCAAAAACAGGTAAGTAAATATTATACAGCCGCCTTGACTCACCTTCGGGCTGAGAAAGGCAGTATCTCTGGCATTACTTCACGAACGAAGATTCTTAGGAAGGACTCATCCCACGCTTTCTACAAGCGCGTTGATGACTAAAAAAGGTCAATCCGAGATAGGCAAGTCCAGTTGCAGAAAGCACAGCAGAAAGTCTCCTTTGGTGATGTTGTTTCAAAGTTGCAGTTCTTTCTGCATTGTCATTTCTCTTCGAGACCCGTTTGGCGTGTCTTTGCGAAAGAGGCTGCAGCATTGTGGATAGTGCATCTCCATGCCTCCCGATGTGAGGTCAGGCTGGACCATTTTTGGTGATCAATCTGGCCAAGCCTGAGATGTTGTTTCAGGGAGTCCTTATATCTCTTTTTTGGGGGCACCTCTCTTGCGTTGATCCATGGCGACTTCACCGTACAGTGGTCCTCCATCCTAGAGACGTGCCCTGCCCAGCGCAGCTGTGTTCTCAATAGCATGGCCTCAATGCTGGTGATCCCTGCTTGCTCAAGGACAGCAACATTTGTTACATAGTTAGTCCAGTGTATATTTAAGATTGTGCGAAGACAGCGCTGATGAAAGCGTTCGAGGAGTCGTAGGTGTTGGCAATAAGTGACCCATGTTTCAGACCCATAAAGGAGAATAGACAGTACGATAGCTCTGTACACACTGATTTTTGTGCTTTGCCTCAGGTGTTTGTTGCTCCAGACTCTTTTGTGAAGCCTTCCGAAAGCACAATATGCCTTTGCTAATCTGTTATCTATCTCTTTATAAATCTTGGCGTCTGAAGAGATGATGCTTCCCAGGTAGGTGAACTGCTGAACGGACTTAAGCACAGATTTGCCTGTGCTGACGTGGGGGTGGGGGTGTTCTTCCTGTGCTGCGGGCTGGTAGATAACTTCCGTTTTCTTCAGTCTGACTTCCAGCCCAAACAGCTCTGCAGCTGTTGCAAAGCAAGATGTTAGGCACTGCAGGGCTGCTTTTGAATGGGCGACAAGGGCAGCATCGTCAGCAAAAAGCAGCTCAAGGACTGGGTAGTTTAGAGTCTTAGTGCAAGCCCTCAGACGACTTAAGTTGAACAAGCTACCATCTGTATGATAGCATATATATATGCCGTCTTCTTCTTCTTCGAGATCTGCCGTAGCCCTTTGGAGCATCATGCTGAAGAAGATTGTAAATAGGGTTGGTGCAAGAACACAACCTTGTTTCACTCCATTAGTTATTACAAAGGGCTCTGAGAGAGCATCGCCATATCTGATGTGACCGTGCTGGCCCTCATGTAGCAGGATAATCATTTTGAGGAATTTGGGGGGACATCCAGACTATACACATACAAAAACATTAAAATCACTTATCTTGATGTTAAAATCCTCTGTTTAAAACTACCTCAAACAACCATATTGAATCTGTTTGGCATACTAAGAGCTCCTATCGCTGCCTCATTACACAGTCCCAAAGGCTCGGTCCCACTGCCAAGTTTTTACCATCCTTTTGAAGGACAGGAGGGAGGGAGCTGATCTGATCTCACCAGGAAGGGAGTTCCATAGCCAGAGGGCAATCACCAAAAGGCCCTCTCTCTCGTCCCCACCGAGAGCTGGTGTGGTCTGTTCAATGCAATTTTCTGAATCAGCACCCTAAATAACCAAACCGATTCGTGACCCTTTTGGTACTAATGTTGGAGAGTGGTCCCTGGTCAAAGCGATCCCTGTTCCAGTGGTTCCTGGTCAAAAAATAAAAAGGTTGGGAACTACTGGTCTAGACACTATACTCCTTTTGATGCAGCCCAAAGTCCCACTGGCTTTTTAAGCTGCTTCATCACATTATTGGCTCATTTTCAACTTGTTGTCCACAAAGACACCAATGTTACAGGCACCTGCAAATACCAGTGGGGATTGACTTTCAAAGATAGGGGGGGAAGGTTGAAATTTTCATTTGAGTCTCATCACATGAAGCAAGAGGATTGCAATTACAGCAAGATAACAGTAGGACTTATTACATGGTGTTTCCCTTCTCTTCTTCCAGTGGGAGACTTTGGAAGGTGTTTCTTTTATGAAAAGAGGGCTATAATAGATTGTAAAATAAACACTTTCCAAACTGTCCCCCACCATTAGAACGGCAAAAGGAGAGCGATGTCATGCGTAAAGTCCTAGCCAAAGCTGCTGCTGTCCTGCTGTACTTGCAATTGGCTTGCTTGTGTGATAAGCTCCCAGGTGTCTCCTCTTCAGTTAGACCAATTGCTTCTCTGGGAGCACCAACAGAGGCCACGAACAGCTGATGCCAGTGGCATTTAATTCCTCAAACAGAAACCGGTTGCCTTGGCTCCACTCCAATAACTCTTTCTGACTTTCTACATCACCTTCAAAATCTCCAGTCTGTCCTAATGGGACATTTCATATTCATGTTTCCAATATAAATTGTTATCACAGTCATAAGAAAGAATCTGCAACAGGCTCCTCAGAATTTTGCCATACCTTCTGTAAAGAGGAACCTGAAGTAAGGAATGGAATGACCAATACTGATTTGAGCAGTTCTAGATGCAATAAAAACATTGGGAAGGTAGACTAGAGAGTTCACACCTCCTGGAGACTCAACTGAGTGGGTACCCAAATACGTACAATCACGCTGGCCATATCATTTTATCCATCATTTCCTATTCCTGCAGCCCACTGACACTTTGCCTCTCCAAACTCCCACTCTTATACCCTTGGCTCAAAGCCCAGCTCATCCATAAACCTTTTTACAGGCCACCTTTTCTTCACCTTACCTGTCCTAACTCAGTCTCCTCCCCTCTCCCAGCTTCATATCCTTGCTTTTACTCTTTTCTTCTCCTTCAGTGTGCCTTAGGACAGAGGCCAAGTCAATATCGGGGGGAGGGGGGGGAATCTACGGTTTCCCTTAGGCTTAACAGATCTCAAAATGTACTTTATCTTCCCAACACAAAGGCCCTGCAGAGATCTCCCCAGCAACCTCAGAGGTAAATGTTTGTTGTGTGTTTGTAGAACTCTCGATTCTCAGATGCACCCCATTTTAAAAACGTTTCAAATAAATGAAATTGAAGAAATACTGCACAGTGTTCCATCGCTACTTCGCGGTTCGCTTTTCACAGATTCACTGTTTTGCGGATTTTCCCCTCCTCAGTCCTCCCTCCCTCCCTCCAGCCTTGAAGGCCTTTTCCTTCCTTTCCTTCTCTCTCTCTCTTCACCTGGCAAAGGGAAAGGTGAGGAGGGCTTGCTTCCCTTCCTTCCTTCCCTGACAGCCACCGCACTGACAGGGAGGCAACTGGTGCGAGCCACCGGGGGAGGGGGGAACGTGGAGCGGAAGGTGAAGAAGGCACATGTGAGTGGGGAAGAGGAGACGGAAGAGGAGACGGAAAAGGAGGAGGGAAGGTGGAGCCAGGCGCGCAAGGAGGAGCCAGCAGTAAGTGTGGTGTGCAAGGGAGGGAGGAAGGGAGGGGGAAAGAGGAGAGGAAGGTGAAAAGATTGAATAAGTGAGAGGGGGGAGGAGGACAAAGGAGTGGGCCAGAACGTCCCTACTTCGCAGATTTTCACTTATCGTGGGTGGTCCTGGAACGTAACGCCCGCAACAATTGAGGGAACACTGTATATTTAAAGAAATCTGCCTTCCCAAACCTGTATTTGAATACACCTCCAGAGCCATTTACCCCTGAACTGGATGGAGGGCTTGGAGGTGTCGTGGCAATGGGTTGCCTACATTTGGCATATCGGGGTGGACAGCTGTGGCAGAGATGAGGAACAAGGCCACATCACTGTACTTTCAAGTGGAAAATGTCAGAAAATGTGACTGGAAAATAAGCAGAAGACTTATAGGGATGAATGTCATCCTGCTTGGATAACTGTAACACACTCTATACAGCACTCTCCTTGAAGAATGTTCAGAAACACCTGATACTTCTGCAAAGTCCTATGCAATCTATAACAGGATTTGGCATTTGGAAACAGAACTAGAAAAAATTAACAGCTGGATAAAGTGCACGGAATTGGTACCTTTAACAGATGAAGTGTAGTCTCCAACAGAGAATAGTCCCAAACGTATTCTGTTTATGACTGTGGAGCTCGTAAGGTCTTCAAAACATTCCACAGTTTCTAGAAAAGGAAATGGAAATAAAGTTGTAAGCTACAAAACAAGGAGATAATTTAATTGCTGTCTATTTTTTAAATGACAACCAAGCATAACTTGTCTAGAGATGGAAACAAGCAAACGTACAGAACTAGAGCCTTGTCTGGGAACCAGGCAGACAACATAAAACCGGCACCATCTGTCAGAAATAGCTTGTGATACCTTTATCTCAGGCTCACCAGCCTTTTTTGCCTGGCAAGGCTTCTGTGCTCAAAACAGCTGGTTAACTGGAAGATGATAACTTTCCCCTTAACAGCAACTTCACATTGGGAAAAACATCACCTAAAGAACGACTTGCGTGTTATGCCGCTATACAAGACAAAGGAGCCTAGTTGTACATGTGTGCCTTCAACCTGTCTCTTCACCCACGGCAACCTCATTCATTTCAAAGCGTTTTCTTAGACAAATAATAATAATAATAATAATAATAATAAACTTTATTTATAAGTCGCTTCCCTCTCCCCAAAGGGGACTCGGAGCGGCTTACATGGGGCCGTGCCCAAACCACAAATCACAAAATATCAGACATCAAAAAACAATAAACACAATAAAAACAGTAAACACAGTAAAATGAATACATCTAACAAAATACTATAACAAATGCATCTAAAACAGAAGGAAAAAGAAGAAGAAGACGAGAGGCTGGATCATCAGAAGAATCATCAGAAGTGGCTTTGCCAGTTCCTTCCTCTGAAATGTAGCCTACAGCACCTGGTATTTGTTGATAGTTGCACATACAAGTACTAACCAGGAACAGCTCTGCTTAGCTTCCAAGATCAGAAGGATCTGGTTTCTTTAGGTCCACAGTGATTCCCAATCTGTGATCTGGGGACCACCAGTGTTCTGCAAGATCGAAATATGGTCTGAAGTCTCACCATTACTACACCGTTGCTTCGAAACCATGCAGCAATGAGAGCGACTGGTTTCGCGAAACCCTCTTAGAGTGCCAAAGCAACAAGGAAGTTGGGAGGGAAGAGGATGACTGCCCACAAAAGATTACTACTACCACATCAACTCTAGATTATTTAAAATACTAGCCATCCCATGCCACGTGCTACTGTGGCCTAGTCTGTGTATATGTGTTTTGTGTGTATATACGTGGGTTTGCGCATGCATTGTGGGTTTTTTTGCTTTTTAAGTCTCTTCTGCTGTGTTTTTCAGTGTTTTTATGAGTGATAGTCACTTGTTGGCCTGATAAGTGTGTTATGTCCAAATTTGGTGTCAATTCGCCCAGTGGTTTTTGAGTTATGTTCATCCCACAAACATTACATTTTTATTTATATAGATAGTTTTTAGTGGACAAGCAGATAGCAACTACTGGATGGGATATATTCTGTATCAGAAACTAGAGCTGATGTGGTCTATCCAAAGCAATTTTCCGGATCTGCACCTCCCTTTTTGTAACCCTTTTGGTAATAATGTTGGAGAGTGCTCCCTGGTCAAAGTGGTCCCAATTCAAGGGGTCCCTGGTCAAGCGGTCTCTGGTCAAAGTGGTCCATGGTCAAGTGGTTGCTGGTCAAGTGGTCGGTTCAAATGGTCCCTGGTCAAAGTGGTCCCTGTTCAAGTGGTACCTGGTCAAAAAAAGGTTGGGAACTACTGCTTTAGGACATTGCGAACATTAATCCATTTTGCTTCTTGTATGATCTAGGACAGGGGTGCTCACACTTTTTCAGCATGCGAGCGACTCTTAAAGCAACCAAGTCCAAAAGATCCACCTGCCCCCACCGCCGTGCGCTCCCGTGCGCAGTGCACTCCTGCCACCGCGCGTGCTCCTACTGCCGTTTTCCGCCCGCGCAGCGCTTCTTCCGCCTGCGGGAC
This sequence comes from Anolis apletophallus, assembly GCA_030556195.1. Lineage (NCBI taxonomy): Eukaryota > Metazoa > Chordata > Lepidosauria > Squamata > Anolidae > Anolis > Anolis apletophallus. The sequence goes on along the minus strand of JARBWK010000004.1, from coordinate 202,152,027 downwards.
ATTGCAGGAAGGAGAAAGCACGAGGCGGGGCATCCAGAGGGAGTGCTCCGCGCAGCCTGTCTTGCCGGCAACGGAGGCTGCACATCTGCTTCTGGACGAGAGAGAGGCAGGGCGCTCCCTCCAGAGGCCCCGCCTCATGCTTTCTTCTTCCTGCAATGTCCCGCAGGCGAAAGAAGCACTGCGAGAGCGGAAGCCAGCAGCAGGAGCGTGCGTGCGCACAGGGTGTGCACGCGCATGGCAGGAGCGCCCCATCCGGCTGGTGAGGCCCGAAGATCACCTGGAAGAGGGCCAAAGATCTACTAGTAGTTCCCGAGCTACCTAATGAGCACCCCTGATCTAGGAAGTCCACCACCGCCTCATTTTGTTTATTTGGCTGTCAATTTTATACCACTGGAGTTTACTTACGAATGAATTGCAAGCACTGACCAAAATAGCAGGCTATAGATGTGAGTCTGACCAGAGCACAGTAATGATAAAGTTCAAAACCAGGAAAAGACTCAAGATTGGATGTGCTGTGACATCTGGCTTCTAAACCAAGCTATCGCAAAGTCTGAATCAGAAAAGGGTAGGAGACACATACTGTATCTCTCAATAGGAAACCCTAAAATACATAGAAGCTTATCTATCTATCTATCTATCTATGCATATAATAAAAGTCAGTGTTCGCAGAGGAATATGTGCCAGCGTTTCGATTGGCTCCCAATGCAGGATCATTTGCATAACGGTCTGATTGGCCAGCACCACCAACATTCCGAGACTCTAAACTGCCAGAGGGGGGTGGCTCCCAGCCTCCACGAACATTCCAACACTTTCAAATAGCAGAGGAGGTAAGGAAAAGGTCTGAGGCACTCAGGCATGGTGCGGGTTTAACTCCAACACACTTTGCAGACCCCAACAGTGACAAAACAAGACCAAACTTGGCACACAGAACCTCCAAGACCCACTCTACATCCTGCTGCAGTTTGAGGGAGGATGGACCATGGATGATGGGATTTGCAGTACTTAAACTCACTTCCTTACAGCACTGTGGCCCACACCAATGACGGATCAGAACCAAACTTGGCACACAAATCCCCCATGACGCACTTTACATCCTGGTGCAGTTTAGAGCAGGATGGGCCACAAATGATGGGATTTGCAGTACCTTTACCCCATTCACTTCCCACAGACCACTGCAGTCGCTACAACTCACAGACTAGGCCCAAACTTGCCACACAGAGTACTCATGACCCACTCTACATCCTGCTGCAGTTCTAAGGGGGATGGACCACAGATGATGGGTCTTGCAGTACCTTCACTCACTTTCTGAAACCACTGCGACCCTCATCCAATGACCAGTGCAGACCAAACTTGGCACACAGAGCCCCCATGACCCACTCTACATCCTGGTGCAGTTCGGAGGACGGTGGACCATGGATGATGGGACTTGAAGTACCTTTACTCATTTCCAGAGACTGCTGCGACCCTCATCCAATGACTGATCAAGACCAAATTTAGCACACAGGACCCCCATGACCCACTCTACATCCTGGTGCAATTTGGAGGAGGATGGACCATGGATTATGGGACTTGCAGTACCTTCACTCACTTCCTGAGACCACTACAAGCCAAATAAACAACTGATAAGGACCAACCTTGGCACACAATGCCTTTCTCAAATAACCCGGGCAGGGCCGGGTCCCCAAGCTAGTCTATTTATAAAAATATAAAACTTCCATTATCTTCATCACACTAGAGAATGAATTCACTTAAAATCCGGTTTCTGCCTCCTGCAGAATTCTGGGCTTTGTAGTTTAGGGAGGAGCCTTTAACAGCCTCCCTAAACTACAAAGCCCAGAATTCTGCAGGAGGCAGAAACCGGATTTTAAGTGAATTCATTCTCTTGTGTGATGTAGCAGTAAGAATAACAGGAAATAATGCACGATAGTCCCATGGGTTGGAGAGCTAAGAGCATTTGTTTTGGTTGCACAATGTCTTAAAATGTACTAAAATCATTTTCTTCAAAAATAGCATTTGGGAAATTATTGTAATATTATTGTAATATTGCTTTAAAATGAATAAAACCACAATACTTGAGAGAAATGTCCACAGTGTTCAGAAAGAAAGGATATAAAAGGGAAAGCTCAAATTCATACTAGAGTAAATGGTGTTCCCTAGCACCACAAAAGCAGAAAAAAAGGATCTCTGAAGCAAAGCAGACCATTTTCAATTGCCCCTTGGTGCTTCGTAACAGGCAATGCTTGGCAGCGAGAATGGAGAGATTCTTATGATTCACTGGCTTCTGAGAAATCCTTATGATTAAAAGGGTCTTGGGGGAAAGTGCACTACTAGAAGTGTGAGAGGGAGAAGAGTCAAAATAGCCCCATTTGTCTATTCCATAACAAGCACGATGTTCCCAGAAGGTTCCTGCTTATATTGGTGTCTCATTGGTAGTTTAGAGACCTCTCAAAATCTGAAGCAGTGCACTCAGAGAGAGAGCATTTTAACAAAGAACAATAGAGCACATGCTGTAAACTGGGCAACCGTCATCGTCACACCAACCTCGGCAATCTCTCCGCATCATCCCCTTTGGGCACTTTCCTCATTTTTAAGTTGCATCCCCAGTTACCAGAAAGCCTCCTAATATAATCCCACTTCATTTTATTAAGCCTGTTCCGGAAATGCACACAACCATTTGTCACGGCAACTGGGGACACAGGCTCGCTTCCAAGAGGTTCGGAACAAACCGCCTGAAGTTGGATGACCAACAATGAACACGAGGATGAAGGAACACACTTTCTAGGCCAAGGACCCCAAGTGAGTCAGAGGAAAGGATATCCTAAATCAGGGCTGTCCAACTGCCGGCCCTGCAGGTGTTTTGGACTTCAACTCCCAGAAATCCTAGCCAGTTTACCAGCTGTTAGGATTTCTGGGATTTGAAGGCCAAAACACCTGCAGGGCCGGCAGTTGGACAGCCCTGTCCTAAATGATTACGAAGCAATGCCATGTGCAATCATTCCCTCAAAGCATTCCACAATTTAAAGTTTACATAAATATAGCCACCTCCTCCACCCCATGTACTCAAGGTATATTATAGCTGCAGAAGAAAGCAACGGTGCATATACATAAGGGTGGATAAGAAGGATAGTACATGAGCACAGGCTGATTTGCTAAAAGATGCCATTTCACCTCCTAGGCTGGAGATCATAAAATCACTGAGTTGGAAGAGACCAAAAGCACCATCCAGTCCAACCTCTTTCTGCTAGTCAGGAAGACACAATTCAAGCCTTCCTGACAGATAGCCATCCAGCCTCTGCTTAACAACCTTCAGAGGAAGAGACTCCACTGGACTAACAGGAAGCATATTCCACTGCCGAACAGCTCTAACCGCCAGGAGGTTCTTCCAAAAAAGTAGGTGAAATGTCTTTGAATGGCAGTTTGAAGCCATCACTGTGTCCTAGTCTCTAGAGTAGCAGAAAACAAGCTTGCCCCCTGCTCAATGTGACATCCTTTCAAACATTAAAACATAGCTCTCATGTCACCTCTTCTCAGTCTTCTCTTCTCCAGATCCCTAAGACACTCCCCAGAAGAATCCATAGTTTCCAGACCTTTGATCATTCTGGTTGCCCTTTTCTGGACACATCCAGATGGTCCATCTCCTTCTTGAATTCTGATGCCCAGAACTGTACCCAGTGTAATTCCAGGTGAAGTCTGACCAAAGCAGAACAGAATGGGGCTATTACTTCCTTCAATCTAGACAACTAACTCCTATTGATGCAGCCTTGAACTGCATTCACTTTTTTTGCTGTCACATCATACTGTTGGCTCACATTCAATTAATGGTCTACTACAACTCTTAGTAATAGTAGTAGTAGTAGTAGTAGTAGTAATAATTTATTTCTAACCCGCATCCATCTTCCCGAAGGGGACTCGGAGCGGCTTACATGGGGCCATGCCCGAACAACAAATTACAAAATAATAGCAAAACATCAGAAAAACAATAAACACAATAAAAGCAATAAACACAATAAAAATAGAGCTATGAAAACACAACAACACAGGTGATTCTAAAACAAGAACGACAAGGCGGGCCACATGCACATATAAAATGTTTAAAACTTGGGGGAGATAACTGGAGTAGCGTAAACATAAAGGATCACATAGGAGAAGAGGTCCAAAAAAGCAGGACCATTTGGGGAATCTAATCTCCAAAATCCTGGTGGAAAAACCAGGTTTTCAGTTGTTTTTTAAAGGATTCCAGTGAGGGAACATTCCTAATCTCTCCCAGGAGGGAGTTCCAAAGTTGGGGGGTCACAGAGGAGAAGGCTTTTTCCCTAGTACTCACAAGCCGGGTCTGTGAGCCTGGCAGGGGCGAAAGGAGAACCTCCCCTGAGGAGCGAAGGGCTCGGGCTGGTTCATGGGAGAAGAGCCGGTCACGAAGGTAGGGGGCCATGTTCTAGAAGTATTCTCTCCTGACGTTTCGTCTGCATCTATGGCAGGCTTGCTTGGAGGTTGTGAGATGCAGGCGAAACGTCAGGAGAGAATATTTCTATAACATGGCCATATAGCCCGAAAAACCTACAACAACCCAGTGATTCCGGCCATGAAAGCCTTCGACAATACATTGAAATATGGACTGTCTACAGACGTCACACTCAACTCCTGGAACAATTCCATCAGCGTTGCCTCCGGAAAATGGTGCACATCTCTTGGGAAGTCAGGCAGACAAATGTCAGCGTGCTGGAAGAAACAAAGACCATCAGCACTGAAGCAATGCTCCGCTCAACTGGCCACATTGTCCAAATGCCCGATCGTCGTCTCTCAAAGCAGTTACTCTACTCCCAAACTCAAGAATGAAAAACAGAATGTTGGTGGAAAGGAAAAGAGACTTAAAGATAACCTTAAAAACTGTGGCATCAACACTGAGAACTAGGAAATCCTGGCTCTTGAGTGCTCGGGTGGTCAGCTGTGACAATAAGAGGCACGAATTGAGGGCGTAAAGCCAACCCTGACTGGGACTGTCTTCCACCAGGAAACCGATGCCCTCACTGGGGAAGAACATGTGGGTCAAGAATAGGGCTCTACAGTCACCTACGTATCCACCGCCAAGACACTACACTTGGAAGGCCATCATACTTGGACAAGAGGGATCGCCTAAGCAAGCACTGTTTTCACACCAAGTGTCACACATCTTACTTATATCTGTGCATTTCATTTTCATTGCCTAAGTGTAGTTTTGTACGTTTCTCCCTGTTGGAATTCATTTTCCTACTCTCTTGACAGTGCAACACGTTCTTTTTTAAATCTTTGAAGATATATAAATATTCTTTCTAGACATTGTACCCCTTGTATTGTAGGCACCCTATGAACCAGAATGCACTAATGGGGATAAATCAGAGTAAACAGATGTAAAAGAAGAACAGCATACCTCTTGCACACAGTTTATTGAGCAAACTACCTTTGCCCCAACAGAACTGCTTGAGGCTGGAAGATTCCACCATAAATACCAGCTTGAGAGGCTGCCATTAGCATCACTGGATTTATCACCCTAAAGAGCTGCGTTGTAAAGAAAAACAACCTCCTAGGGAGTCTTCTAGCGTCTCATCAGGAAATCTGATTTTACTGTAGGCCCCCAGAGGTAAGATAATAAGATATGGTGGGATATAAATATTTTAGCAGTAATAATAATTCTGCCACAAGCAGAATTATTATTACTTTGCCTCTTAACATGTCATTTTTATCACCATCACAAAGTTCTCCACAGGGGTGGGACTCAAAGTTCCATCAACAACAGATGGATTCGCTGCAAACCGTGGAAGGCAGGCTCAAGCACATCTGAAGTGGCATCGGGTTAGAAAAGGTCTGTCCTAATGAAACTAAAACTCGGGACAGAGAAAGCTGGACCTGATCAACAAGGCTCAAATCGTCATGTTTGTCTGACTTGGCCATGGTGGTCCACGTACTTGTTACATTGAGACTAGATGACTGCAGCACGCTCTACACGGGGTTGCCTTTGAAGACTGTTCAGAAGCATCAAATGGTCCAACAGGTAGCACACAGGTTTCTCACCGAAGTGGGGTACAGGGAGCACACAACTCCCCTGTTACGCTAGCTCCGCTGGCTGCCAGTCTGCTACTGAAGACAATTCAAAGTGCTGGCTTTAGCCTATAAAGAACAATTGCAAAAATATTTCTGTATTATGTATCAGGACACGTGAGTTGTGCCTCAACAGCCTGGTAGGCTGTATGGATCATATAAACACACTGAAAGACATACGATGTCAATTTACAAATAACCACAATTTCCTCAAAATACATGTATCAATAGCCAGTCCATTGCATGCTTAATTCCATTAAGTGCATTGGAAGTCCCAAAAATCCATGCGCCACAGTCTGTAAAAGAATGTAAACAAAGTTCTTACGATGTTAACACAGGGGTTCTGCAAGTGAGCGTGAATAGGCGTCCTCGGGGAAAGGGGTTGGCAGAACTACATTACCCAGAAGCGTCTCCAATGATGCACAGAGTCTCGCGGGAGTAGAGGGCAAACCACGTGTCTGGAGAGAGGATGATTGCGGTAATCCTTAAGGGCAAACTGTACTCGGTATATAGCCTCAATGGCTGGTTAATATCCCTTCGTTGTTCCCAAGAATAAAGAAGCCTCATGCACAGGTAAATAAATATGCTAATGTGCATATATCTTCCAGCCGACGGGATCACAAAGATGTATTAGGATCCTCCCGTTTCGGTCATGGTTGACCTTTCTCAAGGCTGTAGTTGCAATCAAAAGCATGTGGCAAATTATAGGCTGTCATCCAATGTTCAAATATTCAAGATTCCATCCAAACATATATCAAATTCTCAGCAAACCACTGTTCATGTAAAGTAAGGGGATGGCTGTGGCCTTGTTCTTGTCACACCTGCTTCACAAGTGCGGTTGGTGGGGACAAGAGATAGAGCCTTCTCAGTGGTGGTTCTTCGGTTCTGGAACTCTCCCCCCAATGAGATTGAATCTGCACCCTCCCTCCTGGTCTTTAGAAAAAGAACAAGGACATGGTTATGGAACCAAGCTTTTGACTAGTAAAGTAATGCAGTACAAGAAACAAATATGGAATATGTGCAATCAACATTTGAAATGGCCCGGTCTATGAGTTGGATCATGTGATTTCAATGCTTTTACCGGGTTATGGCACAGCTAGCTGAGAGCCAGCTGCAATAAATCACTACTGACTGAGAGGTCATGAGTTTGAAGCCAGCCCGGGTATCAACCTATGCAGCCTGAAAGACAGTTGCATCTGTCAAATAGGAAATTTAGGTACCGCTTTATGCAGGGAGGCTAATTTAACTAATGTACGACAGCATAAACCCAGCAGCATGCAGAAGAATGAGAAGTACTCCATCAAAGGACTCGATGTCACAAATGGATAGTGAAGAGGCAGCTCCTCCTGTGGCTGGAATCGAGCCATAATCGAGCTCTTATGAAGCGGGGAAAAACTGGAATGTTAAATTGCCTCCGTGTCTGTCTATATATGTTGTATGTCTAATTGGCATTGAATGTTTGCCATGTATATGTGCATTGTAATCTGCCCTGTGTCCCCGGCGGGTTGTGAAGGGTGGAATATAAATATTGCAAATAATTAAATAAATAAATAAATGGAAAAAAGTAAAAACCTTGCTCTTCAAGCAGGCTTTTGGAACCTCATTGTAACCAGAAAAACTCAGTATTGTGAACGAATATGGAACGGCTTAACGATGCAAATGTACATGGATTTAAACCAGGAAGTAATTGATTTTTATGGTTTTAAATGGTTTTTATATTAATTTTATTATGTGATTTAACCTGTTTTAAACGATGTATTTATGTGTATTCGGCATCTAATTGTTGCCATTCTGTACACCACCCTGAGTCGCCTTCGGACTGAAAAGGACGGGATAAAAGTGGGGTAAATAAATCAATAAATTTTATTAGGTGTTTTAATTCTTATATTTCATGTTTTAAATGTCCTTTAATCTTATGGTGAATTGTCCTATTGGTTTTATGCCTAGATATATGTTGTTGATTCGAGCTTTGGTTTATATATGTAAGGCATTGTATTTTGCCATTATTTTGGTGTAAACCACTTTGAGTCCCCTTGGCGGTATACAAATACGAAGGAGAGCCTTCAGTGTTATCGCTCCAGTACTTTGGAATGCTCCTCCTCCCGCAATTCGCGCGTTGTCTGACTTACTAGCCGTCCGGAAGGCTTGTAAGACCTTTCTGTTTGTACAGGCATTCGGTCAGTAAATAACCCCAGGCCTTTACTATGTAGCCGTAGGCCATGGTAGTAATTTCTGGTGCCCGTATACTATTGTATAGTTTTAATTATGGGTGTTAATCTTGTGTTTTATCTGTATTTTATGGTGTTTTTAACATTTGTAAGTCGCCCCGAGCCTGACGGGAGTGGCGACGAATAAATCGAAATAAATAAATAAATAAATAAATAATGTTTTGCTTCCCTCACTTTGAACCATATAAAGCAGTCCACTGGTAACATGGCAGAAGTTTTCCACAAAAAAGGGTAGTAAAAAAGTATACAAGGCAACAGAAGCATCGATGGACATGTCAGTTCCATCAAAGCACAAAAGATCTCAGACATTACAGATACAAGGGCAGGTAGAAACATCTAAAAAAAGCTACTGCTGCCTTAATGAGCCACAGTGCATGGCTCTCTGCCTTTTTGGTCCTAGTTACTTGGAAAGTCTTTCTTGTGAAGCACGAAAGGGCAGCAGTTATAGCCGCCACTCGCTTAATAAAACTCTCCTTAGAAACCATCCTCAGTGCACTGCAGTGCCAGTCAATAACATGCTGATAGATAGCAGTAAAATGATTTTCAGGCTCTCTCTTCTTCCTTATGGAAATAAGGGCTCACTGCAGACACAGCAAGGGAGAGACTGCTTTATTCGGAACCTAGAAAAATATGCGCCAAAATGGAGGAGGATCCGACTGTCCCCTAATTCAAGGCAAAGGTTGGCACTGGAATATGAAAAACCTCCTTCTGGATGCGGAAATGTTATTTCTCCTCCTCCTAAGAAAGCAGTTATATCTGCAGCCTTCTGATGCAGCATACAGAAGGAAGAAGACAATACAATGCCTGTACCTGCGGTGGATAATTTCCTGGTTTTACGATTTGAAACTACGGATAATAGCACACCCTAATAAAACGCGGAAGCAAACTATAAAATCGTACTCAAAGACCTAGAAAATGCTTAAAGATAAAATCTCTCTAGCATTTCTAGGTACTCCAACATGTTCAACATTCAATGGAAGTACAGGTCCTTCTCAAAAAAATTAGCATATAGTGCTAAAGTTCATTGTTTTCCATAATGTAATGATAAAAATTAAACGTTCATATATTTTCAATTCAATGCACACCAACTGAAATATTTCAGGTCTTTTTTTGTTTTGTACTGATGATTTTGGCATACAGCTCCTGAAAACCCAAAAATACTGTCTCAAAAAATTAGCATATTTGGTCGGATGGAATATGCTAATTTTTTGAGATATGTATGCCAAAATCATCAGTAATAAAACAAAAAAAGACCTGAAATATTTCAGTTGGTGTGCAATGAATCGAAAATATATGAAAGTTTAATTTTTATCATTACATTATGGAAAATAATGAACTTTAGCACTATATGCTAATTTTTTGAGAAGGACCTGTATACCATAGAATCATACCATAAGATCTAGAAAATGCCTACAGGTGACATTATTTGTTGGACATGAGTAAGTGAAACCACATGTACCAGTCCCATGAATACAAGGATCGCATTGCATTCAGTTGATTCACAATCCCCTTTTCTTTAAGGGGCTCAATGTTCTTTTTATGGTATGATTCACTTATTTATTTTATTATTATTTATATCAATTATTTATAACCCGCCCTTCTCTACCCCCAAAGGGGGACTCGGGGTGGCTAACAAAAGGCAGCGATTCAATGCCACATATACAATCAATAAAACAACGATTACATCATAAGTAATACATTAAACAGATTAAAAACCAATTGGATACAATAGTTAAAAAATACACATAGTCCGAGCTCTGTAATCCCATGTTTGTCCGAAGCCAGTCCACAGTCCGTTTTCATAACTGTCATCATTTTGTTGTTCACCTGCTGCCCAATGTCTAACCAAATGCCTGGTCCCATAGCCACGTTTCAACTTTTTCCTAAAGGAAAGGAGAGAAGAAGTTGACCTAATTTTGCTGGGGAGCGTGTTCCACAGTCGAGGGGCTACCACCAAGAAGGCCCTGTCCCTCGTCCCCATCATATGTATTTGCGACGAAGGTGGGATTGAGAGCAGGTCCTCCCCGGAGGATCGTAAATTTCGCGGTGGGACATAAGAGGAGATATGTTCGGACAAGTAAGCTGGGCCAGAACCGTATAGGGCTTTAAAGGTCAAAACCAGCACTTTGAATTGTGCTCGGAATTGGACAGGCAGCCAGTGGAGCTGACACAACAGGGGGTGGTATGCTCCAGAATGTTTAGGCAAATAAAGTGAGTTTGAAAACATATTTATGAAAGGACAGAAGACAATGAAAGGTTTGGTAGGAGAATTATATAAAATAATGATAAAAGACAAATATGTAATAAGAACATTACAAAATAAATAGCAGAAAGGAGGGGCACTCACAAAACAAACTTGAGGAATTAAAGAAGGGGGTAAATAAAATTAAAATGGAAAAATATAAAGAATTAGAAAGGAAATTTATCTGGAAATGGTACAGGACACTAGCTTCAACTAGCAAATATGGGAACACGATTAAGCCCAATGTGTTGGCACTGTAAAGTAGAGAAAGGCTGGTATGCACATATGTGGTGGGACTGTTTAAATGCAACAACTTTTTGGAATATGATAATTAGAAAAATTGGGAAACTTTTCAAAATAACAATCCAAGTCAATATGGTAATAGCTTGGGAATGGAGAGATGAAAAAAATGAAATTTGGAAAATTGGAATAACTATTTATTTTAACAAGTCCAATCAGATATTATTGCATGTATAACCCAAGAAGATTAACAGGAGGACAAAACAGAAGAAATTAAAGTGAAGTGGGCAACATATATTAAATGGATAGAATAAGGTGAAGCCAGCACAGATATTGTACAAAGATTTAAAAAGTTGTGTGTCCATGGTATTAAAAAAAAAAAAGATATGGAGAGAAAAGTGGTCGGAGGGGTAGGGAAGGGTGGTGAGAGGAAGTGGGAGAAAAAAATGTAATATGAATGTATCTGTAAAGAATGTTAATAGTTAATATAGAAAAATGTTATTATAATGTATGTGTTGAGACTGTTTGAACCTTAGGGGGAGATTTTAATATTGATTGCGTGTGTTTTAAAGCTTGCCATTTGCTATGTGCCTACAATGTGCTATGTGTGTATGCAGGGAGCTGTCCAGCATTCATTAAGTTAATGCATCAAAGAGTTACTGTGTGTTCCTAGAAAGTATTGCAACAATGTACTGTATTTCTGTTTCCTGATTAATGAAACCGGACTTTGTGTCATAACTGTTGGAATGCTGTGGGCGTTGCTAGTAACTGATAACAGCACAAGCCAGCGCCATTACTTCTCATACTGTGTGCTGAAGAGATCGGATGATTTACTATGTGCTCTGTATACAGCTGTAAATAAAACAGTTTGATTGTTTTATGGCTGCAATTTCGTCAGTCCTTTTAATCACCAGGAGCAGAGTGTGCCGAAGCTCCGTCAGTATGCGTACAATAGACAGATATTATCTGTTCAAATATGCTATTTTCTTTTCAGCATTTTTAAAAAAAGATAAGTGAAAATTGGCAAAGTAGGGACGCTATACAGCAGGGCTGCCCAGGAAGTCGATCCCGGGACCAAAGGAGGTCGATCCCAGCCAGATGGGGCGCTTCTCAGAGGGGGCGGAACCAGGCTGCGCCAAGCCCCGCCCCCTCCCCCAGCTTCGGCACTCCCAGCAGCTTCTCCAGGCTTGAGGATGGTAATGCCAAGCCAGTGGTGGCATAGCTAGCACAAGGTTGGCTTGGCATTGCCATCCTCAAGCCTGGAGAAGCTGCTGTTAGAGCTGAAGCCAGAGGGGGGTGGAGCCAGGCCACACCAAGCCCCCCCCCTGCCCCTCCCCTCTCCAGCCTTGAGGAGGTAGGTAAATCTTTCTGACTTGGTTTTATTATAAGTAGCTCGCATGCTGCAAAAGTGTGGGCACCCCTGCTATACAGTATATATACTGCTTCAGCGCGCGCGAGGTGTAGGACTGCCCATTCCTCTCTCCCTCTCTCCCCTCACTCACTCAATCTCTTTGCCTTCTCTTTCCTCTCCTCTTTCCCCCTCCCTTCCTCCCTCCCTCCCCATGCATAACACTCTTCCCACTGACTTCTCCTCGTGCACCTGACTTCCCCTCCCCTCCTCCTTTCCTGCTTGTGCACGCCTTCTTCACCTTCCAGTGGCTGCGCTGGGAAACATGACGGCGGAGGGGATGATTTTTACCAACCACGGCCACAGGTAACGGGTATACAGTGTTCCCTCACTACTTTTATATTTTAAATTCATCGGTTTGCTTTTTTTTTTTTGCAAAACCGCAAAATAGCAAGTCCATGGAAAGCGAACCGCAAAGTAGCGAGGGAACACTGTATTTTGTGCTGACTTTCTCAATCCAAATTCTGCCATTGAGTCCTCCTTTTATTTATAAATGAGATCTTGGATTTAGGAATCATTTTCTGAAGGGAACTGTTTTACAGAACCCTCTTTCCAGGACTAAACTTGGTTTACGGGAACTATGTTTGACGAACACAAAACATACATTCAATTTGCTTGCACTTCTTCATCTAAGTCTTCCAAAAGAATCTGCCATTTAATGAAATTCCTTCTTGACTTGGAGGCTAGGAAAAGAACCACTGGCTGAGTCCTAAATGTGTACTTTTCCCACAGAAGCCGCCTGGCCAGGCTTGGTAGTGACAGAAGCAAACAGGCACTTTGGAGACAATGAATAGAGATTTGTTGAGCGGGTGGGAAGGGGAATGGACGAGAGCATGCATGAGAAATAAAATTGCCACAGAGAAGGACAGAAGCTGCGCACCCCTGGGGAGAAACTACATGAGAGAAAGGTCTTATTTCATTTCTACAGAAAACACTATTAGATCTTTGTATTCAGAAGCACATGGTACAAAATAGTGGAATCCAAGCTTAGCTGCAGGCTTATTATTCAGTATTGTGGAAATGCAAACACCACACAAAAGCTAAGCAATTGCAAGATGGTTTGCTGACCAAGACCATAAAAGCAATGCCAGATTGTACAAGTCAGAATAGCCCAGTACCCTAATACTCCAATGCATTATTACTACCAGAGATCAGATCCAACATTTGCATCCAGAAGCAAAAGCGTAGGTTAAAAAGCTTTGTAGGTAAACATCGAGATACCAAAAAAATATAGAGGGTGCTATGTGCATCTCAAAATTTTTCAGATGTTGTCCTACAGCTAGAGTTACAGGAAAAGATAAAGGTTTCCCCTTGACATTAAGTCTAGTCATTAGGTGCAACACAGCGGATTAGAAAGCACAGCTGTAAAACACAGTGCACTGAAGCAAAACACATAGATCACAGTTTAAATATATATATTGTGCTGGTATCAGCCAATGAAACAGCCCCGATGTGGGGATCGACATATATATAGTGAATATAACAGTGCAAAATTCACAATTTATAGATACAAATAATAGATATAGTAGATCAAAGCCATGATATATAAACCGCCACAACAAGGGTACCTCCAGCAAAGTAAGGAAGAGTAAGTCCGATAGGGTCCCAAAATGCAAAGTTCATTAGAAGTATATCCAATGATATTTGAGGTAATCCAATCGGAGTCCAAGGTGTACTGCAGGTACGCCGGAGGTGGGAGCGAGGTATCAGGGAGCGGGGCTGCGCATCGGAGACGCCAAACCCAAGCCGCAACGGTTGAACTGCAAGGCCTGATACCGTTTGCCATGCAATTAGGCTTTATCAAGCGGAAGGTATACACAAGGGCAAGGCAAAATCAAGGCATACTGCATACACAAATCAGGGTAAAGTTGGAAATCTGCATAGTATATCAGCGTGACCCGGAGGTGACCATGTCAGACTTCTAAGCCAAAGAGCTGGCATTGTCCGTAGATACCTCCAAGGTCAGGTGGCCAGCATGACTACATGGAGCGCCGTTACCTTCCCACCGGAGAGGTACCTTTTCATCTACTCACAGTTGCATGTTTTCCAACTACTAGGTTGGCAGAAGCTGGGGATAACAATAGGAACTCATCCCACTCCCCAGATTCAAGCCACCGACCTTTTGGTCAGCTAGAGTTATAAATCAGTTTAAATCAGCTCTTATTTCGGAGGTACCCTCCGACAGTGATGATCCCAGTTTGCTCAAAGCTTAAATATTCCATCCCCACTGCGTCCATCACCCATGGAAGCTATGATCTCCAGGACAGTTTTGTAGGACACATCATCATCAAAAATGGAAATGAAAACCTACCTTCAACAACCAAACTATCAGGAGATTTTTTTTAAAAAAACCAGTTCCACTTAACTAGAACTTCTGTGAATAGGAACAAATTGCCTTCCTCCTAAGAGAAATGACCTATCAGAGCTATGAAATCGCTTCTAGTGTTTGCAACATGCTAGTGTAGAGAGGCGCAATCCACAAACCAATTACTACAATGCAGTCTGAGTCCTGCCACATGCACAATGGAGGACCTTCTCACAGTGACACCAGAGGCACTCCAAGTGGCCAACTTCTGGTCAAAGAAAATCTAGTATAATGCCAAGTTTTTAAATTTTGTTTGTGTTCTTTTAAATACATTATAACTGTACCCTCAATTCACTTCTGACACGACAAATAAATAAGTAAGAACTGGAAATCATTCTGTTAGTTCATCTAGTGGTCTCTCCAGACATTTAGAAAAGCAATGGTAATCAATCTATTCCATAATTCTGTAGTTAGGATACAAATGGAAAATATACATCCAAGTCCAAGAGGAGAAAATGGGTGTTGGCACTCATTCTCTCAACCTGAAGAGACCAATGTAGCTGCTGGCATCATACAACAATGCCCTTTTGTTCACATATTCCATCCTGGGTATGCTACAAGGAACTACACATTCTACACCACATTCTAATTCAACCGTATACCATGCATCTGTGGACAAGTCTACATAGGGACCACCAAACACAACACCCAAACATGAATCAAGGAACATGAAAGGCATTACAGACTAATTCAACCAGAGAACTCAGCCATAGCAGAGCACCCGATAAAGCAATCTGGACACAGCATATTATCTGAGAACACAGGAATGCCGGACCACTCTCACAACTACCATGTCAGGCTACACAGAGAAGTCACTGACATCCACAAGCATGTGGACGATTCCAACAGAAAGGAGGAAACCATATCTGTATTTTAAAAACTCTAAAATCAGGACAGTAAATCAAGAGCAACACTCAAAAACAGGGGAGTTTCAGACAAGAATCAATCAGGGTCAGCTAACAACTCCCAACAAAGGATTCCCCCAGGCAGCAACCAGCCAGGCTTTGAAGCTGCAAGGCCATTAAATTCTAATCAAGATGGCCAATGGCAACATTCACACTTGCCTCAAGCAGACAAGAATTATTTCGCCCACTCTGGACATTATATTCCACAGATATATAAACCTCACTTGCATAATTTTCAACAGACCTCACAACCTCTGCCTTCTCTAGAGACCAACGGATTATGCCAATGCAACGGAAACCGATTTTAAGAATGATGTGCTGAGATTTGTATTTTGTAGTTTTTAACTGTTAATTTATATGGTTTTTATATGACTGTTTTTATCATATTATGATATGTTTGTATGTGGGCACTTGCTGCTGCTTGTTCACCGCCTCGAGTCGCTTTCGGGCTGAGAGAGGCGGTATAGAAGCGTAGTAAATAAATAATAAATAAATAAATCGATGTGGGCGAAACGTCAGGAGAGAATGCTTCTAAAACATGGCCAGACAGTCCAGAAAACTCACAAAAACCCAATTCTGAACTTGTTTGTTCTTTGCTTGGAGAGAAGAACTTCTTATTTGATCCTCTCCACTGAAACAAAAAAAGCATTTCAAGGGGGCTATGGCCAAGCAATGGAGGGTCTCGCTGTACTTAGGAGCAAGGCGGAGTGGAGGGGATTGGTTCTAAAATGAATAAAAATTAACTATACATTGTGTACTTTGCTCCTTTTCATCAGAGACTGACTAGTGAGATTCTTCAACTCATATGTAGGCGTATAATGTATCTCTATCTATCTGTTTTCATCCCGAAGGTCTTAATACTCAAAGGCCAAGAAGATGCAAAAGAAAACCCACCTTTCATTCAAATTATAAGGGGAAACATAATTCTCCTAATTATAGAGAATATATATATATCTATACACACACACACACACACACACACACACCCACACACACATATATATTTCTCCAAGGGTCCCACACTGGGAGAAAGACAGTATGATAAACTGAATAAATAATTTTGGTACAGATTTGATAAATGGGTAAGTATCTCCTGCTAAAGCATAAGGCTATGGGCATGTTTACTGCTCTGTCACCTTCAGAAGGCTGATCATTTTACAGAAATATACATCTGATACACTATGACAGATTTCCCAAAGAAATAAATCACAATTCACTTTCTCGCAGATATACAAATCTCTCTCTTTCTCCCTCTCTTTCACAATATCTCTCTTTCACACACGCACACACTAAAAAATTCATCTGTCACTTCGCTCATGTCACCACATAACATTTATATTCCGTCACGATTTCAAACCCTCCCCTTTGAAGAATGAGCACTTCATAACACGAAGCCCTGTTCTGATCTCCCCTGAAATGGCAGTTGTTTTTCATATGAAATCAATTTATTTTAGCTTTGCTATGCAAACAGACTGGTGAGTTCTCTTGAGCAGCACTTGATGTATTAACAAACCTTCAAAGGCAACCACACCATAATCAATCCATTGTATTTCTACTCCTACTTGCCAATGCTTTGTTATGAAAACATTAAAGTACACAGTGTAGTGTTCACCATATTATGTTCTAAATTCTTCGCACACGTATTGGAAACCTTTAATAAAAAAAACAGGCTTTTTATTATTGATTGGGATTTATAAACAGCTTAGATCTGAAAAGGAGCACACAGCAGGAACCAAAACATAAAATCATACAAATTAATGTGCAATATTTAATTATAATATTTATCCTAGCCAGGCTATGTAAATCTATTGGGGGACCTTGAGCAAGTCACATTCTCTTTGTCTTGCTGGAAGGCAAATGCAAAGATATTTTTATAATATAATAAATAACTAAATCTAAAAAACCTACCCTGCCACCATCTCCCTGAAAGGGCCTCAGGGTGACTAACAAAGCACTCAAGGTGCCACACATGAAATAAAATTACATATAATCAAAACAATATACAATTTGTCTGAATACAAACAATGGACAACATCAATCTATAAAATTAAAACTTTTAAAAATTCTAAAACACAGGCATACGTGGGGGTCATTGGGTTTCTTCAAACACAAACTAAAGTGCCGAATAACAATGGCCGACATCATCACATGATCATAGTACATTACTCCAGGTCAAAGGTCTGTGTAAATAGCCATGTTTTCTGGCTCGAAGAGAAGGTTTGGATATTTGGGGCTAATCTAATTTCTCTAAGGAGGGCATTCCAGAGCCGGAGTACCACCACCGAGAAGGTCCTCTCTCTCATCCCTGCCAACCACACCTGTGATGGTGGTAGGACCAAGAGAGGGGCCTCCCCAGCAGATCTCAAAGCCCGCACCCGTTAATAGAAGGAGATGCGGTCTCAAAGATAATTCTGGCAAAGATAACCCTAGAATAGGATCATTACAAGTTGGCATTAACTTGAATGGACACTTCTGTGGTCAATGGTTAGACTAGATCAGGGGTGCTCACACTTTTTCAGCATGCGAGCTATTTATAAAACAACCAAGTCAAAATGATCTACCTACCCACTACAAAAATGTGAAACATATAACACAATATCTGCCTTTGAACTGGGTTTTCTGAATCCACCCTGCCATATAATCTGATTCAAAGCAGATAACATGGGATTTTATTCAACTGTGTGGAAAGGACCTCAGATAACCCAGGGCCGGCAGCACTTGGTTGGCATCGGGAGCCTGGGGGGCGGAACTGAGCCTTCCTCCCGCCCTGCCTGCGATCTACCAGGACGCCCTACGCGATCTACCAGTAGATCGTGATCTACCTAATGAGCACCCCTGGACTAGATAGAGAAACTTACATGAGCAGCCATATGTTGGTACTTCATAGCCATGGTTTCCTGTTTCCACAAATGCCATCATCCACGGCGTGAAAATATTGCTCTTCAAAAAATTCCACAAAGCAAACCTTTTTTTTGCCATTTGCTTAAGGTGTATCCTTTTACTACACCATTGTATATAATGGAACTTGCGCATCAATGGGTTTCGGCATCCACAGAGGATCCTGGAAGCAAGCCCCAGCAGATACCAAGGGTCCACTGTACTTGGAACATCTCTACTTTCTAAGGGAATGGTATTTCACACAGTACGCATCACAGAGTTAAAATGCCATGCTTCAAATAACGATAAATGCACTTGAGGGTCATGGGTCACCAATTGGAGGGTTCTCCCGGGTGACCTCAAGAAATGAAACCAGTTGTAAGGCAGAAGGCAGTCCCTAATGTATTCAAGTTTAACTTACTGGGGGACTTATATATGTAGCAGCATACCATTTGTATTTATTCATTCATTCATTTGTTCATTTTTACCACATTGGTCTTCCACTCTTCTCAACCCCGAGGGGCACTCAGAGCGGCCTCACAATTCAATGCCGTAAAAATACATACAGATAATAAACTTTTACAGTAAAACCAAAGAATTAAAAACACCTAACACAATTACATCTATTATTAAAACCACGCAATCCAAGGTCATAATCCAGAACCATCCCAGTTGTCATTGCACAGATTCATTTATTGCACTGCAGTTATTCTCCAAAAGCTTGGTCTCATAGCCAGGTTTTTACTTTCTTTCTGAAGGCTAGGAGGGAAGGAGCTGATCAAATCTCACTGGGGAGGGAGCTCCACAGCAGAGGGGACATCACTGAGAAGGCCGTGTTTCTCATCCCCAAGGAGGTGGGACCGAAAGCAGGGCCTCCTCAGAAGATCTTAATCTGTGATTATAAAACAGTACTGTATATCAGTTGGATTAAACTGAGTTCAGATGTCAGAATAGGCTCTAAAAGAGAAGGTTCAAACCTTCGAGATCAGACCAGAAAAACTAAATAAAGGAAGGTTGTGCACGCTTCAGGCTCACCCTTGTAACACTACCAATAGGTTAATATTTTCGGCTAATCCAGCCATGAATTAATATCAGCGCTCGAGGTCTCACAAAATGGTTCTGCAACAACTTCTGTTATTATTGCAATTATTATGCACCTTCAAGTCATTCCCAACTTCTGGAGACTTAAGGGAAACATGTTGTGAGGGTTTCCTCTGAGGCTCAGGATCACCTACTAAACTTCCATGGCCAAGGGAGGATTCAACCCCTAATCTTCTGGTCAAATCACTATGCCACACTGGTTCCCATAACCCAGGGCTGCCCAGGAAGTCGATCGCGGGACCGAAGGAGGTTGATCGCAGCCGGATGGGGCGATTCTCAGAGGGGGCGGAGCCAGGGCACACCAAGCCTCACCCTCTCCCCAGCTTCGGCACTCCCAGCAGCTGCTCCACCCTTGAGGAGGGCAGGGCCAAGCCAGCCTTGTGTTAGCTATGCCACCACTGGCTTGGCCCTGCCCTCCTCAAGGCTGGAGCAGCTGCTGGTAGTGCTGCAGCCAGAGGGGGGCGGAGCCAGGTCGCACCAAGCCCCTCCTCCTGCTCCGCCCTGCTTCTCTCTCGTCCGGAAACAAACATGGACGGTGCGCAGCTCGGGAGGCACACGGGAGGAAAGTAGATCTTTCTGACTTGGTTTTATTATAAGTAGCTTGCATGCTGAAAAAGTGTGGGCACCCCTGCCATAACCAATTCAAGAGGGGTAAGGGATCCCTATTGATAACACCCAAGGCCTAAAAAATAGGGGGTGTTGCATGATTTGGGTCATTAAAGCAAAGAGGGTGAGAGGTGCTACCGGATATTTTAAAACATGCATTTCACTTTTGAGGGAATGGCTGTTCAACAGATGCTAAAACATGGTTTTGTTTTTAATAATTCTAATTCTTTTACCAGAACGGTAGCCATTTCCTCTGCTCAAGGTTCGATTTCTCCCTGACTAACATTTCTAGTCGAAGGTTTATGATGCAGAGAGGGGTGAGGGGAGCTTCTCATGCATAACAGGCAGCAACTCATTAAGCCTCTTGGCTTAATCAAAACCTCATTGAGCTCCCAAATGTTTCTTGCATGCGTTTGTACTCAGACACTGGAGAACTACTATTTGCCGTTTTAGGTACCAGAATTCCTTATACATTTTACGTAATATTCTAAAAATATACCATCCTTAAAAGATACCGGGGGCAAAAATTACAGCTATGCTTACAGACACCGTACAACTCCTGTATCCATGGATGCCTGAAACCGCAGACAGTAGGAAACCATATACTCTTACTGTCTTTGGGCTGAAAGCTTACCATAGAACCACACTAGAAGCCCTAGAGCAGTGTTTTTCAACCTTTTTTGAGCCGCGGCACATTTTTTACATTTACAAAATACTGGGGCACACCACCAACCAAAATGACACAAAATGACACTCTAACACAGTAATACATATAGTTAATATGTTTTTCAATGTATTTATACACTCAGTGTGAAACCTGGGCCTGTTTCGATGAACACAACATAGATATCCTGGCAGGAATGGCAGAAAGACACATGTCCCCGAGCAGGAACAAAGGCCCTCTGGCCATCTTCAGCCCCCCTCTCACACACACAAGCAATAGAGGGGGGGAGTGCGAGGTAGGGGGGAGCGCGTGAGGCAGAAGGAAAGGGAGGAGGAGAGCGAAGGCATGCTCTGCGGTGGTGCTTGCTCCTGGCCTCCTCCTCTTCTCCCCCCTCCCTTCCCCTCCATTGGCCGCTCTGCTTGCCTGCCTGCCTGCCTGTCCACCTGCCTGCCTGTCCGCCTGCCAGGGCCCTTACGCAGGCCGGTCAGAATCGGCTGGCGGGCCATAAAATGCCCAGGTCTGGTATTGGAGGTTCCAATTTCTCACGGCACACCTGATGATCACTCAAGGCACACCGGTTGGGAAACACTGCCCCAGAGGATCACAAACACTTTCAGTGTGAAATTATTATTTGGTTTGTGGATAGGTGAAACCATGGCTATCAAATGACTGGATAAGAGGTTCATGCTGTTCTCATTCTTGGAACTATAAAAAAAATCAACTCCCATTAGATTCTCATTATGAGTCTTTCTCATAGAATCATAGAGTTGGAATAGACCTTGTGGGCCATCCAGTCCAACCACATTCTGCCAAGAAGCAGGAAAATCGCATTCAATGCACCCCTGACAGATGACCATCCAGTCTCTGTTTAAAAGTCTCCAAAGAAGCCTCCACTACACTCCAGGGCAAAGAGTTCCACTGCTGAACAGCTCTCACAGTCAGGAAGTTCTTCCTAATGTTCAGATGGAATCTCCTTTCTTGTAGTTTGAGCTTCTGTTGCCGAGAACATACGTAAGAGATTTCAGATACCATGATTATTTTCCACTTAGAAGATATTTCTATACTGCAGTGCTACACATTTCCAAAAAGAAGGTTAATAGTGTAATCCAGCAGGAGAAAATGTTGTTTGTGAACCTGGCACCTCTGTAGCCAAAGATTCTCATTTGACATTAACCTTCAATGACCATCAGAAGAGAGTAGATTAACAATTAATGAGTAGAAAACAGGGTTTAATGCCAAACTAGATGTCGAATTAGGTTATAGAAGCAGCATGGTTAAAGTCAACATTAGGTTAAGAAGTCTCACAGTTGCCACAACTAAGGTCAGTAGAGCAGCCCAGTGACGAGAAGGAGAAGACAGCTCACAGAGAGGCCTGAGCATGGAAAGTATGAGCCAATGAAATGGTGGGGCTGTAATTAAGAATTAAAATACAGAGCATGAAGAGAAACATGAAACATCAAGTGATGTCTGCGAAGAGGGGAAATAGAGTTTAGGAAAGAGTGAAAGACTAGAAATTGGTAGGAAAAGTTCCTCATAAACAACAGAGCAGAAGAAAGCCCTGTTCTACAGAGCAGTTCCCATTTTAATCCCAACTCAGCAATGGAAACCCCCCTCACAACCTCTGAGGATGCCTCCCATAGATCCAGGCAAAATGTCAGGAGAGAGTGCTTCTAGAATCAGCCCGAAAAAACAACAACCTATTGGTGGTAGTCTCTGTTTATTCTGTTTATTCAGTAAGAATACGGTTCTGGCCCAGCTTACTTGTCCGAACGCATCTGCCTCTATATCCCACCTCATAACTTAAGATCATCCGGGGAGGCCCTGCTCTCGCTCCCGCCAACATTACAAACGCGGCTGGCGGGGACAGGGCCTTCTCCGCTGTGCCCCCACCTATGGAACACACTTCAAAATGAAATATGATCAATCCCATACCTCCTGGCATTCAGGAAGAAATTACAATCTTGGTTTTGGAACCAGGCTTTCAGACAATAAACATAAAGTAGCACTTGGACTGGAAATGGATTGGTAAGGTGATATATATGAGGATATGGTTTTATTGTCCTATCAATGGGTTTGTATACTGTGTATTGTTTTTAATTAATGACTGGTATGTTAATTTGGATATAGTTAATTGTTCTGTTTTTAACTTTGTACGTATTTATGGTTTTATACTGTGTTATTGATTTATGGCATCAAATTGTTGCCTGTGTTAGCCGCTGAGTCCGTCTGTCGTCCCCCGTCCCCCCCATCTGCCCTGGGGGTTGAGAAGGACGGGGTAAAAATACTGTAAATATATATATTCATTCAAAATATATTCAAGCTGGAGTTGTTGCACATTGATGAAGTGGGAACGTTCTCAATTTTCTCACCCCATATCACTGACCCCCTTAAAAAAGCTTCTTTTCAGTTGCAACTCATAGAAAGCTGCATTTGCACAGATAGAAGGGCTGCTAGATTTTAGATTCAAGACATGACTCTCCAGATACTATCCAGCGATGCGGAGCGCTTTCCCACTGAGTGTATTATTTTTTCCTTTCCATCTCACAAAGGAACAGAAAGCATTATTCACACTCAGGTCTATCACCTAAACTCATTTCTGATGGCCGGAAAAATTGCTTCTAGGGCTGCAAACACTTTGGAGTTATCACAATAATGCCACTACATTATGTGTGCATATCATTAGGCCAGGACTAATGTTCATTTATATTCACGTGCAGCCATCTTATCAGTCCAATGCTGATGTGTCTTATAGAGTACCCCAGAGCAATTATTGGGCTTTGTGTGGCACAAATCAGTCACAGCAGAGGAAAGATTAACACTTGTAAATATTTCTTGCCGGAAATAGAAGACAAAATCGTACATTTAAGGAATGTTTCCAGTATGTTCACCATTTAAGCTGCGAAATTAATCACTCTCTCTTCCTGAAACCCCAAAACAAACTGTAAGGCAGCTACTTTTCACTCTGTGACATGACCTATATTTCCATAATATAGTGGTTAATGACATTTTTTCTGTTTCTTTGGATAACTGTAACACCTCGCGGCATTTCTTTTTCCTTATGTAGCTGGGAAACCTGCAAACTCTAATACCCATTGAATCACCATTAGTGGCTACAGTCCAAGGAAACTAACTTTATTTTCATTTAAAAATTGAATAAGGAGAAATAACCTGGATTTAGAAAGATTTACACAAAGAGGATTAACCCCCTTATAAGTTGCATGAGAGAAAGGAGGCCAAAAATATGAGCAAGAATGCTAGCAGTTAATAGTAGACAAATAATCCAATGCCATCAAGATCAACACATCTCCCACCATCCGCTACCATGACTCCTATTAACCACCATGAAGATGACCAGTCAAGGAGATGGGAGTTGCAATCCAAAATAGGTTCAGGAAACCTGCTCTAAAGTTTCATGTACCCTATATGCTCGAGTATAAGCCAACCTGAATATAAGCCGAGGCATCTAATAATGCCACAAAAAAACTGGGAAAACTTATTGACTCGAGTATAAGCCCACGGTGGAAAATGCAGCAAATTTCAAAAATAAATGGTAAGGAGTGTTTGAAAAAAGTGGGGAAATGAGGTGTGAAAAGGGGGCTGGAAACTTGTGTTGTGCAGCAGCGGATTTTACCCAGCACCCAAAGTCCAAATGCAATAGACCAGGGCTGCCTAGGAAGTCGATCGCGATTGACCAGTCGATCCTGGGACCGAAGGAGATCAATCCCAGCCGGATGGGGTGCTTCTCAGAGGGGGGCGGAGTCAGGTCACACCAATCCCCGCCCCCTCCCCCAGCTTTGGCACTCCCAGCAGCTTCTCCAGGCTTGAGGATGGCAATGCCAAGCTAGTGGTGGCATAGCTAGCACAAGGCTGGCTGGGCATTACCATCCTCAAGCCTGGAGAAGTTGTTGGGAGCTGCAAAGCCAGAGGGGAGGGGCGGGGCTTGGCCCGGCCTGGCTCCGCCCCCCTCTGGCTTCCGCTCTACCAGCAGCTTCTCCAGGCTTGAGGATGGCAATGCCAAGCTAGTGGTGACATAGCTAGCACAAGGCTGGCTTGGCATTGCCATCCTCAAGCCTGGAGAAGCTACTGGTAGAGTGGAAGCCACAGGGGGGTGGAGCCAGGCCACGGCAAGCCCCACCCCCTCCCCTCCCCAGCCTTGAGGAGGTAGGTAGATCTTTCTGACTTGGTTTTATTATAAGTAACTCGCATGCTGAAAAAGTGTGGGCACCCCTGCAATAGACTCACAGACAAGAGGAAAAAGGAACAGAATAATCTTTACTCTTAATAGCAGAGATGAAACATAAACTTGGAATCTTGCATACAAAAATCAAACAATGCAACAAACTTACATAGTCCTTGTAAGAAACATAGAATAAGGCATTTTCATCTTCAGTCACGTGAGAGAACAAAACATAAACCTCGAGTAAATACCTATTCCACCATAGCCTCCTTTAGAGTAGCATCTTCAAACTGCTCCCCAGAGCAAAGCCTTTGAGCATACTGTAAATCTCAGAAAAAAGCTCTCCTGAACTGTATTCAAAACCCCATACAGTTATACACCATCGGGTGTGGCCCAAGCTTGCTGATTGACCTACATTACCAGCTGCACATAATAATTACCATCGTAAGGTTTTTCTTCAATACACACACACACACACACACACACACTTGGTCCTGTAACGACTTACCGCAACAACTTGGAAAGGTTGGGATGGAAATGGAGGCTGGAAAATTGGAAAAGACCCCAGTCTAGACAAAGAGGGCTGGAAAGGTGAAAAGACCCTAGTCTTGAGAAAGGAGGCTAAAAAGGTGGAAAGATTGGAGTGGAAAAGAGGGGCTGGGGATAGTAAAGGCTGGGGTAGGAAGGGGGAAACTAGAAAAAGGGAAGACTGGGGTGTGAAAGGGCTGCTGGAATAGTGGGGGGAAACTGAGGTGAGAAGGGAGGAAGTGGGAAAGACTGAGGAGAGGAAGGCGCGCAGCCTCCCCTCCCCTCTTGGTACAGTAACCCAGCTGGGTCGCTATACGGAGAGGGGAGGAGAGGAAGGTGCACGAGAGAGGAGGAGGAGTGCGCCCTCTCCTCCCTTCTCAGCAAAGCGACCCAGCTAGGTTGCTATGTTGAAAGGTGTGGGTTATGGCGGGAAGGCTTCTTTCAGCCCCATGCCTTCCCGTCAAGACCCTCACTTGAGTATAAGCCGAGGGGGGCCTTTTCAGCATTTAAAAAGGACTGAAAAACTAGGCTTATACTTGAGTATATACAGTACTTTCAAACCTTACAATTATCTACATTTAGTCCATATTATTACCCTCATCTTAAGATACTACAGAAAGGAACGGGAGCTGAGGAAAGAGAATAACATGAGGCTTTATTCATGTGGACAAATGAACTCTTAAGGTGCTTGCTACACTTTTATATTTTTTATTATTTTTACTAGGTTTCAACACATTTTAATCTTATATATTTTAATGGTTCATGTATAATTAAAACCATTTTAGCTGTGCCTTGTTTAAAACTGGATATAAGCCACCTTGGGTCTTGCACAAAGTGAAAAGCAGTATATTAAATAAAAATAAATAACAATAGCTTGCTAGAACTAACAATACAGTTCACAGTCAATGTGAAGAGTATATACCGTATCTACTGTATCTCGCAGCTCTCCATTGTGAGTCATTGCATTAGATCACACAAGATCCATGAGTTTCCTAAGGTTTTCTAAGACAAGCAGCATTACACTCCCATGCTACTCAAAACCAAGGTGCAGCACTGATCCATGCAAAAACCAATGGTGTCAAAAACTACGTATGAAGCGGTCAAGGTATTTTAACAGGATTGTGCCCTCTCCCAACAAAGGTTACTTAAAATAATAATAATAATAATAAACTTTATTTGTACCCCGCCACCATCTCCTCAACAGGGACTCGAGCAGCTTACATGAGGCCAAGCCCAACAACACAACAACACAACAAAATCAATCAAAAAAACAATATAATCAATCACATAAAACATATAAGATACTACAATAAATATAAAATTACAATAAAATAAAACCATTTATAAAAGGCCAACCAGAGTTATTTCACAAGTAAACACAGCTTCAAGACAGATCGAAATAGGTTTTAAAAAACCACTATACCACAAAGTGTATGAGGTTGCATTGTCATCATACTCTCAAGTAGGACCTATTTGTTCAGATTCACCAAGATCAAGGAGGAATTTATTGGGAAATATTTCAACTGAAGGGGAAATGCTGGAAGAAAAGGGTGTTGGATAAGAGCATCGGATAAGACAAAATGTCAGATTAGCGAAGGTCGGTTAAGTGAGACTCTACTTGTACTTGCTAAACAGCCACATTCTCAATTCACTCATAAGGAATGAAAGACATACAAAGGCAGCATTGGGGGGTAAGGAGTGATTCAAACAGAAATAATTAAGCAATCTGCCTATACTTACACATATCACAAATAATAGGTACCGAAACAGCAACCTTGGGGATAATTCACTCTGTATGGGGAATTATAGTGAGCTCCCCATATCAATGGATCCATGGATTCAACCATGTTTTATTTTAAAGTATTTTTAAATATCCCAAAATCAAACTTTGATTTTGCCATTGTATATAAACAACATCGTTTGACTATGCCATTATATATAAGGAGACTTTTAATTAAAGGTCTCCAGTACAGGTGTGAGGAATTCGGAGCATAATATGCTGATTATTTCATTGTGTACTTCTATTTTATTAGAAAAAAAGGATTGGTAGGTAGGAGTAGAAATTCAATGGGTTGATTTCCTGTATTGTGACCTTTGAAGGTCTGTTAATGCAGGTACATCAAGTACTCAAGCAAACTCATAATTCTGTTTGAATAGCCAATCTGAAATAAATTGGTTTCCTGTGAAAAACAACTGCCATTTCAGGAGAGATCAGAACAGTCCTTCATATTATGAAGTGCTCATTTTTCAAAGGGGACAGTTTGAAATGGTGAAGAAATATAAATGTCACATACCGGCATAAGAAGGTGAAATTTCTGGTGTGTGCGTGAGAGAGAGAGAAGAAGATTTGTCCCTGGAGTACATATGTATTTTTGTAAACTGACCAGCCTTCTGAAGGGAACAGAGCAATGAGTGTGCCTCATGGCCTTATACCAGCAGACACTATTTATTTATTTATTTATTTATTTATATGCTTGTTTATTTATTTACAGCATTTATATTCTACCTTTCTTACATTAAAAGGGACTCAGGGCGGATCACAGAACACATACGCGGAAACATTCAATGCTGTTAAAGGGGCAGGACAGACAATAGATAGAGGTACTGTATATGTCGGCATTTTTCCAAGTTTGTTATCCTGCAAGTTGTGCTCAATTCTGGCCACAGGGGGTACTGTTGCTGCATCCTCTATGACAGGGGTGGGCAATTACCGGCCCTCCAGGTGTTTTGGACTTCCACTCCCAGAAATCCTAGCCAGTTTACCAGCTGTTAGGATTTCTGGGAGTTGAAGTCTAAAACACCTGGAGGGCCGGTAATTGCCCACCCCTGCTCTATGACGAAGAGCCCTTGATCACAGACTTCCTTCTTTCTTTGATCGCAGGCATTTTCTGGTATTGCCTTTTTATGGTGCCATAAAATACCTCCCCACTTAAGCGTTGTGTAAATTTTCTACTAACAGCTCACAGGTCTTTTCGAACTGCTGAGGTGGACAGTGAGCTGGGCTGAAAGTCAGGTGCTCACCCTGACCTGGGCTTCGGATTGCCAACCTTTCGATTGGTGTGATCTATTGCTACTTGTCACAACGCGGGCCCTAGCTCCACCCCGTAATCACACACACACAGACAATGTCAATTAACTATTTATTGAATCAAAAGGATAGCAGGTGAAAAGGATAAAATGTTCAATTAAGGAATGAGATCAATAAGTCCAAGGTCCCCCCCCCCCCCGGCTGGAACGGGGGCTGAGTTGCTACACTACTGGTGATCAAATGAGATCAATATGCGGGATTTCGTATCACAAAATCACAAGTCGAACACTTCCCTCATGAGTTGTCTTGTTTTTCTGTCCAAATTGTCCAGTTCTGCCTGCGTACAGTTTATCATGCAAGCAGTAGATCTTATGACAGGTATGGCCCAGGTGTTTAGGACTTTGATGGTATTGCCTCCATTGAGCTTGCTTTTGAGAGATTTTCTGACCCTTTGAGTGTATTCTTTGTTGACCACAGTTTTCACACGTTCATGTTTGATGTTGTCCAGCTGTATTACTATTATTGTTATTATTATTATTATCATCATAGAATCATAGAGTTGGGAGAGACCTCGTGGGCCATCCAGTCCTACCCCATTCTGCGAAGAAACAGGAAAATCGCATTCAAAGCACCTCGACAGATGGCTATTCAGCCTCTGTTTCAAAGCCTCCAAAGGAGGAGCTTCCACCACACTCTGGGGCAGAGAGTTCCACTGCTGAACAGCTCTCACAGTCAGGAAGCTCTTCATCATGTTCAGGTGGAATCTCCTTTCCTGTAGTTTGAAGCCATTGTTCTGTGTCCTGATCTCCAGGACAGCAGAACACAAGCTTGCTCCCTCCTCCCTATGACTTCCTCTCACTTATTTATCCCTGGCCCTCTCCATGTCTCCTCTCAGCCTTCTCTTCTTTAGGCTAAACATGCCCAGCTTTTTAAGCCGCTCCTCATAGGGCTTGTTCTCCAGATCCTTGATCATTTTAGTCGCCCTCCTCTGGACATATTTCAGCTTGTCAACATCTCCCTTCAATTGTGGTTGTATTGGATCACATGTCAGACACTTCCCAAATATCTATGACTGTGTTATTAATCTCAGCCTTACAATCAAAGTGAAATGGTCACGGGGGCAGAAAGGGTTGCTATACCATTGATACATCCAGCTAATATCAGAAAGAAGCCGTTTTAAAAAGTAAATTAAATATGCTGAGGATTGAACCAGGGACTTCCTGAATGGAAAATAAATGCTCTGCCCCTGAGTTATAGCTCCTCCTCTAATGCAGCGCATGACATCAGGGCATCAAGTGCTTGTGGCTCCCCATTAAGTAATGGCCCCAGAGCAGCTTTCCAAATTGAAAAAGAAAGTCCTCACTCAGCAGCACTACACACATAGGCCTCAGACAGATCCGAAGCTCAGGGGAGCTGTATCCTTCCTTGAAAGCACTTAAGGTATCGCACAAATAACCGTAAAAAGAAGTAGCACTCTGCAAAGGCAATTCAGTTGAGAGGTGTGCATTTTTCTCATGAAAAGTTATTAATTAAATAGCTGGCATGAGGATCTTAATGCAAAACAATCAGCGTTACCAAATACATACCCACAGTTTTTCTTGTCATGATACTGAAATATTAATGATACAATTTGTCTAGTTTTAATTTAACACAGATGCCCTTTTAAAGAATAAGGAAAAATGTGGTTTATGTATATGTGGAAGGTCCAGGGTGGGAGAAAGAAACTCTAGTGTGTTGGAGCTTGGTGTGAATGTTTCAATTGGCCACCTTGATTAGCATTTCGATGGCTTGACAGTTTTTAGGTGTAGCTTGGGGAATCCTTGGTTGAGAGGTGATTAGTTGTCCCTGATTTTTTTTCTTGTCTGGAGTTTCCCTGTGTTTGAACAACACTCAAACAAGGTGGCCAATTGAAACATTCACACCTAGCTCCAACAGAGAAGAGTTCTTTCTCTCACCCTGAACAGAGATATAAAGCCAATTTTCCTAGTTTCCAACAGACCTCACCCCCTCTGAGGATGCTTGCCACAGCTGCAGGCGAAATGTCAGGAGAGAATGCTTCTAGAATGTGGTCATATAAGCCCAGTGTTTTTCAACCTTTTTTGAGCCGCGGCACACTTTTAACATTAAAACAATCAGAGGGCACACCACCAACCAAAATGACACAAACAGTAAAACTCTAACAGCAGTAAAGAACCGGCTGGGGATGGTGGCCTGCTGGGAGCAGCTGCCTTGAGGGGACAGTGCCAAGACGACAGTGGCAGAGCCAGCACAATGCTGGCTTGGCACTGTCCCCCTGGAGAAGCCGTGGGAGAGTCTTGGGAGGGAGCGGCCAGGCCTCTAGCCTTGAGGGGAACATCTGCCAGCCTTGAGGGGGCAGTACCAAGCCGGCGGTGTCAGAGCCAGCGCAATGCTGGCTTGGCACTGTCCCCGCAAGGCTGGAGAAGCTGTGGGAGAGCGGAAGCCAGGGGGAGGGGGCGGAGCCAGGCCGTGCCATGCCCCGTCCCCTCCCCTGGCTTCCTCCTCCGCGCGGCTTCAGTGAGCGAGGGGCAAGAGTCATGGCAGAGTCATGGCGGATTGGAGGCTGGCTGTGGAAACGGCCGAAGGAGGCAGCGCCCCAGCCCCGTCTTCTTTTTCTTCGCCGCTGCCTGGCTCTTCCTCCTCCTCCCCCAAGCAGCAGGAGTTCGGCAGGAGGAGGGGGGAAGGAAGGGGGGCAGAGAACTTTTCTCACGGCACAGCAGGAGGTCCATCACGGCACACTACTGTGCCACGTCACAGCAGTTGGGAAACACTGATACAGCCCAAAAAACCTACAACAACCCAGTGATTCCAGCCATGAAAGCCTTCGACAATACAGTAAGGAAAAACAAATTCAGTGCATTCTGAGCACCAATGACTTGCCTCGGAGGGACAGTTGCCCATGATCATGATTGGAGTTGACACATGCCCTGGACTGCAAGGCCCACTGAGGATTATCTAACTGCTTATTATTAATAGTACATGCCTTACTAAAGCGCAGGCCTTTGTGGATCACAGCCTAGCTTATCAGATACACCTTCAACTAGATAGAGCAGTAGTTCTAACTTGTGGTCTGTAGAACCCCAAGGAGCCACAATATCCTCCACAGAGATCCATGATGGCTTGAAGAAATACTATCAACTTCAACAATTACAGAGAAAGAAGGAAAGGAAAGGAAAAGGAGGGAATTAATAGATGGAGGTAAAGAAGATGGACAAATGGATCTCAAAAAACAAGAATCAAGAAGTCACTTGAACTACCATAAATTTCATTGCAATATTTCAAAACCATTTAACTATAAAAATAACTGTTTTGTAGCATATATATATATATATATATATATATATATTCAGCATTGCATGGTCAAATTTATTTATTTATTTATTTCAGTATTGCAAAATTAGTATAAAACTGATAAAAATAGAAGGCGTGCAGGCAGCTAAATATTATTTATTTATTTATATCATTTCTACCCCGCCCATATCAGCCCGAAGGCAACTAGAGCCCAGTCAGCCACATATCACATATCAATAGAATGAAAACTTTACATTGCACAATATCTAAAACATCAAAAATATCGAAACAATAAAACAATGAACAATAAAAAAATTTAAAACTATATCATCATATTCAGTCCTTATCCGTTCCATTTTTGGTCAAAATATCTTTTGACCAAAAACGGGCAACAGCAACGGCATTGTCTGTAAACAGTTGAGGCAGGGTACAGTGGACAAGCATGAGCCACAGTCAGTATTCATTCAAACGAATGACACTGAGCAGCCGAAGGAAAGCACATCACATCTCTTGCTACTGCAATTACAATCAGAAATTAAATAGTTACACATGAGCCAACAATATCATGCGACAGCAAAAAAAAAAAGCCCATGGTATTTTGGCCTGCATCAATAGGAGTCTAGTGTCTAGATCCAGGGAAGTCATGCTACCCCTCTATTCCGCCTTGGTCAGACCACACTTGGAATCACACTGGGCACTGCAACTGAAGGGAGATGTTGACTCTAAGCTGGAATGTGTCCAGAGGAGGGTGACTAAAATGATCAAGGGTCTGGAGAACAAGGCCAATGAAGAGCGGCTTAAAGAGCTGGGCATGTTTAGCCTGCAGAAAAGAAAGAAGGCTGAGAGGAGACATGATGAGGGCTATGGATCAAGATGTGAGAGAGGGGACGTCATAGGGAGGAGGGAGCAAGCTTGTTTTCTGCTGCCCCGGAGATTAAGACACAATGGAACAATGGCTTCAAACTACAGTAAAGGAGATTCCACCTGAACATGAGAAAGAACTTCCTGACTGTGTGTGAGAGAGCTGTTCAGCAGTGGAACTCTCTGCATTGGAGTGTGGTGGAGGCTCCTTCCTTGGAGGCTTTGAAACAGATGCTGGATGGCCAATTGTCAGGGATGCTTTGAATGTGATTTTCTTGCTTTCTGGCAGAATGGGGTTGGACTGGGTGGTCCACGAGGTTTCTTTCAACTGAATGATTCTATGAGTCTAAGTTGATATTTAAAGAGGAACACTAAAAAAATACTGGGGAATTCCCGACATGAAACCATCAGGGGCAGCTAACACTGCCCAACAAAGGATCCCCCCAGGCAGGAAGCATCCAGTCTTTGAAACTGCAAGGCCATTCAATGCTAATCAAGGTGGTCAATTGTAATATTCACACTTGCTTCAAGCAGACAAGAGTTCTTTCTCCCACCCTGGACATCATTCTACAGATATAGAAACCTCACTTGCCTAGTTTCCAACCTCTGAGGATGCCTGCCATAGATGTGGCCGAAACGTCAGAAGAGAATGCTTCTGGAACATGGCCAGACATCCCGGAAAAATCACAGCAACCCAGTAATTCCGGTCGTGAAAGCCTTCGACAACAAACAGAAGTTGATATATCAAATTCTGTTTCCCAGAGTTTGGCAGCTGTGTCTTGAATATTCTTGAGGAAATGTATGTATAATAAGAATATTAGGATACCAAGATGACAGTATGTCAATGGAAGAGATTTTTCACACAGACATTGGAATGATAACTGGATTATTGAAAATGACTGTGTTTCTTCTTCAATTTCTGTAAATGGAAGTATTCCGTTATTGCCAGATAAAGTGACTTTTTGATGTTCCTAGTGAACAATACGTTTTGGTTGAGCCTCTAGGATTGCTGACTGAATATGAAATGTAAAAGTACAGATCGTGTTTTGTTGTTTATTCGTTCAGTCGCTTCCGAATCTCCATGACCTCCTGGACCAGCCCAGGCCAGAGCCTCCTGTCGGCCGTGGCCACCCCCAATTCCTTTAAGGTCAAACCAGTCCCTTCAAGGATACCATCCATCCATCTTGCCGTTGGTTGGCCCCTCTTCCTTTTTCCTTCAATTTTGCCCAGCATCATTCTTTTATCCAAGCTTTCCTGTTTTCTCATGATATGGCCAAAATACTCTATCTTTGCCTGTAATATCCTTCATCGGGCTTTATTTCCTGGAGGATGCACTGGTTTGATCTTTCAGCCCAAGGCACTCTCAGAATTTTCTTCCAACACCACAGTTCAAAGCATCTCTCTTCCTTCGCTCAGCCTTCCTTATGGTCCAGCTCTCACATCTATAGGTTACTACGGGGAATACCATTGCTTTAAGTATGTGGATCTTCATTGCCAGTGTGATGTCTCTACTCTTCCCTATTTTATCAAGATTCGTCCTTGCTCTCCTCCCAAGAAGGAAACGTCTTCTGATTTCCTAGCCGCAGTCTGCGTCTACAGTCATCTTTGCGCCTAGAAATACAAAGTCTGTCAGTGCCTCCACGTTTTCTCCCTCTATTTGCCAGTCATCAATCAGTCTGGTTGTCATCATCTTGGTTTTTTAAAAATGTTAAACTGCAACCCAGCTTTTGCCCTTTTTTTGTTCCCCTTGGTGAGAAGGCTCCTCCTTTCAGCCATCAAAGTGGTATCATCTGCATATCTTAAGTTTGTTAATGTTTCTTCCAGCAATTTTAACTCCAGCCTTGGATTCCTCAAGCCCCTTTCCTTTTTTTAGCTGCCACATCACACTCTTGACTCATTTTCAGTGTCTTGTAACCAAAATCTCCAAAGTGTTGTGATTTTCTTACTGAGCCTCTTTTAATCAGCTTGCTTTATATTTATTTATTATTATTTATTTGCAGTATGTGTATACTGCCTTTCTGGACTTCATCTTTGTCTCTAACATCCTTCCCTCCAGTGAGCAGCCGGGCATTATTTCCTGGAGCAGTGTTTCCCAACCAGTGTGCCGTAAGCTATCATCAGGTGTGCCGTGGGAAATTGGAATCTCCAATACCCTTTCTTCCACCTCCTGCCGAACACTTTTTTTCTCCACTTGGGCTCCCTTCTTCCCAGCCTCGCTGTGCTTGCTTTGTCTCGCGCTGCTCATGCTGCCGCTTCTGGGGGGGGGGGGGGGGGGAGATGTGACCCGTGCGGGCACTACTGCGCAGACTTGCCCCACGTCTTCCTCCCTCTTCCCACAGTGCTCTCTGGATATAGGTGAACTACAACTCCAAACCTCAAGGTCAATGCCCACCAAACTCTTATAGTATTTTCTCTTGGTTATGGTAGTTCTGTGTGGGAAGTTTGATTCCATTCCATCATTGGTGGAGTTCAGAATGCTCTTTGATTGCGGGTGAACTATAACTCCCAACTGTTG
The DNA here is from genome assembly GCA_030556195.1 of Anolis apletophallus. Taxonomy (NCBI): domain Eukaryota; kingdom Metazoa; phylum Chordata; class Lepidosauria; order Squamata; family Anolidae; genus Anolis; species Anolis apletophallus. The sequence continues at coordinate 202,116,898 of JARBWK010000004.1, read as the reverse complement.
AGCAAGACCTTCGTGTGTGTCTTTCTGCCATTCCTGCCAGAATATTTATGTTGTGTTCATCGAAACAGGCCCAGGTTTCACACCGAGTGTATAAATACATTTTAAAACATATTAACTATATGTATTACTGTATTAGAGTGTCATTTTGTGTCATTTTGGTTGGTGGTGTGTCCCAGGATTTTGTAAATGTAAAAAATGTGCCACAGCTCAAAAAAGGTTGAAAAACACTGTCCTGGAGGATGGACTGGTTTAATCTTCTTGCAATCAAACCAAGGCCCTCTCCGACTTTTCCTCCAGCACCACAGTTGAAAAGCGTCTAACTTCCTTCACTCAGCCTTCCTTATGGTCCAGCTCTCACATCCATAGGTTACTATGGGGAATATCATTGCTTTGACTATGTGGATCTTCGTTGACAGTGTGATGTCTCTATTCTTCACTATTTTATCAAGATCGTTCCTTGCTCTCTGCCCATGAAGGAAACGTCCTCTGATTTCCTGGCTGCAGTCTGCGTCTGCAGTAATCCTCGCGCCTAGAAATACAAAGTCTGTCACTGCCTCCACATTTTCTCCCTTTATTTGCCACTCATCAATCAAACTGCTTGCCATCATCTTGGGTTTTTTTTTTTAAATGTTTAACTGCAATCCAGCTTTTGCCCTTTCTTCTTTCACCTTGGTGATCAGGCTCCTCAACTCCTCCTCGCTTTTAGCCATCAAAGTGGTATCATCTGCATATCTAAGATTTTTCATGTTTCTTCCAGCAATTTTAACCCCAGCCTTGCATTTGTCAAGCTCCACATGCCACATGGTGTGTTCTGCATACAAGTTGAATAGGTCAGGGGAGAATATACAGCCCTGCCATACTCCTTTCCCAATCTTAATCATGTTAATGAACAAAATAAAGCTTCTTCCATGTCAACTTAAAACGTACACAGCATACATGTTATATCACAATATATTCTCCAACAAGATCATGAAACCATCAAAATTACAAAGATATCTCCATAATAAATATAAAGAATGTGTCACAAAGACCATTGATTCCCCCACCCCCCAAAAAGTTTCTCAAACAATAGCAAAAAGCAGAAACCCTCACACAATAGCTGAAGAACTTACATTACTGGCTGTAAAAAAAATCATGATTTCTGCACTGATCAATGACAAAGATGCTAAGGACCTTCTCTTAATGCTATTGTCAAATCACATGTTAAGAAGCAAATCAGTGCTTTGTCAACCAAGGAACTGTTATTAGAAAGAATGTACAGTCCCTTTAGTTTTGTCTTTCAACTGGACAAAATCATAGGCATATGATAAACAAAGTGACCTTATTGTGCTAGATTAGTAAATATGAGCATGAGGGAAATATTTTAAAGACTTCCTATTCCTCTTGTTGTTGGTTGAAGTATTGAGCTCACAACATTTCATGACATAGATTGGTTGAAATGCACTGGAATTAGCACGGATTTGTTGCACAGATTAAGGAAATCATACCATCTGTGACTTGATCCCACTGAAGCATACATAGGTAAATTCTAGTTTATGAAAAAATACCAGAAAAAAAATCAAAACAGAGTTGAGGATGCTTGCCATAGATTCAGGCAAAACGTCAGGAGAAAATGCCTCTAGAACATGGCCATATAGCCCAAAAAAACCTGCAACAACACAGTGATTCCAGCCATGAAAGCCTTCGACAATATATCAAAACAGACCTTAAAACTGTGGTTCCCTAATGCCATGACCACTTAATACAGTTCCTGATGTTGGGGAGACCCCCAACCATAACATTATTTTCGTTGCTACTTCACAACTGTAATTTTCTACTATTACGAATAGTCATGTAAATATCTGATATGCAAGATGTATTTTCATTCACTGGACCAAATTTGGCACAAATACCTGATACACTCAAATTTGAATACTGTCATTTGGGAGTTGTAGCTGCAGGGATTTGTATTTCATCTATTATCAAAAAGCATTCTGAACTCCACCAACGATGGAATTCAATCAAACTTGGTACACAGAACTCCCACAACCAACAGAAAATACTGGAAGGGTTTGGTGGGCATTGACCTTGAGTTTTGGAGTTGTAGTTCACCTACACCAGACAGCAGTCAAACTATGATGGATCTGGACCAAACTTGGCACAAATACTCAAAGTGACCAAATGTAAACACTGGTGCAGTTTGGGGAAAATAGGCTTGACATTTGGGAGTTGTAGTTGCTGGGATGTATAGTTCACCTACAATCAAAGAGCTTTCTGAACCTCACCAACGATAGAATTGGGCCAAACTTCCCACACAGAACCCTCATAACCAACAGAAAATACTGTGTTTTCTGGCACTCTGACACTCCCTTGCGACACCCCCCCCCCCCCCCAGGTTGAGAAACGCTGCCTTAAATGCATCAGTTCTACTGTCAATTTTATATAAATCACTGAACTCAAGGCTTTCCAAAGATATGGACAGTGATCAATGTCAACTTTTGGTACCCTGTGAAATTCAATGAGTATCAGGATGTTAAGTTCTTTCTTGTTTTGGGAATTAAAAGACACCACCTGTAATTATTCCTCATGGAGAAGCCATTTTATCCCCGTGATCTTTAGACAGATTTTTTTCTGGTTAGTAAAATTGGCATATCTGTCAAGTATCTTCATCATTTAAATATGCTCAGCTTGAGGAAAATCACAGGTTTTCAAGTCGAAGACAAGATTGAAGCAATGATGAAAAAGTGGGAATCGCCTGTCAAACCAAATCTATGACACACTTCCAAACCGCACAAATTTTTAATGGTTCCACCAGCGAAAGTTGTCTGAGAAAGACACATCACTTATTGCATGGCATTTGAAAGATTTGCAGCATAATGCCTTCCTGTTTTAAGTAGAAGTATAGGAAGATTTAGCATCTGGGTTTTTCGCACTTGTAGTCACTCTATTTGTGTTGTGTGTCCTCTTTTTAGGCAAGTAATGAGCTTCGGAGACTATCTGTAGACAACAAATATGGCCTGCTACCCAGAGCCTTTGAGGGCAGCACTTTCATCCAGAATAGATTGCAATGTGTTGATGATACACCTGAGTAGTCATAATTGGCAGCTACATGTGAAAGAAAAGCAAACATACCTTTTCCTTTCTTCAGTTAGTTCCATAACAGATTAGTCCTGGGCACAAGTCCTGCCTTGTTGATATGTTTGTTGTTATTGCTGTTGTTGTGTTACTTCATATCATGTAGCGTGAGGAATGCATGCTGTATCTTCAAGAGTTTGGAAACATTCTCTTGTCTGAGCAGGTGCAATTGGTTCAGAGGCCTTAGCTTAAAAACCAGACTCGGAGAACCATGCGTTTTTTGGACTTTAGACCCTAGAATTCGACCATTGAACAAGCTGGCTAGGGCTCCTGGAACTGGAATCTCAAACACCTGGAGAGCTACAAGTTGTGCAGACCTATTGTAAACTATAGATGGTAGTATACTAATTGTGGAAACTGGAGGCATGTAAGTACATGTAGTGGTCAGTGCATTTGTGATTTACTATGGTGCTCAGACGTCCATTCTGTAGCTATATGACAATGTCAAGATTCGCACATGGCCTACCTATAAACATCTGTTCCTTGGCACTTCATGCCATGCATCTGGAGAAGCAGACTTAGTCTATAAAAACATATGCTAGCAATTTCATTCTCTCAATTAGGGCAGTTCCAGACAGTACTAAATTGCACGTTTTAGTCAGGGGCACAAAAAAAAACCCGGTCCTGAGAAGATGTTCAGATACAGACCTGTTGGTTCCGGGATTTCTGCCTCCGTCGTCCACACTTGCTACTTTTCACCAGGATTTTGCAGCCCCCAAGATGGCCACCACAGGACATCTGCTGGAAACTTCGGTGGTTTTTTGATAAAACAAAAAACTGAAGATGCAAAAATGCGAATCATTTATTTATTTTTATTTATGGTATTTGTACCTCGTAGCTTCTCACCCCCACAGGGGGACTCAGCACGGCTTACATTTGCAGCATTACAGGCTGCAACACCACAATACAATTTTAAAATACACCATATAATCAACATCATTAAAAAGCATTAAAAACATTTTAAAAAATTATATTAAAAACCACTACATACAACAATAATTAATTAAAGCCATCAAGCGGAACACATTGTCAGTCCAGTCAAGTCCAAAGTGTCATCCAGTGAAATCCAAAGGTACAATTTACATCTGCTGCCCAAAGGCCTGGTCCCAGAACCATGACTTTAGCTTTTTTCTAAAAGTGAGGAGAGATGGAGTTGATCTTACTTTGTTTGGGAGTGTGTTCCATAGGCGAGGGGCCACCGCCGAGAAGGCCCTGTTCTCGCCCCCACCAGCCGCATTTGCGATGCTGGCGGGAGCGAGAGCAGGGTCCCCCCAGATGATCTTAGACTGCGAGATGAGACATAGAGACAGATGCGTTCGGACAAGTAAGCTGGGCCAGAACCGTATAGAGCTTTATAGGTCAATACCAGCACTTTGAATTGGGCTCGGAGATGGACAGGCAACCAGTGGAGCTGACACAGCAGGGGGGGCAGCTGGCGCACAAGTTTTAATTGTGCAAAAGCTCTCCCGGCCACCGCTGAGACCTGGGGTTCCAGGCTCAGCGATGAGTCCAGGATCACTCCCAAGCTGCGAACCTGCATCTTCAGGGGGAGTGTAACCCCATCCAACACAGGCTGTAACCCTTGCAAAAGAATCATTGCAAAAGTTCCATTCTTTGTCATGGCTACATAAACTTAGCGATCCACACATTTCATGAAGTTGGCACATAAACAAAGTTTTTGTGTTCTACTCAACGCCAACTACTTAAATCAAGAAATAGTTTTCTAAGATCTACAGAGACACTTGCTGGAACACCTCAGCAGGCGAGAGCCCTAAAGTGGCAGGCTAAAACCCAGATCCTCAATCCATGGCTGATACCAAATGAGCAGCTCCCTCCTGGGCAACTTGGAAGACACTGAACAGACTGTGCTCTGGCACCACGAGATGCAGAGCCAACCTTAAGAAATGGGGCAACAAAGCCTAATCCACGACATGCGAGTGTGGAGAAGAGCAAACCACAGACCACCTACTGCAATACAACCTGATCCTGGCCACATGCACAATGGAGGACCTTCTTATAGCAACACCAGAGGCACTCCAAGTGGCCAAATAGGTAGAATACCAAAGAATCTGCAATACTACAAGTTATAACATTGACAACTAACCCCCACTTAACACCCGTCCTCCTAAGAACACAGTAATAAAAATTTCATAATATTTCAAATTGAGTTTTTTGATCGTGCATTCCTGCTTAGGAAGACCTTCACGTTACCTAGTAACCACCTGGCAGACCAAAGCCACAAAGAATTGACTATGCACTGGTCTAATAATGCAACCATATAGGAAAATCTCAACTAGATCTGCAAAGAATAAAAAGAGTAGATTAGCAGCCGTGTTATAGAAATTAGCCGCAACAGGAGGCCTTTGAGTCAAAATACACTGAGCTATTTCCATGAGAATAAAATCACAGGCATTTACGAGTCTTGCAGGTCATACCATCATTAAAAACAAACAACCCATTTAAGCAAGTCTTCTACAATAAAGGAACATTACGGCATTTATTGGTCCATCCAATGCTGCAGAGAGGTTGAGACTGAGCTATCATTTATCAGAAAGAGCAATTTCTAGGAAATTACAGTTCAGGTCTCCATCTTATTACTCCCTTTGAGATGAACAAGGAAGAGTCTCTGGGGAAAGCGGGGGGATGCATGCAACAACATACATGACCGAGCCTATGGTATCTCTGCATCTGCAACAGTAAGGGCTTCTTTTCCTTCATCGATACCTGGATTTTAATGACACAGAATGGCAAAGTCAATACCGGCGGCTTGTTTGATTTCAAGCCAATTTAAGATGTTCATATTAACCTTCAGGATTCTAAAGGGTTGGAGACAGAACAAACAGAAGAATTGCTTCCTCTTCTCTTTATGTGACTGAACTTTCAGTGGAGAATCCAAAATCTTGTTCTCTAGTTCATCTAAGTGCTTCTCAACCTTCCTAATGCTACAACCCCTTCATACAGTTCCTCATGTTGTGGTGAACCCCAGCCATAACATTATTTTCTTTGCTACTTCATAACTGGAATTTTGCTACTGTTATTAATTGTAATGTAAATATCCGATATGGAGGATGGATTTTCATTCACTGGACCATATTTGGCACAAATACCCAATAAGCCCAAATTTGAATACTGGTGGGCTTGTTGGGAGGATTGATTTTGTCATGTGGGAATTGTAGTTGCTGGGATTTATAGTTCACCTGCAATGAAAGAGCATTCTGAACTCCACCAACGATGGAATTGAACCAATTTTGGCACACAGAACTCTCACAACCACAGAAAATAATGGAAGGGTTTGGTGGGCATTGACCTTGAGTTTTGGAGTTGTAGTTCACCTACATCCAGAGAGTACTATGGACTCAAACAATGATGGATCTGGACCAAACTTGGCACAAATGCTCAATATATCCAAATGTGAACACTGGTGGAGCTTAAGGAAAATAGACCTTGATATTAGGGAGTTGTAGTTGCTGGGATTTATAGTTCACCAATAATCAGAGAACATTCTGAACACCACCAATGATATAATTGGGCCAGATTTCCCACAAAGAACCCCCATGCTGGCACGAGCCTCCCTCCAGCCTCGCACACTCTCCCTCGCCCAAACATGCGCACCACGTTGCCATGCTTTTTGGTGGGACAAAAAAGAAGAGAAGGACAGCATGTCTGCCATCTCCCTCCTCGCCCCCTTAGAGTCTCAGAGACAGCGCTCCTCTTAACCCCCATCCCACTTCCCCCCTTTATTTCCCTTTTCAACCTACTGCTATTTTTACTTTTACTGTATTCTATTTTATGACTATATGACTATGTATGTTTATTGCAAACTACAATAAAATTATTTTTTAAAAAACTATGGGATGAAATGTAGTGCCTTAACTGTTTTATCTGCCACTGAAATTTTACTTTTGTTGCTTTAACTCTTTGTGACAGGTTTATTTGATTGTTTGAGCGGATTCATGTGCTGCTGCTGCTATTTTCATGTTGTTGTTCTTGTAATCTTATATTGTTTTACTGACTACTGTAACCTCCTTGAGAAGACCTTTCATACTGAAAATCAACCTTAAAAATATAATAAATAACAACCGATGAAGACAGTATTAGAAAAGGGAGGAAGCATGGAATAGTGGTGTGAGTGATCAATTATGACTCTGGAGACTTGGCCATGGAAACTCACTGAGTGAATTTCAAGAAGTCATACTCTAGTCTTCAGAGGAGGGAAAAGGAAAGCCATCCCACTCTGCACAATTTTTGTCAAGAAAGCCCTCTGATAAGATTGCTTTAGGGTCACTATAAGTCTGAAACAAATTGAGGAAACACAACAACACCTACATTACAAATGACAACAGAAAACACCAAGATTTATTAAAACTTCATAACAGAAATCGTAAGTATTTGAAAAGACTCTCCTCAAGACATATTTCCCAAGTAAGAGGACATAACAAAACTCCCCACCCCAACTTCATGATCCTTTTTCTTTCAAATGGCAAACAAAAGATTCACAGGATTGCCCATTGAAGACAATAGATGGAAGAGAAATTGTTGCCTGGAAAATTCAGCCCAAGTTCATATCCCCACCTCTCACTTTCAGAGCTAAAACACTCTCCTGCCTACTTTTTCTGTAGCATTTATAGTTTTGTGAAGCTCTCTGAGGTCCTATCTAACTCATCTTTTCCCTCTAAGCTAAGAAGATCCAAGTGCTGTCAAAAGGCTTATAGCGGAAGATTAAGTAAAAGTAAAAGTAAAGGTTTCCCCTGACATATAGTCTAGTGTCCGGCTCTGGGGGATGGTGTTCATCTCCATTTCTAAGCCTAAGAGCCAGCATTGTCCATAGACACCTCCAAGGTCATGTGACTGCATGGAGCACCATTACCTTCCTACGTGTTTTTGAACTGCTAGGTTGGCAGAAGCTGGAGCTGACAGCGGGAACTCCCGCCGCTCCCAGGATTTGAACCTGCGACCTTTCAGTCAGCAAGTTCAGCAGTTTAACCCACTGTATCATCAGGGGCTCGACCCTCGTTCATATTCCCACCTCTCACTTTCAGGGCTAAAACACTCTCTTGCCTACTTTCTCTACAGCAGGGCTGCCCAGCAAGTCGATCGGGAGACCGAAGGAGGTCGATCGCAGCCGGATGGGGTGCTTCTCAGAGGGGGCGGAGCCAGGGCACTCCAAGCCCCGCCCCGCCCGGTAGATCCCAGCAGCTTCAGCCTTGAGGAGGGCAGGGCCAAGCCAGCCTTGTATGGCTCCACCACTGGCCACTTCAAGTGAGAAATGCTGGGAGCAAAGCCAGAGGGGAGGGGCAGGGCTTGGCGCGGCCTGGCTCCACCCCTATAGCTCACCAGCAGCTTCTCCAGGCTTGAATTCAGTGCTAAAGTGGTGGCATAGCTAGCACAAGGCTGGCTTGGCACTGCCATCCTCAATAAATGGTAGAGCTGAATATTTTGCAGAGCCAGGCCACGGCCCCGCCCCTCCCCCTCTCCAGCCTTGAGGAGGTAGGTAGCTCTTTGGGACTTGGTTTTATTATAAGTAGCTCGCATGCTGGAAAAGTGTGAGCACCCCTGCTCTACAGCATTGATAGTTTCGTGAAACTCTATCAGGTCCCATCTTACTCATCCTTTTCCTAAGCTAAGAAGATCCAAGTACTGTCAAAAGGCTTATAGCAAAATATTTAGAACATACTATATCATGTCCTTAGTTGATTTACATAACTTTAGAGTAGACCATGAACACATTCAAATGGTCAATATGTTTCCTAAACCTTGGCTCACTCATTAATCAGAATAGAGACTGCAGTCAAGAAATCAGAAGAATATTATGACTTGGAAGGGCAGTTATGAAGGAACGAGGCAAAATCCTCAAGTGTAAAGATGTATCATGGAATGCCAAAGTCAGGATTATCCGTGTTATCTTAGCTCAAATCCTGTGCATGACTGTGAAAGCTGGAATGTTAATGGGAAGAGAATCAAGATGAATATGCTGCAACTGCAGCTGTTCTACTTTGGACTTATCATCAGAAGACACAGCCCATTAGTAAAAGATGATTGGTAATGGAGAAGGCAGAAGGAAAAGAGGAAGGATGCATCTAGACCTGTGGTTCTAAACCTGTGAGTCCCCAGATGCTTTGACCTTCAACTCCCAGAAATCCTAACATCTGGTAAACTGGCTGATTTCTGGGAGTTGTAGGCCAAAACACCTGGGGACCCACAGGTTGAAAAGCACTGCTCTACACCGTTGAATTAATGCAGTTTGACAACACTTAACTGCCTTGGCTCAATGCTATGGAATTCTGGGATTTGCAGTTTGGTGAGGCACCAGCACTCTTTGGCAAAGAAGGTTAAAGACCCTGTCAAACAGTGAAACTTTAACACTCACCATTCCACAGCACAGCAAGTGGTGTCAAATGGCATTAATACTACAGTGTAGATACAACCAAAGACTGCATTACAGGTAAATACACTCAGTCTAGAACAGTGTTTTTCAAACTTTTTTGAGCCGTGGCACATTTTTTACATTTACAAAATCCTGGGGCACACCACCAACCAAAATGACACAAAATGACACTCTAACACAGTAATACATATCGTTAATATGTTTTAAAATGTATTTATACACTCAGTGTGAAATCTGGGCCTGTTTCGATGACTTCCTCTCACATATTTATACATGGCTATCATGTCTTCTCTCAGCCTTCTCTTCTTCAGGCTAAACATGCCCAGCTCTTCAAGCCGCTCCTCATAGAGCTTGTTCTCTAGACCTTTGTGAAATTTCACCCTGAGTGAAACTTGCTTCCAGTTAACTATGGATGTCATGAAGCTGTTATAAACAGTTCGGGGGGACTCTCAAAAAACCAGTAAAATAGTAAAAAAAAAAACACCAAACATTTCCAAGGGAGATGCTCAATTTGTTTCTTGGAAACCTGTGAGGGGGCTGCTAGGAGAGTGCCAATTTCCCACGGCACACCTGATGATCGCTCATGGCACACTAGTGTGCCACGGCACACTGGTTGAGAAACACTGGTCTAGAAAGCCATAGCTCTGGGTTTGCAAAACTGGAACCTTGATAACAAGCTGACTTGGAGGTCTCTCAAACATAGGATTACCATAATTTGGAAGCTAACAAAATGATATCCTTAAATTACTGCAGAATAGCCTCAACTCCTTAATATTGCTCTTTTCTAATGTTGCTCTTTTCCAAATGTACATTTTTGAAGTTAAGTGACCAAAACACATAGTTATTTCTAAGTATTTCTTAAGCAATTTGTATAAAACACCTGTATGTTTATAAGGAGACCAGTTGACTCCAAACAGCAAAAACTCTCATGTTGGCAAATGAGAAAAGGAATGCAAGCATGACACAAAATTCCGCTTCTTCTCCATGTTAAACACAGGTCTGCAACTCTCTGTTCTTCCTCTGCCAGCTCCTAGCAATCCAGGAATACGAGAGGGTATTTTCAGGGCTGGTACAAAAGTGATTCAATATTGGCAATTTCCTTTAAAGTCATTTTCCTAATTATCTGCCATGCTGGTGTCTTGCTTGTGGGCTTCCCAGCAGCAGTAGGGCAGCTACTGTGAAAAACAGATGGATGGACCAGTTGGTACCTTTTTATGTTTTTAAAGGGCTACTTCAGTGGGAAATACTTTGGGGCATTGAAACTGCAGTCCAAATTCAGTGGAAATGTTCTTTATTTCATTATCAGTGCCACATAATAATATACTAAAGCCTGCTGTTGGTAGCCCTTCTCACCCAAGATGCAAGATGTTAACTCAATTTGCTTCTGGATTTTCCTACGAGAGTATTATCTCTGATAAGAAAGGAGGGCTGGAAGAATGGCTTGTTCACACTCGGGAACAATTATCATCTGGTTTCCTTGGGCTTCGTTCTGCTCTGATTTGCTAATGTGCCACGACGTGACACTAATGGTGTGATACAGATCTCAAGCTGAAGAGCAATTCTATAGAACACAGCCCAGTAGAAGAAGCCCATGAGGCCCACACAGTTTATACTAAACTAGCTGACCCGTGCACACGTTGCTGTGCCATAGTCTGTGGCTAACCCCTTCTGTGTGTATGTATGTGTTCCTTTCTTCTCCCCTCCTTCCTTCCTTCCCTCCATCCTTTTTTCCCTTCCTTCCTTCCTTCCTTGTATCATTTCCTTCCCCCTCCTTCCATCCATTGATCCTTTTTCCTTCCTTTTTTCTCCCCTCCTGCCTTCCTTCCTTCCTTGTATCCTTTCCTTCCCCCTGCTTCCTTCCATCCTTTTTCCTTCCTTTCTTCTCCCCTCCTTCCTTCCTTTCTTCCTTGTATCATTTCCTTCCCCCTCCTTCCATCCATCCATCCTTTTTCCTTCCTTTCTCCCCTCCTGCCTTCCTTCCTTCCTTGTATCCTTTTCTGCCCCCTCTTTCTGTTCATCCTTTTTCCTTCCTTTCTTCTCCCCTCCTTCTTTCCTTTCTTCCTTGTATCATTTCCTTCCCCCTCCTTCCATCCATCCATCCCTTTAGCTTTCTTTCTTCTCCCTTCCTTCCTTGTATCCTTTCCTTCCCCGTTTCCATCCATCCTTCCTTTTTCCTTCCTTTATTGTCCCTTCCTTCCTTCCTTCCTTTTATCCTTTTCTTCCCTCTCCTTCCATCCTTCCTTTCTGTTTTCTTCCTTTCTTCTCCCCTTCCATCCTTCTATTCTGTCCTTTCCCGCTCCTTACTTTTTCCTCGTCCACCTCCTCCTCGCCGCTGCTGCCAGGTCCTTCCTTGTGGTTCCTGCGGGGGCCTGGAAGGGCGGCTGGAGGAGCACGGCGCGGGGCAGGAGCAGCAACGAGGCCTGGCCGCCTCCTTTCCCTCCGGGCTCTTCCTTTCCCATCCAGCAGTGCGTGGAGGCCCCTCCTCCCTCCCTCCTCCTCGGGCCGTCCTCCTCCTACGAAAGGAGGAAAGGAGGAGGAGGTCAGCTCCCTTGCTCTCTCTCGTCACCCTTTGTGGGGGGAGCCTTAAGGGAGGGTTTTTTCCCGTTTGGGAGGGAGAAGAGTAGGGGCTGTTTCGCGCGCCAGGGCCATGGGCGGTTTTTTGTTCCAGGCGCAGGGGTTTCTCGGACTTGTAGTCCCAAAGGTTTTTTAGGGTTTTTGGCCGTTGGCGAGGGGGGTTTTTTTGGTTTTTTAAAGCTAAAAACAGAGCGAGTAGGGTTTTGGGTGTATGTGGGCTGTATTTGTGTTTCTGCCTTGTGTGGTTTCTTTGTTTTGGAGCCAGGAAACACGACATGGAGGATTTTATATATATAGATGGAAAAATCCTACAAATCTCTAGGGAAGACAGGCGGACAAATGTCAGCATGCTGGAAGAAGCAAAGACCACCAGCATTGAAGCAATGCTCCTCTGCCATCAACTCCGCTGGCGTCCGAATGCCCGATCACAGTCTCCCAAAGCAATTGCTCTACTCCGAACTCAAGAATGAAAAACGTAATGTTGGAGGTTTAAAGATGGGCTCAAAACCAACCTTAAAAACTCTGGCATAGACACAGAGAACTGGAAGCCCTGGCCCTTGAGCGCTCTAGCTGGAGGTCAGCTGTGACCAACAGTGCTGCAGAATTTGAAGAGGCACGAATGGAGGGCAAAAGAGAGAACCGTGCCAAGAGAAAGGCATGCCAGGCCAATCCCAACCGGGACCACCTTCCGTCTGGAAACCAATGCCCTCACTGAGGGAGGACATGGAGGTCAAGAATAGGGCTCCACAGTCACCTATGTATCCACCGTCAGGACACCGAACTTGGAGTACAATCTTACTCGGATAATGAGGAATCGCCTAAGTAAGTAAGTAAGTAAGCACTAAATGGAAAAATGGAGTTATAGATATTTAAACTTTGTAAATGTGTTTAGTAAGTACAAAGGGGTGTATTTGTTCTAATTTCAGCAGATGCTTTGGAGGCGTCTGACGAAGGGGAAGTGGTTCAAGCAGGGACCTTCAGGGTATTGGTGACAACCCCTCCATTTAGGAGCCTGGAAACCAAGTTTGCTTTTCTCTATGAGGCACTGCTAGGAATGTTTCACATTCTCCACATTCAAGGTAGGAGCTTTATATGTTCATCAAATGTGTGTGCCTTCAAGTCTGTTGGCTTATGGAAATCCCATGAATTTTGTAGGGTTTTCTTAGACAAGAAATCCTCAGAGATTTTGCCAGTTCCCTCCATTAAAAGAAAAAAAACCCTAAAGCACCCCATAGTCAATGGTAGTTCTCTATCCAAGTACTAATCAAAGCTGAGCACATGTGAAAAAGATCTTGGGAGTCCTCATGGACATCAAGTTAAACATGAGCCAACAATATCATGCAGCAGCCAAAAAAAAAAAGCCAATGGAACTTTGGCCTGCATAAATAGTAGCGGAGATCCGGGGAAGTCATGCTACCCCTCGAGTCTGCCTTGGTCAGACTACTTTACCTGGAATCAAACTGTGTCCAATTCTGTGAACCGCAATTGAAGGGAGAGATTGACTCTAAACTGGAAGGTGTCCAGAGGAGGGTGACTAAAATGATCAAGGGTCTGGAGAACAAGCCCTATGAGAAGTGGCTTAAAGACCTGGAAATGTTTATTTATTTACTTCATTTATATTCCGCTCTTCTCACCTCAAAGGGGACTCAAGAGCGGATTACAGTACATATACTTGCAGACAATCCCTGCAGTTCAACATATATAGACATATTTTTAGACATATATTGACGAACATAGACGAACAAAGAGGCAAACTTCTGGCCACCAGGGGGAGCTGACGCACTCCTCATCTCTCTCAGCGTTTTTTTCCAGCGTCCCTTGTTGTTCTTCCGCAATCTTCAGCGACTCCTGGAATTCTTATGGCTTCATAAATCAGTCAAAATTTGCCTCCCCACTTAATGTGGTACCTTTATCTCCTACTTGACAAATGAACTGTCTTTCGGGCTGCAAAGGTCGACAGCAGGTTACACTTAAGGTCGGCCACCCACCCTGACCCGGGCAGGCCTCGAAATCATGACCTACAGGTCAGAGAGATCTTATGCAGCTGACACTTAGCCAGCCGCGCCACTTCCCGGTAGCCTGCAGAAGTGAAGGCTGAGACACGATGAAGGCCATGGATCACAATGTAAGGGGAAGTCATAGGAAGACGGGAGGGAACTTGTTTTCTGCTGCCCTGGGGACTAGGGTGCAGAATAATGGCTTCAAACTACAGGAAAGGAGATTCCACCTGAACACGAGGAAGAACTTCCGAACTGTGAGAGAAAGCTGTTCAGCAGTGGAACTCTCTGCGCTGGAGTGTGGTGTAGGCTCCTTCTTTGGAAGCTTTTAAACAAAGGCTGGATGGCCATCTGTCGGGGGTGCTTTGAATGCAATTTTCCTGCATCTTGGCAGGGGGTTGGACTAAATGGCCCACGCGATCTCTTCCAACTAAATGATCCTATGACTGCTTCGTTTCCAAGATCAGGTTCTGGTGCCTATAGGTTGTTATCAGTAGTATAATTATGTGGGAAGATGTGTACTTCATTATACTATACAAATGGGTTGACAAATGTGATGTGCTGCACGCTATTAGCCTTGTGTACCCAATAAAAAATCAACTTGGGGGTCCCCGCAAAACACAGGAAGTCTTAGACCATTAAATATAAACTTTCATGTACTTTCAAGCAAGCTTTCTTAATTGGATTGTGAACCAATTAACTAGCTTGAGGCTTTACATGACTACTACACTATGCAGGATCCACAAGATAAAAATAGAGAGCTCATTAAGACATCCCAGTGAGCAGGTGAAGTCCTACCCAGCAGAGACTCAATAAGGCTGAGGGAAAATGCTGCTCTGGCAAAGCAGTTGCAATTTCAACAATTCTGGGAGGAACACTCATTTATTGGCCTGTTATCCCACTGGGAAAGAATTTCTACTTGGTCTGAAAAATCCCGAAACTCAATATGGTTTGCTAAATTCACTACTTCCACATACTTCACCCTCACCTACAGGTTTGTAACAAAAAAGCCTTACATTCGGAAGCATATGGGCCTAATGGCAAATCCATTAAAGCTTGGAACTATCAACATAGCGGTCTTTCTCATCCTGGGGGTCGGGACCACTGGAGGGGGTTGCAGGGGGGGGGGTTCAGAGTGGGCACCAAAGACCATCGGAAAACACATATTTTTTAAGATCTATATAACCCCTTTGAAAGAGAAGACTGAAGATCTCCCCACTTATCCTCCTCTTCCTTTTTGGAAACAGATGGTGAATCCTCCCACAAAAGTTTATTCATGCCAAGTTTGGTCCAGGTCCATCATTGTTTGACCTGGGATTTATAATTCACCTACGATCAAAGAGCATTCTGAACTCCACCACCAAATTTGGCCACAAGACACCTACTAACCCAAAGACACACTTGATTTTGTCATTTGGGAACACCAAGGAAAGAGCATTCTGAACTCCACCACCAAATTTGGCAAAAATTGATCATTTTGATTTTGTCACTTGGGAGTTGTAGTTGCTGGGATTTATAGTTCACCTACGATCAAAGAGCATTCTGAACTCCACCAGCAATGGAATTGAACCAAACTTGGCACACAGAAATCCCATGATCAATAGAAAATACTGGAAGGGTTTGGTGGGCATTGACCTTGAGTTTTGGAGTTGTAGTTCACCTACACCAGAGAGCACTCAAACCATGATGGATCTGGACCAAACTTGGCACAAATACTCAAAGTGTCCAAATGTAAACACTGGTGCAGTTTGGGGGAAATAGACTTGACATTTGGAAGTTGTAGCAGCTGGGATTTACAGTTTGCCTACAATCAAAGAGCATTCTGAACCCCACCAATGATAGAATTGGGCCAAACTTCCCACACAGAACCCCCATAACCAACAGATGGAATCGAACCAATTTTGGCACACAGAACTCTCACAACCACAGAAAATACTGGAAGGGTTTGGTGGGCATTGACCTTGAGCTTTGGAGTTGTAGTTCACCTACATCCAGAGAGCATTGTGGACTCAAATAATGATGAATCTGGATGAAACTTGGCACGGATACTCAATATGCCCCAATGTGAACACTGGTGGGAAATTGGGAAAAAATAGACCTTGACATTTGGGGATTGTAGTTGCTGGGATTTATAGTTCACTTACAATCAAAGAGCATTCTGAACCCCACCAAAGATAGAATTGGGCCAAACTTAAGGTCTATGCCCACCAAACCCTTCCAGTATTTTCTGTTGGTCATGGGAGTTCTGTGTGCCAAGATTGGATCAATTCCATCATTGGTAGAGATCAGAATGCTCTTTTATTGTAGGTCGACTATAAATCCCACCAAGTACAACTCTCAAATGTTAAGGTCTATTTTCCCCCAAACTCCACCAGTGTTCTCATCTGGCCATATTGAGTATTCGTGCCAAGTTTGGCCCAGATCCACATTCTGTGGATGTAGGTGAACTAACACTCCAAAACTCAAGGTCAATAACTACCAAACCTTTCCAGGATTTTGAATTGAATTTGAATTGAATTGAATTGAAATTCCATCGATGGTGGAGTTCAGAATGCTCTTTGATTGTAGGTGAACTATAAATCCCACCAACTACAACTCCCAAATGACAAACTCAATCCCTTCCCCAACCCACCATTATTCAAATGTGGGTGTATCAGGTATTTGTGCACAAATAAGTCCAGTGAATGAAAATACATACTGCATATCAAATATTTATATTACAAGTCATAACAGTAGCAAGATTATCGTTATGAAGTATCAATGAAAATAATTTTATGGTTGGGTGTCACCACAACATAGGGAATTGTATTAAGGGGTTGCAGCATTAGGACAATTGAGAACCACTGCAATAGAGCCTCCAAGACCTGTACAATTCCTGGGCTTCCTCTCCTTCAAAAAACTCAACATCTGGCTTTTTCCAGTGACTGGGTGTCATTTAAAATTTTACTGCTGGCTATTTTTGATGGGCAGCTGGATGTTTATTTATTTATTTTATGGTATGTTGTCATATTATTAACAGATTTATCAATAATTATTTTGTATTGAGTTACCTTGACCATATATAGAGGCAGGAAACAAGTGTTACAAAAGAGTCCTATTCTGAAACTTGCCATTTCTCTGCTTCTGTTTCAAATGCACAAAAGAGGGCAGTTGGATTTGTACCTACTTATATCACTGTTATTTTCACCAAATTTCCTGTGGGGGGCTATTTTTGTCTAGGATATAAATTTAAACGTATTTTTAACATATACAGTGTTCCCTCGCAACTTTGCGGTTCAGTTACCGCGGACTCGCTGTTTCGTGGATATATTAGAGAGGGGGGGGGGAGAGAGGGAGAGAGTAGTGAGGGAACACTGTATGCCCCAGTAGCGACCAGAAGGAGGGCGGTAAACAGGGTGAGGGGGTGACTCTTCTTCCCCTGTCACCCTCTTTACCTCCCTCTTCCTCCTTATGGTCACCACCGGGGGTTCTTGCTAGCACTTGGCAGCAAGAACCCTCGGTGGTGACCAGGAGGAGGGAAGTAAGCAAGGCAAGGGGGTGGGTCTTCCTCCCCCTTTGCCCCATTTACCTTCCTCTTCCTCCTCAAGTTCACAGCTGGGGCTTCTTGTTGCTAGATGGCAGCAAGAGGCCCAAGCGGTGACTATGAGGAGATAGGTAAACGGGGGGTAAACAAGGCAAGGGGGAGACTCTTCACCCCCCTCGACCTGTTTACCTCTTTCTTCCTCCTCGTGGTCACTGACGGGGCTTCTTGCCACTGGCTTGGGCCCTGCGACATGGGTGGTCATGGAACATAACCCCCACAAAAAGTGAAGTAATGCTGTATCTTAAAATTCCGCTTTGAAAACCTTGTGGCAGCTTATTATTTGTCAGAGTAGTTTTAGTAACCTGCAGAATGCCTCAACCCTTTTACTCTCCGCGTGATAAAAACTCAAAAAATACACAAGTCTGTTGCTTTCAGTAGAAACCAAAATATAGTTCTATTCACAGTAGATCAAAAAACACAAAGCAAAACTGAAGAATTGTTCTCACCAATGTACAACAAACACACTCTCTGGTGAGTCTTCTTCTTTACACGACAATAAGCAAACATATAGCAAAATAATACAGTCTCTCTACTTAGTTATCAGTACAATATTCTTATCTTGCCATAAACAAGCAGTTTCTTGGGCACTCCAAACTGCTTCAGTCTTCAGCTTCCAGGCGCTGCATAACCGCTCCAAGCAACAGCCAAAGGTTTCTTCAGCTCAAAACGAGCAATCAAGCTAATGCAAAGCTCAAAGCTTGTAAATCTAGTTCCTTGTTATATACTGAAGCAGATAACACACCCAATTAACTTGTAGCAGCTGTAACAGAAAAGGTTCTGTTCCTCCCTGTTACTTAGAGAAAGCCTGTTGTAAACCCGTAGTAGCAACATTATTCTACATGCACCCTAACCTTATCAGGTCACATTTTAAAGTTCTAGTTTGCACATGACTTTGAGTTCTCTTTTTGGTAAAGAGCCAATCACAGGCATTTTTACTCCCAAATAGTATTCACACCTCCCCTTGGCAAAGAATGCCTACTCATCAGGACAGATATGGAACAAAAACATTTTTTCCCACTGATCCTTCTTTCAAGCCATTTGTCCCCAACGTCCTCCACTAGTCCCACTTTGAAAGGCTGCTACATGCTAAAATAAAGTGCCTGTTTATTCATGGCTCTCTAGAGGACACTTCTAATACATCTTTGTTATCGCTGCGATTCAAAGAAGAGAAGCACACAAGAGCATATGTCAAAAACAAAGGTTAGTGTGATCATCTCAAAAGTTTATTGGCTCTTTAAGCAAGGAGACACAGTAAAGGTTATGCTGTCATTTGAAGCAACAAGATGCTTCCTTTAAAACTGTCTATCTGGCCCAACTTACAGATCACCCAGGACGATACAACTGGCCCTCCATACCCACAATTTCTGCATCCACAAATTCAACCAACTATGTCTCAAAATATTCAGAATTTGCGGACTGTGCTGTCAAAGGCTTTCATGGCTGGAATCACTGGATTGCTGTGGGTTTTCCAAGCTGTCTGGCCATGTTCCAGAGGCATTCTGTCCTGACATTTCGCCCACATCTATGGCATCTATGTTGAAAACTACATTAGGAGAGAATGCTTCTGGAATATGGCCATACAGCCCGGAAAACTCACAGCAATCCTTTTGGCGACTGCTTTGGGAATTTTAGTTTGATGACATCATTGTTGCTTTATAGTCTTATGCATTGTGATTACATGTATTGATCAGTTAGCTTTGTATTATATTGTGGAGAGAGGTTGCTCCCCCACTGGATGGCATCAGCGGATCTCCCCAAGACTGGAATTCTACTATTGATGATAAATCCCCAGTGGGTTAGAGGAAATTTCTACTAGCGAGCCCTGAAGAAGAAATTGTTCGAAACGACCCGGAATGCCAGGCACCGGCACAGCGCTACTGTCGTCGGCTTTGGGCGGCTCCCCGCCCTCCCCTTCCCCGCTTGGGAGGCTCTTCGCGACCCTTGCGGCTCTGGCTCTTCATTTTTGGCTGCTCATGACCAGCGTTACTCTCCTCCACAGACTAACGCTGAGTACCATTGCAAGTCTAATCTGACAGTATTCTTTGGACTACTTAGGCGACTGCCAGTAATTTATGTTGTTTTGCCACTGTGCCTCAGTACTTGCATGGACTACTTCTCCCAAACAGGGAACATAGATATGCCATTAGGCTATTATTCATTGTGATGTACTACTGCTTACTTATGAATTTATGAATATATGAATAGTGTATTAAGACACAAGATATATGATATATGATTTGTTTTCACCAAACTTTATTGTCAGCTTGCTAAATGCTAAATGCAAACATGAGTTACTGACTGAATGATATTCAAAACGTGTATTTTGTTGTTGTTTTTCCTGGAACACTGTATGCCCCAGTAGCGACCAGAAGGAGGGCGTGTAAACAGGGTGAGGGGGTGACTCTTCTTCCCCTGTCACCCTCTTTACCTCCCTCTTCCTCCTTATGGTCACCACCGGGGGTTCTTGCTAGCACTTGGCAGCAAGAACCCTCGGTGGTGACCAGGAGGAGGGAAGTAAGCAAGGCAAGGGGGTGGGTCTTCCTCCCCCTTCGCCCCATTTACCTTCCTCTTCCTCCTCTTTTATTTGTATCTGGATTATTTGTTTTGCAATTGTATTGTACAATTTGATTTACTATTGCGTCTTCTCTGTGTGAGCATATTCAACCAATAACACAACTGGAGTGGTGTCAGAAACTGGAATCGGTTGAAAGGTGGAATCTAGATTATTTCCATAGAATCTTAGTTGGAAGAGACCCCAAGAAACATCCAGTCTAACCACAGCCATGCAGGGCCCAAGAACTCCCCACAATTGTCTATTCAGCCTCTGTTTAAAACCTCCAGTTAAGGATAGTTAAACATACCCAGCTGCCTAAGCCACTCCACAGAGGAATTGACTTCCAGACCTTCTACCATTTTAGACTGCATGTCTTTGGTAGGACCCACTGTTTTGGGCTGCTCCATAGCACCATGTAACATTAGAAAATGTAGACTATTTCCACTAACTTAGCAGCCACCTCCCCACAAAAGTCAATATTGACACTGAAATACAACACCACCTGAGCTCTGTGAGTGCAGCATTCTTCCGAATGAAGCACAGAGTGTTTGAGGACTGGGACATCCGCAGGGATACCAAGGTGCTTGTTTATAAAGCTATTGTCCTCCCAACCCTGCTATATGGCTGTGAAATGTGGACTATCTGCAGATGTCACACTCAACTCCTGGAACAATTCCATCAGTATAGCCTCCAAAAAAATCCTGCAAATCTTTTGGGAAGACAGGCAGGCAAATGTCAGCGTGGTGGAAGAAACAAATACCATCAGCACTGAAGTAATGCTCTGCTGAACTGGCCACATTGTCCAAATGCCCGATCACCGTCTTCCAAAGCAGTTCTACTCCGAACTCAAGAACGGAAAATGGACTATTGGAGGACAGGAAAAGAAATTCAAAGATAGACTCAAAGCCAACCTTAAAAACTGTTACATAGGCCCCGAGAACTGAGAAGCTCTGGCCCTTGAGCTCTAGCTGGAGGTCAGCTGTGACCAGCAGTGCTGTAGAATTTGAAGAGGCACGAATCGAGGGCGAAAGAGAGAAACATGCCACGAAGAAGGCGCATCAAGTCAATCTCAACTGGGACCACCTCCCACCTGGAAACCGAAGCCCTCACTGCGGGAGAACATGCAAGTCAAGAATAGGGCTCCAGAGTCACCTACGGACACCACACTTGGAGGACAATCTTACTCGGACAATGAGGGATCGTCTAAGTAAGTAAGTAAGCAAGTCGTCCATGTAAGTAAACAATAATGTTGTTGAAGGCCAGAATCACTGGGTTGCTGTAGGTTTTCTGGGCTATATGGCCATGTTGTAGAAGCATTCTCTCCTGATGTTTCGCCTGCATCTATGGCAAATATCCTCAGAAGTTGTGAGGTCTCATAACCTCTGAGAATGCTTGCCATAGATGCAGGCAAAATGTCAGGAGAGAATGCTTCTAGAACATGGCCATATAGCCCAAAAAACCTACAACAGGGCTGCCCAGGAAGTCGATTGCGATCGACCAGTCGATCCTGGGACTGAAAGAGGTCGATCCCAGCTGGATGGGGTGCTTCTCAGAGGGGGCGGAGCCAGGCCGCACCAAGCCCCGCCCCGCCCCCAGCTTCGGCACTCCCAGCAGCTGCTTCAGCCTTGAGGAGGGCAGGGCCAAGCCAGCCTTGTGCTAGCTATGCCACCACTGGCTTGGCATTGCCATCCTCAAGCCTGGAGAAGCTGCTGGGAGCTCCAAAGCCAGAGGGGAGGGGGAGGGGCTTGGCATGGCCTGGTCCCGGCCCGCCCTGGCCAAGCCCCGCCCCACCCCTCTCCAGCCTTGAGGAGGTAGGTAGATCTTTCTGACTTGGTTTTAATATAAGTAGCTCGCATGCTGAAAAAGTGTGGGCACCCCTGACCTACAACAACCCAACAATGATGTTGCCAATAATTACTATTATTATTCCAAAAAGCAATCCTTGGTTTTGTCTTGCTGATTACCAATCATAAGGTTTTACATTTTGGTTCTCTTGTTTTATTAGCCAGACCTTTTTAGAAGTCATAAACAGCAAAACAATTTTAGAGTGTTTTCTCCGTCTTCAGTCTTTGCTAATGTCCCACGTTAAAAAAACCTGAAACCAGACCGCCGTCTTGTTCATCTTTATCGCTTTGGCCTTAATTAGGGCCTACTTTCACAGAGCCCACGAAACTTGCAGCCTGCAAACAGCCAATAAAACGAAGCACTCTGCTCGAGCAACACAAAGAGCCTTATGTGGTAGAGAGCAACCTCTCCAAATTAAAGAGAAAGCCGGGAAGCACAGAAAGTGCTGGAAAGGCAAATCAAAAGCTTCAGCAGATATAATCAAGCCTGAAAGGCATTAAGCGAAGACAAATGAAGATCATAAACTAGACTGAAGGGGAGGCAGAGAACCCAGAAGAGAAAGGCTCAGAAACAGCCTTTCCTTCTTAACAAGCTCATCATCTCCAGCCAGCCAACATTTTATGAAAGAAGATCAAAAACCCAGCCGTGATTATTATGGTCGAAAATGAGTCAGAAATGGTTGGAAGGCTGAAGCATTCACTCAGCATGCCTAAGCAGGGTGCCTCTGCAATCGTGGCCATTTTAGGGCTTACCTATGTTTGAGATGGCATAGCATGGGGAGACGGAAAAGGGACAATTTCCCGATACACCCGAGCCTAAGAGGCATTAGGTGTACTTGGAGAACTGCAATAATTTCTCGTTTGGATATCTCCATATTGGGCAGACACAGAGGGTCTTTCGAGTGAGGCAGGCACGCTGCGTGCAGATGAACCATTCAATATTCCACAAAAACACAAACTCTCATTTACAGTCAGTTTCTCTCTTTGGATGTTCTTCAGACGTTTCTCAATCTGACAACCGCTGCAGCAACATCTGAACAAAGAAACTGACAACTGCATTATTCAGCTTCGCTAGAGAAAAGGAGTAATAGGGGTATGGCACTTTAAGCGATTCCAGAGCATGATTTCATAGCAACTGAATAAGTATTCGTCTAACATTTCCAGGTGTACTTGGTCTATTTAAAAACATACCCAAGACAAATCAAGTCTGAGCAAAAGGACAGGCAATGCCAAAGCCAACCAAATCTGGTTCCTCGGTTTCAAGAATTCTCTCATACAATGCATTTTAATCCTTGGTGATTTTGGGGATGACACCTTGCATTTACTAAGAATTCTCTCATACAGTGCATTTTAATCCTCAGTGACTTTGGGGATGACGCCTTGCACCTATCATTATTTATTTATTTATTTATTTATTTATTTATTTATTTACGTCATTTATATTCCGCCCTTCTCACCCCGCAGAGGGCTCAGGGCGGATCACAATGCACATATACAGGCAAACATTCAATGCCATTTGACATACAACATATATAGACAGACATAGAGGCAATTTAACACTCCAGAGATCAGTTAAATTTAGCCTCCCCACAAAGTGGTACCTAAATTTCCTATTTGACAGATGCAACTGTCTTTCGGGTTGCGAAGGTCGACAACGAACTACACAAATTGGTCGAGAGCTCACCCCGACCCGGACAGGCCTCAAACTCATGACCTTCTGGTCAATAGAGATCTTATGCAGCTGACACCCAGCCAGATGCACCACATTATTTGTTGCTTACTATATTTTGTTTTTATTTTGTTGTACTCTGTTGTTCGGGCTTGGCCCTATGTAAACTGCCCCGAGTCCCCATTGGGGGAGATGGTGGTGAGGTATAAATAAAGATTATTATCATCATCATCATGTTTTGCCTGAAGTACAGCTTGGTAAAATCAATTAGACATGGAAGTTTTTTCATCTGAGCCCAACATACAGACCCTTATGCAGGGCAGGTGCCAGGAGGCTGATCAGAAAGTACCAGGTGAACATGAAATGTCGGAAAAGGGAAACAGAAGTCCTTTTGTATCCAACAAGTATGGAGAAGTTTTAAGGTTGAGTAGATTCAAATCATTCACCTCTACTTCAAAATTGCTATACCAAAGACAATAGCAAGAAGGTAAAGGTTTCCCCTGACATTAAGTCTAGTGGTGTCCGAGTCTGGAGCGGGGTGCTCTTCTTCATTTCTAAGCCGAAGAGCCAGCATTGTCCATAGACACCCCCAAGGTCATGTGGCCTGCATGGAGCACCATTACCTTTCCACAGAAGCGGTACCTATTGATCTACTTATTGATCGGTGTCATACTAGACTCTCAACTGTCGACGGAGACACATATCTCCACAGTCAGTAGAGTAGCGTTTTTTCATCTCCGCCAGGCAAGGAAGCTGGCCCCCTACCTGTCCCGCCACGACCTAGCCACAGTGGTCCAAGCCACGGTCATCTCAAGGCTGGACTACTGTAACACTCTCTACATTGGCCTTCCTTTGTCGGTGATTCGGAAACTTAAGCTGGTGCAGAACGCTGCAGCTTGGCTACTGGCAGGCATTCCAACATGTTGCCATATTACTCCCATCTTACGCGAACTCCACTGGCTCCCAGTGGAGTACCGGATTACCTTCAAAGTGTTGGTTCTGACCTTTAAGGCCTTGAATGGTCTGGGGCCAGTGTACTTAAGGGACTGCCTTGCCCTATATTGTCCCACCAGAGTCACACAACCTTCTCGTAATCCCAAGTTGTAAAACCTATCACTTGACTTCAACGCAGAGGAGGGCTTTCCGTGTCATCGCTCCAACACTTTGGAACGCGCTCCCTCCAGAAGTTCATGCCCTGACTAGCTTGCTGGCTTTCCGGAAGGCCTGCAAGACCTTATTGTTTGAACAGGCGTTCGGCCCTTAAAACCGCAGGCCCTCTGCAGTTATAACTGCAGGCCTCTGATGCCTACTGCCATACGTTGTCGGGTTGCTTGTATTGCTTGTATGATTTTTATGTATTTGCATATGCTTTTAATTGTGTTTTTAACTGTGTTTTTACTGTGTGGAAGTCGCCCCGAGCCGGATGGGAGTGGTGATGGACAAATCCAAATAAATAAATAAATAAATACTCACATCTGCATGTTTTCGAACTGCTAGGTTGGGAGAAGCTGAGCCTAACAGCCATGGGGAACAGTTTAATCTGCTGCACCGCCATGGGGAAAAATACTAAAGACCAGGACCAACTGAAGCTCTGAGACATGAGCCCAGAAAGCAGGATAAAAGAGAAGCCGTAGAAATAATGGGCCATGAAGAAATCTACAATTAAAATATCCCCAAAAGATGGCCACTGCATCTTTGTTTTAAATGTTCCAATGAAGCACAGAGTCTCCAGAGATTTTGCTGCACAAAATGTGGGAAAGGCCACAAAATCTGGAAAATTAAAATGGGCACAATCTCTTTCAGCGGCAGAATGGTTTCTGCAGCCTGCCTCTCATCGCCCTCCCAGCTGCCTCTACGCAGAATATGTTCTAATCAGCAGGCACTTCACAGCTAACATTTCACCAGACAACGCTGTTGGTTCAATCAACGTCAGGAAAAATATCTCGCTCGAAATGCTTACATCATCTGCGTTCCTCAAAAACAAAAGATCCTGCTTTTCCTCCATCACACGCGTTTTGGGGAAAAATAAATACTCTGCCACATCTAAAGTCGTATTTTCATTAAAACCCAAGTGGAACCAATTGCCTTCTCTCCCTTTTTTTTTTTTTTTGCTCAAAAACAGCATGCCTTTGTCTAAAAGGAAACGATGTAGAGAAGACAAGAAAAACTCAACCAGCTCATTTTTCCACATCTGACAGTTTTTCAGCAGAAACTCAATTCATTCTGGACAAAATTCAATCAACGGGAAATGCAATCTTATAGCCTGAATGCTTATCACCAAACAGGGTAAGGAGAAAAGGGAGGGAACCTGCCAGTGCTTTCGACAAGGAGAAGTTATTGTATTGCCATATTTCACAACCTCTCTGTTTACACAGAGAGTGAATTCAGGATTATTTTCTGCCTGACATTATTAATCCACAGTATAATGAGAAAGTTAATTGTCCTTATTATTGCCGTCCCAATAAATGAACTCCTAAAGCAATTCTTCTGAATTAAGGGGAAGCCGATAAACCCCCTCCCCGCAAATCTGGACTCATGATAGAAATGTAATGCAGTCAAACATTTCTCAGGCTTGCAATATGTCTGCTTTCAGACCACAAAGGTTACGTGATGACATCTTCGATCTCATCAAATCCCAGTCATCTTACAACCTGATTTCCAGCAAGCAGGGAGAGGGAAACACACAAGTGGCTCTTTCTCCATCACCTAATGTTATACAAGCCCAATCAATGCATTGGTGTACTGTACATACTCCCAGACCATTCAAGCATAATTATATGTGTATTTTAAACATAAACCATGAATTTTATTTTACATGCGGTGTTCTCCATCATCCATACAAAATCAATGCAGTTTAGAGCAGTGTTTCCCAACCTTTTTTGAGCCGCGGCACACTTTTAACATTAAAAAAATCCGGGGCGCACCACCAACCAAAATGACACAAAATGACACTCTAACACAGTAAAGAACGGCTGCGGGATGGTGACCTGCTGGGAACAGCTGCTGGGAGTGCCGAAGCCAGGGGAGGGGGAGGAGCCAGGCCGTGCCATGCCCCGCCCCCTCCATGCGGCTTCAGTTCTCCCACAGCTTTGCCAGCCTTGAGGGGGCAGTGCCAAGCCAGCGGTGGCAGAGCCAGCACAATGCTGGCTTGGCACTGCCCCTCAAGGCTGGCAAAGCTGTGGGGCGCTGAAGCCGGGGGGGCGGAGCCAGGCCACGCCATGCCCCGCCCCTTCCCCCCGGCTTCAGTTCTCCCACAGAGGAGAAGCATGAGCGGTGGACGGGCTTCAGTAAGCGGGGCTCCTCCTCCGCGCGGCTTCAGCGAGCGAGGGGTGAGAATCGTGGCGGGAGTCATGGCGGATTGGAGGCTGGCTGGGGAAACGGTCGACGGAGGCGCGTGCCCGGCCCCTTCTTCTTTTTCTTCGACGCCGCCTGGCCCTTCCTCCTCCTCTCCCAAGCAGCAGGAGTTCGGCAGGAGGAGGGGGAAGGAAGGGGGCAGAGAGCTTTTCTCGCGGCACACCTGATGATCGCTCACGGCACACTAGTGTGCCACGGCACACTGGTTGAGAAACACTGGTTTAGAGAACAGATACAATCCTTGCTCCCTTTATAAATGATATTTGCTCACATCTCAAGGTTGTTTGTTTGTTTGTTTGTTTACGACCTTTCTGCCCACCTTTCTCACCCCGGAAGGGACTCAAGGTGGCTTTACGTACAGGCAACGATTCAATGCCTTAAAAAACAATGTACACTTAAATAAATATTAAAATAGAATTGGAAAGTACGTGAAAAACAATGAAAACATTTTAAAACAACATGTTCTAAGTTAAACACGTAATCTACGAGCGAAATCTGGGATGCTCCAATGGTCACTGTACATTTTTTCAATTCGAGCTATTGCACAAGTTCTCTGAAGGCTTGGTCACAAAGGCATGCTTTCACTCTCTTGCAGAAGATCAGGAAGGAGGGGGTTGATCTAATATCCCTGGGGAGATAACTGCATAGCTGAGGGGGCCACCACTGAGAAGGCCCTGCCTCTCGTTTCCGCCAATCGCACCTGTGAGGGAGGCAGAACCGAGAGCAGGGCCTACCCAGACGATCTTAAGCTCTGAAATGTTTCAGTGAGAGAGAGAGAGAGAGAGAGATCCATTTGGACAAGCAAGCTAGGCCAGAACCATTTAGGCCAGGGGTGGGCAATTACCGGCCCTCCAGGTGTTTTGGACTTCAACTCCCAGAAATCCTAACAGCTGGTAAACTGGCTAGGATTTCTGGGAGTTGAAGTCCAAAACACCTGGAGGGCCGGTAATATCCTACCCCTGATTTAGGGCTTTATAAGCTAAAGCAGCCAGTGGAGCTGCCATAACGGGGGCTTGTGAGCCACTCCAGTGAGCAATCTGGCTGCCATCCGTTAGTCCATTTGTAGCTGCTGGACAGTCTTCAAAGGCACCCCCACGTAGAGAGCGGGGTTCTATGTTAATTTATTAACATATGTTAATAAAGTTGTTTCCATGTCAATCTCTGATTGATTTATAAATAGCAATCCTAAGCAAGTCGTCTTTGAGCAAAAAAGGAGAAGATACCAAACTGAAAATCATTTTCTTGAACTCTTATCAAATGCAACTCCCCTATCTAAGAAGTGCATTTTTTCCTCTGTGTATAATATCCATATGGCTTAAATGCCCTAAAGACACCAGATCCTACTGATCATCGCAGTTAAACAGGGTCAGGTACACATACATCTTATCATCCACTATCCTAGTGGGGAATCCCTAGGAATCTGTTGCCAACTGCCTGCATACCAATACACAGCACACAAAATGTGCAATGATGATGAAACAAAGACTGTGACAGAAGCCTAGCTGAGGGTTTTATTTATTTTGTATCAAAAGCATTGCATAAATTAGTATAAAAACTGAAAAAAGTAGGAGGAGCACAAGCAGCTAAATATCTTTTGATCAAAAACAGGCAACAGTGACAACGTTGTCTGTAGCCTCCAACAATTATTCCTCTGTACATGAGGCAGGACACTGTGGACAAGCATACAGACATGGAGTTGTCTGTTCTGCTCCACAGTCACACAAGGTGTGGGATTCTTTTAGGTAGTGCCATTTTGCCAGTTGTCTTTTGATCTGCCCACACCACTTCTGAGCCCGTTCAGGGACTTCCAAGTTGCCCATTCTTGGTTTGCCCCTGAGGATGAATACCTGCAAGTAACAATCCTATGCGCACTGATCTGGAAGTAAGTCCCAATGAACTCCAGATAACCTTCTGTTGAACGGGCACATAAGGGCCTCTGGTGCCCTCAAATTTCACTTCCACTAGTCATCCAGTTAGTTTTGCACTTTCTTAATACTCATCTCACTTTGAAGGCATATGAAGGAATAGCAAACCTTCAGAAACAATGGAGCATTGTGCGAGAATTTAGTAACCTACCTCAGGATCAAGTGTTGTTATGGATAAAAGCAAACACTAAACAAGGTGCTGTTTTTGCTGGTGTAATGCCTACAATGGGCAAGTGTAAAACTGTCTACTCTTCAACCTATTTTGAATCACCCTCATTATGAAGATGCAGGTATAGGGGCAAGAACAAAGCTAGTTTATTCCATGTATAGTTTAAAACCAACAAAAGACGTTAAAAGGGAATTGATAAAGATGGGAATGAATTACTACATTTTAGAAGAATCCTGGTGCTTAAAGAGACCTAAGCCTGGATGCAGCTTGCCAGAAATTTGGGATGTAGAAGATCTCTCCAACATTGGAAAAGTTCCCTTATGTGATCTTGTGGGCAGGAATTCCAGACCTTACTTCAGGATGGTATTATAAGTTATATTGATTTTATAACTTATAATACCGTCCTGAAGTACATCTTAAAGTACCTTCCATCTCATACTTGCCCAGCACGGAGGCCAGGCGGCCGCCGGAGAAGGCAGCGTCGGAGGCCGAAGAGCAGCAGACCCCCTGGCCCTAGGACACTCACCACTGTCTGCCCGGGAGAAGGGAGGCTTGCCTCACCCGGATCTAAGCCCTGGAACCCGCTGCGAGCCAGAACCTTCTGGGGTCCGGGCTTTGGGCGTCGGAAGCCCCCTCCTGCAGGCCCACAACGGAAGAAGGACATTAACCCCGCAGATCGGGCACCCCCTGCCAGATCTCTAGACAATGGGAGACTGGCCATCTCGGACCAGTTTTGTGGGATCACCTTGAGACCACCTTTGCTCCCCCCCCCTTCGATGGGAGAGTAGGGCCCGCTTGACCTGCTGGGCACTCTCCCGTAGGTCCTCTGCTTCCACCTCTCTTCCCTCCCCCCTTCCTCTCCTCTTATTGTCTGTATTGTTCTTTGTTTGTTATATTGACAATTTAATTCTCTGTGTTGCCCTTTTGGCTTTGTAAGCCGCTGCGAGCCTTAGGGAGTTGGCGGCGTAAAATTCCAAATAAATAAATAAATAAATAAATAATACTTTAAGATCATCTGGGGAGGCCCTGCTCTCGCTCCTGCCAGCATCTCAAATGCGACTGGTGGGGACGAGAGACAGGGCCTTTTCGGTCGTGGCTCCCGCCTATGGAATGCGCTTCCAAGCGAAATACGATCGACCCCATCCTTCCTAGCATTTAGGAAAAAAGTAAAATTGTGGCTATGGGACCAGGCCTTTGCACAATAGCAGCATGCAGCACTTTGGACTGAAATAGGATTGGCTAATTGACAGATGAGAATATGGCTTACTGTTTTTAACCTAGTCTTGCGGATGGAACATTGTTTTTAACTTAATTGAATGTTGAGTAGTTGCCTGTTATTAACTGTTTAATCTTGTATGTGGTTATATTGTATACTCTGGCATCGAATTGCTGCACTGTAAGCCGCCCTGAGTCCCCCCTCGGGGGTGAGAAGTCCAGGGTAAAAATACTGTAAATAAATAAAATAAATAATGTTATTTTATGTTTTGCTTTGATTGTCTATATATTTTCGGCATTTAATGTTTGCCATTCTGTTATTCTTTTTGTAAACCACCCTGAGTCCCTTTGGTGAGAGAGGGCGGGTTATAAAGTGTTGTTGTTGTTGTTTGAAACATAACAAGAGTAGTACACAGCAAACAAGATCACTATGCTGGCTGTTGTATTGGGTCACACATTGGACACTTCCCAAGTATCCAGGACTATGTGATGTGTCGGCAAATAATGCATGCAGAGCCCAGTAGGGTGGCCTTTTGCGGTTGACAGATGGTAATTTTGTCAGTGCCGATTGTGTTTAAGTGCAGGCCAAGGTCTTTAGGCACTGCACCCAGTGTGCCGATCACCACTGGGACCACCTTTACTGGCTTGTCTTTGTAGTTTGATCTTTAAATCAAATTGTTGTTGTTGTTGTTATTTCACAGCCACTTCTGTATATTTTCCAGCTTATGCTACCTTGCCATATACGCCATTCTTCCCTGAAATGCTATTTATTTATTTACTATTTAGTTACTACATTTATATCGCACCCTTCTCACCCCGAAGGGTATTCAGAGCAGCCTTACAGATAGGCAGCAATTCAATGCCATAAACATGCATACAATAAAATAAACAAATACATTAAAACCATCAATATTAAACACCAATTATTCCCTACAACCAGGAGAATCCCCACTATAAGCATGGTGATATATTCAATTTACCTAATTATTATAATAATAAACATCATTATTATTATATAAATATTATTTTTTATTATTATTATTTATTAATGAAGCTAATGTTGTGCCTTTATCATCTCAGATTCTCTCTCTGCCATTGTTCATGCTTTTGTTCAGGCCTGTCATCTGTCTCATTGCCAAAATACCCAGTACACCAGTATTAATCCATTTGCTTCCTGGGCATCCCTTTAACAATTGTTCCTTTAAAGCAGTAAACACAATGAGGCTCCTCCCAACATAAAACCTGTATCCAGCTCTTCTTTTTTTTGCTTTTATAGCTATGCCAGCATTACAAATAATATATCTTGTGACATGATGCAAAGGATTACCACTCGGTCACCCCTGCCATCAGTGACCTGTGTCAGCACCTGATGGACCATGTCAATGACCTCTAGCACCTCCCGCCAACGACAGTCAGCAGCATTACCCACCGAAGCTAATGTTGCGCCTTAACAACACCTTCTTGCTGCACTCTTCCCACTCTTCTAAGCAAACCATATGGAATGCTCTGTAGGTATGCACCATAATAATTCCTTCCCAGCAAATAAATGACGCTAACCTCTGCGTGCTAAACCAGAAACCCTCCCCGAGGCTGTGTCTTTCATTCATTCTGCCCAACCCTGACGCCCGCCTGCTTATGCTCGCAAGCTTCTGCAAAGATCTTGCGTATGCCATTTGTTTTATTTGTGTCTTCCCTTTCACCGTAAAGCGCTGAAGGCAACATGCGCCATTCTCCTTCTCCTCTTAATTTCACCAAAACAAACCTGCAAGACAGATTAGGCCAAAAGAAAGCAATTTAGGGTTGCCAGAGGGGCAAGCTAGAGAGGGCTCCTGTATTCTTAGTAGTCATGCAGAAGAGTGAATTTCAATTTTTTTTCCAAGTGCTGGTTGTTGTCAGGTTGCAAAACTTCTGCTTAAATTCCCTCTTCTGCACAAACATTAAAGTTACAGGAGCACCTCCTCAGCTTACAGTTTGGTGACCCTACTCAAGGTCATTTAGTGAGATGCTTGGCTAGGGGCACACTTGAACGCAGGACAGGAGTTCAGACACTCCGACAGTGATGCCCACAATGGTTGAGTATTCCTTACACAGAAATACAAAATGTGAGTGGGCAGATGAGCAAGCCAAAGGGGAGGGGGGAGCGGGGGAGCCATAGGTTCACCACAACTGATATATGATAACCTTCCAACTAAGGTGTACATGAAACATAAATGCATTTTCTGTTTAGACTCAGGTCCCATCTCCAAGATATCTCATTAGGCATATGTCAATATACTAAAATCTGGCAAAAAATTCAGAATACTTCTGGTCCCAAGCATTTTGTATAAGGGAAATCCAAAATCACAGATTAACTACGATCAGCCAACATATACATAGAGACCCTCCTCATCCACCCCTCACAGACTCCCGCCAACACATATACACCTCCCCTTGCGAACCCCGCAACATATACATACATACATACATACATACATACAACATAATACAACCAGCCTCAAAGGCGGGTAAGAAATAAAACCATTACTGTTGTTATTGTTATTATTATTACACACACAACTCACCTCATAGACCCCAACACTCATACTCCTCTTGACCCTCCCCCACAGACTCCCTAAAACACACACACAACTCTCTTCAGCCCTCTCTTGTCTATGACCCCAACATACAGACAACTCTCTCCACTCACCTGACAGACCCCCCTAACATACACACAATCTTTCTGACACCCCAGAGACCCCAATATGCACACGACCCCTAACTTTCCCCTCACAGATCCCTCCAACATACACACAGACAGTCCTACTGACACCCTATCATCATCATCATCATCACCATCATCTAACGTCACAGACACCCCAACATACACACAGATAGCCTTCTTGACCCTATTATTATCATCATCTAACATCACGGACCTCCCTACATATACCCTCTTGACACCCCATTATTATTATCTAACATCATAGACCACCCAATATATAAATAGACAGTCCTCATGACACCCATTATTATTATTAACATCATAGACTCCCCCAACATACACACAGACAGCCCTCTTGACACCCCATTATTATTATCTAACATCACAGACCCCCAACATATATACAAGACAGCCCTCATGACACTCATTATTATTATTCTTATCTAACATCATAGACCCCCCCCAAACATACACACAGACATCCCATTATATTATCTAACATCACAGACCCTCCAACATATACATAGACAGCCTTCATGACATCCCATTATTATTATTCTCAAACATCCCCCAACATACACACAGCGTTCCTAACACCCCCATCATGACCATCATCATCATTATCTAACAATAATATAACACAATAAACAAGACAAATGCATATACATAGGAAAACAGATTTTTTTAAAAAAACAAACATTTGTGTAATGGATACAAAAGTTAAAATACAGCACAAATACAGTAACATTACATTTGAAAGATAAACATTCACCCCCCCAAATATACAAACTCACAGTCCTTTCCCCACTCCATGCTCATATCTACGAATCCCCCAACATACAAACACAAACACACACATATAGACATAAAGATAGATAGAGATAGATACATCTATATAGATATAGATAGATCTATAGAGATAGAGAGATAGACAGATATAGATATATATAGAGAGAGAGAAGTAGAGAGAGAGAGATGTAGACAGATTGATAAACATAGAGTGATATATTGATACATGGATTTAGATATATAGATCGATATTTAGGCAGATGGATAGTGATAGACAGATAAATTAGATATATAGATCAATATATGTATAGAGACAGATGGATAGATAGATTTAGATATATAGATCTATATGTATGTATGTATGTATAAACAGATGGATAGATAGATATGTGGATGGATTTAGATATATAGATTGATATGGATAGATAGAAGGATTTAGATATATAGATCGATATATATGTAGACAGATGGCTATAGATAGATATGTAGATGGATTTAGCTATATAGATTGATATATATAGTCAGATGGATAGATAGATGGATTTAGATATATAGATCGATATATATGTAGACAGATGGATATAGATAGATGTGTAGATGGATTATATCGAAAGAGAAAGATGGATATAGATAGATAGATGGATTTAGATATATAGATCGATATATATATAATCAGATTGATAGATGGATTTAGATATATAAATCGATATATATATAGTCAGATGGATAGATGGATTTAGCTATATAGATTGAGATATATCGATAGAGACAGATATGTAGATGGTTTAGATATATAGATCGATATATATAGACAGATGGATATAGATAGATGTGTAGACGGATTATATAGAGAGACAGATGGATATAGATAGATAGATGGATTTAGATATATAGATTGATATATGTATATAGTCAGATGGATAGATGGATTTAGATATATAGATTAGATTGATATATATATATAAAGTCAGATGGATAGATAGATGGATTTAGATATATAGATCGAGATAGATAGATAGATAGATAGATACAGATAGATAGATATGTAGATGGTTTAGATATATAGATCGATATATACAGACAGATGGATATAGATAGATGTGTAGATGGATTATATAGAGAGAGACAGATGGATATAGATAGATGGATTTAGATATATAGATTGATATATGTATATAGTCAGATGGATAGATGGATTTAGATATATAGATTAGATTGATATATATATATATAAAGTCAGATGGATAGATATATGGATTTAGATATAGATCGAGATATATATATAGATAGATACAGATAGATAGATATGTAGATGGTTTAGATATATAGATCATATATACAGACAGATGGATATAGATAGATGTGTAGATGGATTATATAGAGAGAGACAGATGGATATAGATAGATGGATTTAGATATATAGATTGATATATGTATATAGTCAGATGGATAGATGGATTTAGATATATAGATTAGATTGATATATATATATATATAAAGTCAGATGGATAGATAGATGGATTTAGATATATAGATCGAGATATATATATAGATAGATACAGATAGATAGATATGTAGATGGTTTAGATATATAGATCGATATATACAGACAGATGGATATAGATAGATGTGTAGATGGATTATATAGAGAGAGACAGATGGATATAGATAGATGGATTTAGATATATAGATTGATATATGTATATAGTCAGATGGATAGATGGATTTAGATATATAGATTAGATTGATATATATATATATAAAGTCAGATGGATAGATAGATGGATTTAGATATATAGATCAAGATAGATAGATAGATAGATAGATACAGATAGATAGATAGATATGTAGATAGTTTAGATATATAGATCGATATATATAGACAGATGGATATAGATAGATGTGTAGATGGATTATAGAGAGAGAGAGAGAGATGGATATAGATAGATAGATGGATTTAGATATATAGATTGATATACAGTATATATATAGTCATATGGATAGATGGATGGATTTAGATATATCGATTGAGATACAGATAGATACGTAGATGGTTTAGATATATATATATACATATGATATAGATAGATGTATAGATGGATTTATATATACACACATACAGATGGATAGAGATAGAGAGATGTGTAGATGGCTTAGATATATATAGGTGTATGTGTGTATATATATGTGTGTGTGTGTGTGTGTATATATATATGGATATAGATAGAGACAGAGGGATAGAGATAGAGAGGTATAGATAGATATAGAAAAAATGGATAGAGATAGAGATATAGCCAGATAGATATAGACATATAGAGAGAGAAGGAGAAATATATATATAGATATAGACAGATGGATAGAGTGGTAAGACAGATATAGATATATAGAAATAGATAGCTATAGATAAAGATAGATAGATGGATGTGCTCCCCCTCACAGGCCCCTCTTGGCCCCTCAGAAAGCCCCTTCCCCTTCCCTTCCAGGCCCCCCATCACTCACAACCCCTTCCCCCCTGGAAATGCACACACACACACACAGAGCCAGGCAGGCCTGCCCTCCTCCTCCCCTCAGAAAGAGAGAGACCCAGGCTGCGCTCCAGGGCAGGCCCCTTCCCTCCCTCCCTCCCTCCTTCCCCGCGAGGCCCTCCTCGCTCACCCTGCCGTCCTTCTTCGGCTCTTCCCGCCCTCGAGAGCCGGCGCCGAGGAAGCTGGGGAAGCGGGCAGGGAGGCAGGCAGGCAGGCCGGAGGCTGGAGGAGCTTTGTGAGGGAGAGAAGAAGCGCACGCAGAGAGAGAGAGAGGCAGGCGCTGTGTGGTGCTGCTGCTGCTGCTGCTGCTCCCGGCGCCGATCCCGCCACGCGCCAACAGGGGCGCCCAAAGCAGGCCTCAGACTGAAGCCGCGCGAGGAAGAAAGGGAGGACTCCAGCTCCCGGGATGCCCCGCGGCTCTGGCTGCGCTTCAGTCAGCGCAGAAAGGAGCGCAATGCATCTTGGGAGACGTAGTCGTATTCTTCTATCCGCCTCTTCAACTCATCCTCGCCAGGGCGAACTGTAACGTTAGAAGCAGCGACAGGACTCCAGCTCCCAGGATGCCCCGCGGCTCTGACTCTACTTCAGTCAGCGCAGAAAGGAGCGCAATGCATCTCGGGGGACGTAGTCGCACCCTTCTATCCGCCTCTTCAACTCATCCTCGCCAGGGCGAACTGTAACGTTAGAAGCAGCGACAGGACTCCAGCTCCCAGGATGCCCCGCGGCTCTGACTCTACTTCAGTCAGCGCAGAAAGGAGCGCAATGCATCTCGGGAGGCGTAGTCCAACTCTTCTATCCGCCTCTTCAACTCATCCTCGCCAGGGCGAACTGTAACGTTAGAACCAGCGACAGGACTCCAGCTCCCAGGATGCCCCGCGGCTCTGGATGCGCTTCAGTCAGCGCAGAAAGGAGCGCAATGCATCTCGGGGGACGTAGTCGCACTCTTCTTTCCGCCTCTTCAACTCATCCTCGTCAGGGCGAACTGTAACGTTAGAAGCAGCGACAGGACTCCAGCTCCCAGGATGCTCCGCAGCTCTGGGTGCACTTCAGTAAGCGCAGAAAGGAGCGCAATGCATCTCGGGAGGCGTAGTCGCACTATTCTATCCGCCTCTTCAACTCATCCTCGCCAGGGCGAACTGTAACATTAGAAGCAGCGACAGGACTCCAGCTCCCAGGATGCTCCGCGGCTCTGGCTGCGCTTCAGTCAGCGCAGAAAGGAGCGCAATGCATCTAGGGGGACGTAGTCGCACTCTTCTATCCGCCTCTTCAACTCATCCTCGCCAGGGCGAACTGTAACGCTAGAAGCAGCGACAGGACTTCAGCTCCCAGGATGCCCCGCGGCTCTGACTCTACTTCAGTCAGCGCAGAAAGGAGCGCAATGCATCTTGGGGGATGTAGTCACACACTATTATCCACCTCGCCTGGGCGCAGCCGAGGTTGGACTTCACCTCCCAGTATGCCTCGCGGCTCTGGATACGCTTCAGTCAGCGCTAAAAGAGCGCAATGCATCCTGGGGGAGGTAGTCACTGATCTAGATAAGGGTTGGGCGGCGGAGAGGAATTAGGGGCAAGGTGCATGCTGGGAGATGTAGTAGGCAAAGCATTCTAGGATCTTTGATACAAAAAGAGATGGGAACACTTTCAGGATTTCAGTGCTGCTGAAATGTAGATGCTGTTGTATTGTTATTATTGTGCTAATAATAATAATAATACAGCCAATGGAAACTTGAATTTTTATGATTATTATTTGTATTCTTGTTATTAATATATATATTTTTGTATACACAAACACAGTGCAGAATAATTCCATCTAGAGACAGGAAGGGAGGCTTCTCCTCCAGGTCAGTGTTTCCCAACCAGTGTGCCGTGGCACACTAGTGTACCGTGAGCAATCATCAGGTGTGCTGTGGGAAATGGGAACCTCCAAAACCCTTTCTTCCCCCTCCTGCCGAACACTTTTTCTTCTCCACTCGGGCTCCCTTCTTCCCAGCCTCGCTCTGCTCGCTTTGCCTCGCTTTGCTCTGGGGCGAGTCTGCGCAGTAGCGCCCGCACGGGTCACATCTTCCTCCCCCCCCTCCCCTCCTGAACACGCTCATGCTTCCACCTCGGATCAAAATGGCGGCAGAAGTGGCAGTGTAGAAGAAAAAGTAAGTGTTCGGCAGGAGGGGGAGGAAAGGGCGCAAAGGGGGAGGGGGGGGAAGAGGTCTCTATCGAAAGCTGGCTTGGGCAAACGAGGACCAACTCAAGGTCAATTCCCAAGCAAACCCTTTCAGTACTTTCTGTTGGTAATGAGAGTTCAATATGCCAAGTTTGGTTCAATTCCATTGTTGCAAGCAGGGCCGTAGCCAGGATTTTGATTGGGGGGCTGAGTTTGGTTTGGGGGGGGGGGGCTGAGACTGGGTGGTAGAGGGTCTACCCTAGCAAACCTTTTGTATTGTTATCCCAATAACCCCATTAATGTGGGA
The DNA here is from genome assembly GCA_030556195.1 of Anolis apletophallus. Taxonomy (NCBI): domain Eukaryota; kingdom Metazoa; phylum Chordata; class Lepidosauria; order Squamata; family Anolidae; genus Anolis; species Anolis apletophallus. The sequence goes on along the minus strand of JARBWK010000004.1, from coordinate 202,078,036 downwards.
TATAATGAGCATGGTGATCAGATCATGATATGAATAAACATAACAGTTTATTTTTTAAAAATTAATCTTTATTGTGAAATTTTTCCAATATTGCAGTGATACATAGACAACAGTGCAAGTGAAAGGGAAGACAGGGAAGGGGGTAAAAGAAGGGGGAAGGGACAGGAAGGGAGGGGGAAGGGAAGGGGACACCTAAACAAGACAAACATACTAAAAACATAAGTCACTTCCAATATCATACAGTCAGTCAAGATCCCATAAATTTCTTTAGGTAAATAATCTATTTCACTATGTTCAATTGCTTACAAAAAGTTATGTCTTCAAGGGTTACAATCATTATAGCTACTACATATCATTGAGCTTACTTTTTGGCTTTCCCTTATCTCAGGGGCTATACAGATTTGCTAAGCCTTGATATTACATCAAGCAGATTTTAAGTAGTCTTCAAATGGCGTCCAATCCGTAGTTTTGATTGGTTTTCCACTACTTTGTTTTAAGTAAAAAGTCAGCTTGTCCATACTTCTAATTTCCCAAATTTTGTCCTGCCATGCCTCCAATTCTGGCGTCTTCTCCAGCTTCCAAACTGTAGCGTAGACAATTCGAGCTGCAGTTATCATATATGTAAACAGCCTATCCTCATTTTCGTTCAATCGAATTTCTCTATCAGTTAGGCCGAGAAGGAAGAATTCCGGTTTTAATGGTATCTCTTTTTGCAATATTTTTTGTGCTGCTTCCTGGATATCCTTCCAGAATTTGACCGCTTTATCACATGTCCACCATAGGTGGTAGAAACTAATAAACACAACAGTTTAAATAATGTACCAGTAAGGCCTTTTCGCGGACCACCCTGAGAATTTCGGGGGGGGGGGCTGAAGCCCCCTTAGCCCCCCCTGGCTACATGCCTGGTTGCAAGAGTTCAGGATGCTCTTTGATTGTGTGTTAACTATAAATCCCAGAAACTGTAACTCCCAAATGTCAAGGTCTATTTCCCCCAAACTCCATCTGTGTTCAAATTTGGGCATATTGAGTATTCATGCCAAGTTTGGTCCTGATCCAACATTGTTTGAGTCCACAGTACTCTCTGGATATAGGTGAGCTACAACTCCAAAACCCAAGGTCAATGCCCACCAAACTCTTATAGTATTTTCTCTTGGTTATGGGAGTTCTGTGTGGGAAGTTTGTGTCTTTCTGCCATTCCTGCCAGGATATCTATGTTGTGTTCATCGAAACAGGCCCAGGTTTCACACTGAGTGTATAAATACATTTAAAAACATATTAACTATATGTATTACTGTGTTAGAGTGTCATTTTGTGTCATTTTGGTTGGTGGTGTGCCCCAGGATTTTGTACATGTAAAAAATGTGCCGCGGCTCAAAAAAGGTTGGGAAACACTGCTCCAGGTAGTAATTCCTCATGCCTCCTCTAGGGAGCAGCAGAGAGCAACAGCTAAGAGTCAACCAAGTTCCAGAGCAGGCTTGGGCAAACTTGGGCCCTCCCTCCAGGTCTTAGCTTTTTAAAATACATACCTTGGGGGAAAGGGACATGCAGGGAAAAATACAATGGCATCATTTTATATCCTGTCCATCATTTTATATCCTGTCCATCATTTAGATAATTTCATTTTCCTTTATTTTTCACTGAAGGGGAGTCTAGGGCAGCGTTTCCCAACCTTTTTTGAGCCGTGGCACACTTTTAACATTAAAAAAATCTGGGGGCACGCCACCAACCAAAATGACACAAAATGACACTCTAACACAGTAAAGAACGGCTGGGAGTTGGTGGCCTGCTGGGAGCAGCTGCTGGGAGTGCCGAAGCCGGGGAGGGGGCGGAGCCAGGCTGCACCATGCCCCACCCCCTACCCCCGGCTTCACCTCTCCCAGCAGCTGCTCCAGCCTTGAGGGGCAGTGCCAAGCCAGCGGTGCCGGAGCCAGCACAATGCTGGCTTGGCACTGTCCCTCAAGGCTGAGCAGCTGCTGGGAGTGCTGAAGCCGGGGGAGGGGGCAGAGCCAGGCCGTGCCATGCTCCGCCCCCTCCCCCCAGCTTCAGCTCTCCTACAGAGGAGGAGCATGAGCGGTGGAAGGGCTTCAGTGGGCGAGGGGCAAGAGTCATGGCGGGAGCCATGGCGGATTGGAGGCTGGCTGGGGAACGGGCCGAAGGAGGCGGCGCCCGGTCCCTTCTTTTTTCACCACTGCCCGGCCCTTCCTCCTCCTCCCCCAAGCAGCAGGAGTTCGACAGCAGGAGGGGGGAAGGAAGGGGGGCAGAGAGCTTTTCTCGTGGCACAGCAGGAGGTCCGTCACGGCACACTAGTGTGCCACGGCACACTGGTTGAGAAAGACTGGTCTAGGGAGTATTGGGGAGATCTGAGCTTCAGAATCCCTGAAAACGTCCCTTGAGAGGAGACAGGGAAAAGGGGGGCTTCAAGGGGTTCAATTCATGTAGGCAGAAGTCTTGAGATAAAGTCCAGGAAGGGAAAATTAATAGGTCCATAAGTATGAAAGTTCATAGGTTTTTTTTCCTTTTATTGGGCAGCAAAACAGTGGGAGAGAGTCCTTGGTTCTAGCGTATGGAAGGTCTTTGGTACTTAGTGAACTATAGATCCATGCAGGCCCGGATTAGCCATAAGGCCACACTAGGCCAGGGCCTAGGGGTGCAGCATGGGGGGGCGACAAATCCAGACCCACCCCAAAATAAATTCCAAAAAAAGTCAATTTTTGGCTGTTTCTGTACCTGTGCGCAGGGCGCCATAGACTCTCAGAGGCCGTTCCGCTGCCTCTGAGAGTCTATGGCGCCCTGTGCGCAGAAGCAGCTGAAGATCGCCCTTTTTTTCTCAGGCGTGGTGGCTTTCGGAAGGAGGGAGGAGCCGCGGGGAGCCTCCCTGCGACTCCTCCCTGCCTCCTAAAGCCACCACGCCAGCCTGAGAAAAAAAGGGCACTCTTTGGCTGCTTCTCAGGCCGGCATGGCTTTAGGAGGGAGGGAAGAACCGCGAGGAGCTTCCCGTGGCTCTTCCCTCCCTCCTAAAGCACCACGCCGGCCTGAGAAGCGGCCAAAGAGCACTCTTTTTTTCTCAGGCCGGCGCAAGGAGGAAGGGGTGGAGCCGCGGAGAGAAGCCCTGCCCTCGGGGCCGCTGCCGCGCATGCGTGGCATCGGCTCCAGGGATGAGGCTTTCCTTCCTTCTCCTTGCGCCGGCGAGGAGGAAGAGGCAGAGCCACGGGTGGGGCGGAGCGCCAAAAAGGCTTAATCCGGGCCTGGATCCATGGGATGATCATGGAGCAAAACCGAGTTCAGAAAAGTGGGGGGGGGGGAGTCTTTGATGCACTGGATTTGGGAAAAGTTCGTGAAAATGAGTCCTTGGAGGTAGAAGTGAACTGCAGATCCCGAGCTGTCCTTTGTGGGGTTCCTTGGGATTGGCACAAGGCGACCCCCCCCCCCCCCAGGGCGCAGGACTTTGGGATGCATAGATCATAAGGACGTTTTTGACTATCTTTCACAGAACCCTGGGAAAGGGTGGGGTCACCTCGATATCAATCCCTAGACTGGGCCACAGCAACTGAGAAGCCTAGTTTGCCTTACATGAATACTAGTGAATATTGACCACTACGGAGACGATTCACTGAAAAGGTTTTTAACTCTTCTCAAGATCATCTATTCTATTCTTGTTCTATGTATATAATAAAAGTCAGTGTTTGCGGCCAAGCAGTGGGAGGAATATGTGGCAGCGTTTCAATTGGCTGCCACTCCGGGATTATTTGCATAAATGGCTCTGACTGGCCAGCCACCCAACATTCCAATACAGCACAGAGAGAAAAGGAAAGGGCCTGAGGCAGGCATAAATGGCTGGAGTTGAAGTTAGCCAGTTGACAGTTTTTCTGTTGGAAATGGAATGTTCAGTACCTTCACCCAATACACTTCTAAGGTGACTCAGAGGGAAAAAAGGCCTCAGGCAGTCAGCCACTGCGCCCACAGCAATGACGGATCAGGACCAAACATGGCAAACAAGGGACCAATGGCCCACTTCATAACCTGGTGTGGTTTAGGCAGGAAGGGCCACGAATGATGGGATTTGCAGTACCTTCACCTCATTCACTTCCCAAACAACACTGCAGCCCCTATAAATCACAGACCAGGCCCAAAATTGACAACAAGGCTTCCTCAACTTGATTTTCCTGACTCGGCCCCCAGCAATGACAGAACCAGACCAAACTTGGCACCCAGAGCCCCCAAGATGCACCCTACATCCTGGTGCAGTTTGAGGGAGGATGGACCATGGATGATGGGACTTGAGTACTTTAATTCACTTCCTTAGAGCACTGTGGCCCACACCTATGACTCACTATGGCACACAATGCCTTCCTCAAATAACCTGGGCACCGCCGGGTCCCCAAGCTAGTACTTTATAAAAGCGCTGTGATTATTCCAAATAGTGTGAATGTCAATTAATCTCCAAACGGGTCGCGCTTCCAAAAGGCTATGGAGATTTCTGGTTTTCAAAAAGGTTGCGATCTCTAAAAGGTCATGCCTTTCCAAAAAGAACGAGGTTGGACTGAATGGCCCTTCAAACTATGATTTTCTGTTCCTAGGATTCAGATGGAACCAGAGTGCTGCAATTGTGCATTGTGAAAGAAACTCAGAAAAAAAATTCTTCCAGGCGTAACAGCTCCCCTTGTAAAATAGGTTGAAAATAAGCAAGTTCCCACTCTCATGCTGTGTTACTTGAATATGAAAACTTTTTGTTTCCAAGAGCAGAAATTGATTTTGAGCCTCTCAAAAAACATTACCATAAGTGCTCACTCCTACTGCACTTCATTCTGGTAGTTTAAGACTAATAAGAAATGCTTTCTGTTGCTCATGAGGGTTCTGTGTGGGAAGTTTGGCCCAATTCTATCTTTGGTGGGGTTCAGAATGCTCTTTGATTGTAAGTGAACTATAAATCCCAGAAACTACAACCCCCAAATGTCAAGGTCTGTTTTTCCCAATTTCCACCAGTGTTCACATTGGGGTATATTGAGTATCCATGCCAAGTTTGGTCCAGATTCATCATTATTTGAGTCCACAGTGCTATCTGGATGTAGGTGAACTACAACTCCAAAACTCAAGGTCAATGCCCACCAAACCCTTCCAGTATTTTCTCTTGATCATGGGATTTCTGTGTGCCAAGTTTGGTTCAATTCCATTGCTGGTGGAGTTCAGAATGCTCTTTGATCGTAGGTGAACTATAAATCCCAGCAACTACAACTCCCAAATGACAAAATCAATTTTTGAGTGATGATCACTCCTTAGGTTAGTAGGTGTCTTGTGGCCAAATTTGGTGGTGGAGTTCAGAATGCTCTTTGATCGTAGGTGAACTATAAATCCCAGCAACTACAACTCCCAAATGAAAAAATCAATGCCCCTCCCAAACCCACCAGTATTCGAATTTCGGCGTATCACGTATTTGTGCCAAATTTTGGCTGGTGAATGAAAATACATCTTGCATATCAGATATTTACATTATGATTCATAACAGTAGCAAAATTACAGTTATGAAGTAATGAAAATAATTTATGATTGGGGAACAACATAAGGAGCTGTATGAAGGGTTTGCGGCATTAGGAAGGTTGAGAACCACTCCCCTAAAGCAGGGGCAGGGAACCTATGGTTCGGGAGCCAGATGTGGCTCTTTTCATGATTGCATCTGGCTCTCCAGAGCAGCCCGGGCCTCGGTTTCCCAGCATGCAGCGGGGAGGAGTGACACCCTTCCTTTCTTTCTCCCCCTTCACCCTTTCCTTCTCCTTCTCTCCTTCCTTTTCCCTCCCTCCCTCCCCTTCCTTCTTTCCTCCATTCTCCCTCTTCCTTCCTTTTCTTCCCCTCACCCTTTCCTTCTTCCTTTTCCCTCCCTCTCTCCCCTTTCTTCTTTCCTCCATTCTCCCCTTCCTTCCTTCCTTCCTTCCTCTTCTTTCCTTTCTTTCTCCCCTTCATCATTTCCTTCCTCCTTCCTTTTCCCTTCCTCTCTCCCTTCCTTCTTTCCTCCATTCTCCCTCTTCCTTCCTTCCTTCTTCTTTCCTTTCTTTCTCCCCTTCATCCTTTCCTTCCCTCCTTCCTTTTCCCTCCCTCTCTCCCCTTCCTTCTTTCCTCCATTCTCCCTCCCTCTTCCTTCCTTCCTCTTCTTTCCTTTCTTTCTCCCCTTCATCCTTTCCTTCCCTCCTTCCTTTTCCCTCCCTCACTCCCCTCCCTTCTTTCCTCCATTCTCCCTCTTCCTTCCTTCCTTCCTTTCTCCCCTTCACCCTTTCCTTCTCCTTCCTTTTCCCTCCCTCTCTCCCCTTTCTTCTTTCCTCCATTCTCCCTTCCTTCCTTCCTTCCTTCCTTCCTCTTCCTTCCTTCCTTTCTCCCCTTCACCCTTTCCTTCTCCTTCCTTTTCCCTCCCTCTCTCCCCTTCCTTCTTTTCTCCACTCTCCCTCTTCCTTCCTTCCTCTTCTTTCCTTTCTTTCTCCCCTTCATCCTTTCCTTCCCTCCTTCCTTTCCCTCTCTCCCCTTCCTTCTTTCCTCCATTCTCCCTCTTCCTTCCTCTTCTTTCCTTTCTTTCTCCCCTTCATCCTTTCCTTCCCTCCTTCCTTTTCCCTCCCGCTCTCCCCTTCCTTCTTTCCTCCATTCTCCCTCCCTCTTCCTTCCTTCCTCTTCTATTCTTTCCCCCAAGTCTTCTTTTCCTTCTCCTTCCTTTCTTTTCACTTCCCTCTCTCCCCTTCTTTCTTTTCCCTTCATTATTTTACTTTTTCCTCACTCTCTTTCTTTTCCCCACCCTTTTCTTTCCTCCCTTCCCATTTCCTTCTTTCTGTTCCCCTCTTTGTCTCTCTCCTGCTTTTCTTTTCTTTCTTTTCTATAGTTTGTTCTTCTTTTCTTCCTTCCCCTCCCGCTCCATCCTTTATTCTCCCCTCCCTCCTTTCTTTCCTCTTTCTTTCTTTCTCCTTTCCTTCCGTCTTCTCTTCTTTCCCAGAGTCCTGAGCATGCCTTTTGCAGAGCCAGGCCTGAAGTGTCCTGTCATTCTGTCGGGGGAATCCTTTTCTTATAGTATGTACATATATACTCACATTTAGTTGAATACAGTCTTCAAATATATATAATATATATTATACTAGCTGTACCCGGCACACGTTGCTGTGCCCTATTTAGGAGAAGCGAGAAAGTCTGAGTATGTAAGGGTTGGAATTGTTGTTAGTGAATTGGGTGTTTTATGTTTGTGCCTCAGCTCTTTGCCTGCAGTCCTTCGGGTTTGACTTGTACCATGGCCAGGACGGATCAGCTTGGGGAGGGCTTGTCCTGTCAGGGGATCTCTATCTTCACAGGTGCGTCCAGTGTCTGTTGGGGGACTGTTAAAAATCCTTTCCGTATCCTTTTTAGCCACCTTTCTCAAGATCTTCATGTCTAGCTTACTTTCTGCTCCTCTCTTTTTCAAGATGTCCTGCTCTGTGTCTTTTGCACCCATTGGTCGATGTCCGATGAGGCTTTCCTCATGGACAGGCCATCTGAGGGAGCTCTTCCAGCGCTGGGCATCAGAAGGTACTTGGTGATGACCTCCATCCCTTGGAGCCAGCATATAGAGGGGCTGGAGCACCCTCCTTGGCAAACCCCATTGTTGCTGGATGGTCCTCTTATTAATGTGGAATTCAAGCCACTGGAGATCTTTTGGGAAAGGAAGAAGAGCTCCCTTGAATGGTGTTGATCTCCATCATGGTCTTCTGATTTGAAAGTGTTGGAGGAGGCTCTGGCACTCCTCTGACAGTTTGTTATGGGTCGGAATGTTCATGTTGGCTGGCCAGTACAGCAGTTATTCAAATCCGTCCTTATTGGCAGCCAATCATGTTGTCAGAATGTAGAGGCTGGGGAAATCTTTGGCAGCCCCGGAGGATGCTGGGAAATGTAGTTTTATTTTTACTCGTTGTTTTGGGGGCCTTTTAGGTTTTTGGGGGAAAGTTTCTTTGCTACAAACGTACCTTGCTTGAGGCCTATTTCTGTTGGCAAGTTTTGTGTTTCTGCGTTGTAAGGTTTCTCTGTTTGAGGTAGTCTTCACATGACGGCTCTTCCTTTATATATATATAGATGGCTCTCACTGAAATAAATTTCCAAATATTTGGCTTTCATGGCTCTCTGCGTCAAAAAGGTTCCCGACCCCTGTCCTAAAGGGTTGCTCTAAATCAGAAATGTCACGCACTCCCAATTCAAACGTTTACTCCAAAATAAACCAGCTCTACAGCCTCACTCCTTCCAACCTTTAAGCAAAAGGATTGGATACAAACCGCAATCAGTAAAGTGCACCATCCTGGAGCTTGTAGACACTGAGCAACCACAACAAACCCCTTTCCTTGTGAATTTTTAATAAAGCAACAGGCATGAAATATTTAAACATAACCCTTCAGGAGTCATTCTGCACTAAAGAAAACAAGAAGAAGCTGAGTTCAATTTTGGTACAAAGGGAGAGCAGACACCAACTAGTTTAGGTATGGGCCAACTTGGGCCCTCCAGGGGTTTTGGACTTCAATTCCCATCATTCCTAACAGACTACTGGCTGTTAGGAGTAGTAGGATTTGAACTCCAAAATATATATTATTTTACTATATTTATTATTATTACATTCATGTTATTTTACACTATTATTATTTTATGACATTTATTATTTTATTCAATTTATTAGTAGTAGTAGTAAATTTATTATTCTACTCTATTATTATTACATTTATTATTTTACACTATTATTATTGTTATTACATTTATTATTTTACTCTATTTTTATTGGAAGGATACGTAAGCACATTTACATTGAAGGAGGTAAGAATAATGGTTGAATCAAAGTTGGACAGTCTTATCTTACATTACAGTTTTAACCTACTGATGCCTCAATTACTGTAATATTATTGGTATCTACTTTTATTTTGAAATTCGCTGCTACATTTCCCACCCTCATCTTATATTTGAGTCAATAAGTTTTCCCAGTTTTTTGTGGTAAAATTAGTTGCCTCGGCTTATATGTGCCTTGGCTTATACTCGAGTATATACGGTACTTACTTAGGCAATCCCTCAAAGTCCGAAGGTGTAGTGTAGTGTCTTGGCAGTAGGTCTGTAGGTGGCTGTGGAGCCCTATTCTTGATCCGCATGTTCTCCCGCAGTGAGGACATCAGTTTCCAGTTGGATGGCGGCCCCGGTCAGCATTGGCTTCATGCGCCTTCCTCTTGGCATGTTTCTCCCTTTCACCATCCATTTGTGCGTCTTCGAATTCCACAGCACTGCTGGTCACTATTGCAAAGTCCTTATTAAGATTGGGACTGTGCGTAGGACCATGACTTCCCTCGATCGAGACACTAGACTCCTATTAATGCAGCCTAGAATTGCATTGTCTTGATAACGAACAATTTAGGACAGCCTGGCCCATAGGGGGCAGAGGCCCAGAAGTACCCCTAAAACAAGGATTTCAGCAGAACCTCTGGTGAAGTTTTAAAAGTAAACTAAAAATCCCTTTTCCCAAATGATCTCACCAAAGAAGTCCGGAAGAAGATGCCACTGAAGTTTTTATGCTTGTCAGCTGAAAAGGATGACCACTGCAGATTCCTTGTCGCAAAGCAGTCATAAAGTTACATTGAAACATATGCCGTTTTTATAAATTTTACAGAACTGTCAAATTCAAACTTTCCCGCCCCTGCATGCTGTAGGCTTCATGATGATTGGTTGGAACCTTGGAAGCCAGCTGTAGCGGGAACCAATCGTGAAACAACGCCGCTTTTGCCCTGTCAAATGGGAAGCAAGGGACAGGAATGTGTTCAAAACAAAGAGCAGCTGGAGTTTTCTTGATTAGATCATGTCCATATGTAAATGAAGATCTCAGCCCCTGTCGCCGTCTAGGGCTAGGCCTCACTTGATCTCCCTGAACAAACCACACAGCTTGAAGGTACAACTCAGTTTTATTGTGCAGGAAAGAAGAAAGCGTGAAGGCCAATACAATGCCTTAAAGTAGCAATCAGGAACAGCAGGTAATATAGCCCTGCGGCGGATTTCCAAGCCGGATGCACTGGAAGAGTCTCTGGGTAGATTCCCTCCGCTTCATAAACCGGCGGCTTAGGAAAGCAAGGGAAGTTTAGCAACAAAGTCTTTAGCAGCAACAGGCTCGAGCAGGACGCACAGAGTTCAATGGACCAAGGCAGCCCGGTGGAAGGGGCGGAGGTAGCTTGAATCAGGCCGTTGGCGGCCGGCTCTTCAGAGTAACATTCTGTGATGGCAGGAGTTGATCTGGGATGCCCCCCTACAATACGGGGACCTCTCATATAGGATTCCCTTAGCCCGTCCCAGTGCGTCGAACATCAAGCCTGATGATTGATGAGAAACTATATGTTTATGGTTACCTCAGGTTCTTTAGAATGTTCCCCAATTAACGGGCGCAGATGTTTTGGGGAGGATTGGTTTATGGTTCCTCTGTAGCGCCAGGCCAAAAGGGAGTCTCACTTTGGTAACCTTGAGTGCAGTTATCTATGCATTCCGTGCCACTTTCACACGAGAATGCAGAGAAGCAGATGGGCCTATACAGGGCCGGGCAAATGGGCAGCCTGGAGGCTCTGTGGTGTGACAGCCCCTGACCTTTCGAGCCAAAGGAATTCTTTTGTTCTTGGTGAAAAATAGGAATTGTCTTTAACTACCCTTCTTGTTGACAAAGGGCCACGTGCAGATTCTATCCATGAGAAGTTTCAGCCTTTTGGATGGTAAATAAATGAAATAACTGTATCCATGTGCTCGTTTCAGAGGCCAGCAGTGACAGCCGATTGTGAAATATGAAATATAGTTATGCCATAGGTTCTATAAGCCAAAAACGAGACTAACCTTCGAGGGTTTGAGGCTTATGAAACAAAAAGGGGTCTTTCAAAATGGGGAGAGGGGAAAGAAAGGAAACTTCTCCAAACCAGAAAGAATCCTCTGTCATGCAAATTGTTTCAATGATTGGATTAAAGGGTGCAGCCAGGAATGTGGTCACCCTGATTTTGAAAAACAACAGCTGAGTCACATAGCCTTCCTCATATTTTTAAAAACATATGGGAAAGGAAAAACATGCAGAAAAATGGTTACATAGAAGGAGGGTTGCAGGGAAATACCACTACCAGTATCTCATAATTATTTCATATGCAAGGAGTAGAAAGAAAGTCAATATGATCTCGAAAAGCATCAAATCCATATGCTTTGGGGAAAGTCCATCTGTGTCCTTGAGAAAACTATAAGAGAAAGTCCTTTTTGCTAATAACCAGAGGAGAGTCCAAATACATGAAAATCCTTGGAAAACTATGTCTCCCAAACCGCTCAGGGCTTGCCCCTGTTGGCCTGTCCACATGCAACTCCGTGCACAAAGAGTCCATGGCTTCAGGTCAAGTGAGACGAGAAAACAGAGAGGTAGAGATGGCTGGAAGTCTTCTGATGCCAAATCCCAGCCTTTGGTGCTAGAGATGCCAGAGCACATATGCAGGAACGTTGGAACTCCCTGCTGCAGGTCAAACCAATAAGAGTGCAGATGGGCTCTTTCTGGGGCTTGCCTTCAGTCTTTTTAAACTGTTGAGTGACACCATTAGAACCTCTTCGTTTTCACCTGGCAATTTCTTCCTGTTGGTTCTGTAGAACCAGACTATATAATAACTCTTACTGATTGACAGCAGGACCCACGAGATCAAGCTCTAAAGATGGGAGGTGGCAGTTATATATACAGAGAGTCACTCTTAGCTCTGCCCTCAAGCAACTCAGTGACTCAGCTGAAGTCTTGATCTATGTGCTCATGGAGAAAACACAGCCCAAAATAGTTAAGAAAGTCTCCGAAGTCACATCTCAACTTTGCGCTCTCTTCCTTTGAGATTATATACAGCCATAATGTGTAATCAGAATGCAACATATAGGATTCATTCAGTCGCTTACGACTCTTGGTGACCTCCTGGACCATCCCACGCCAGAGCTCCATGTGGGCTGTGGCCACCCCCAGCTCCTTCAAAGTCAAGCCAGTCACTTCAAGGATACATCCATCCACCTTGCCTTTGGTCGGCCCCTCTTCCTTTTTCCTTCACCCTTTCCCCAAGATAATTCTCTTCTCCAAGCTTTCCTGTCTTTTCATGATGTAGCCAAATGTAGCAGTTTAGAGGGACATTGATTGAAATGGCGATTCGACTGATGATACTGTTTTATTGTTTTAATGTTTGTTGATGTATTGTTTTAATTATGATTTATGTTTTAATGTGGTTTTACTATTGTAATTGTTTGTATTGGCATTGTATTGGTGCCCAATGTAAGACATTTAATTTGCCCTCTTTGGGTGTGTAAACGCTTTGAGTCCCCAGGTGTGAGAAAGGCGGTATATAAATACTGTAAATAAATAAAATAAACATTGAAGTTTCGCAATACAGATGCAAAGTTCGGCAATGCAGACACAAATATATTCACACTCCTCCTCCCACAGCAAGTTTCTTTTTATGCAGATCTGTTCTCTCCAGGGCACATTAACAAATTATTATTTATTTCCTGCTTTTCTCCCATGATGCAACTCAAAACAGCATTCAGGAGGACCGTCAACCAATGCATGATGCGTGCCCGGATTACCCATAAGGCCACGGAGGCCGTGGCCTAGGGGCAGTTTCGAGGGGGGGCAGACCACAGACCAAAAAATCCCTGGTCCGCGCCTCTTTCCCTTCTCATGCCCCTCCTCGCTCCTTCTCCCGGCAAAGTCTCTGTCTGCCTCGCCAGGCGCCTCTCGCAGACGTGCGCCTCTTCTCTCTCTCGCTCGCTCTCTCCCACGTCGCGCTCTCTCTTTCTCTCATGTGCGTTTCTCTCTCTCTCTCTTTTCTCTCAAGGTAAGCGTCTCGCTCTCTCTCTCTTGCATGCTCTCTTGCTCTCTCTCTCTCTCTTGCTCTCTCTATCGCGCGAGCGCACTCTCTCCCTGTCGTGCACGCCTTGAGTGAGTTTGCACTGCTGCACTCTCCCCAAGCCTCCTGACTCCTGAGGAGACCTTCAGAGCACAGCGGAGCTTTCTCCGGTGGGAATGCATGGGGACCTTGAAGGTGGCAGATGGCAGCCTACTCGCCTTTCTTCTGCCCGGGAGGCACCATGGCGAAAAGCCAGCCAAGTGTGGTCTGAGTGATGTGTGGGGGGGGGATACTTCCAAAGTGTGGCCTAGGGCGCTGTGTGTTAACCGGGCCTGGCATGATGTCTGTCCTGTTTTTGTACTCGTCCACATGATGCAATGTTACATTCATGAGTCCATCATTTCACTACCTGATGCAAGCAGACGTTTCTGGTTGCATCGATACTTGCTTTGTCCTACTGGATTCAGCAATGTATCACCGGATATGCCTTATATTACATGGGTATGGTAATACTTTGACTTCCTCATCCCCCATCTTTAACAGCTCAGGCTCTTCCTTTCCCCTCAGCACCTTAAGCGGCAGAAGGTAAAAAGGAAGGGGCCTGAGGCTGTTAGGGATTGTAGGGGATGAAGTCCAAAAACACCCGAGGGCCTAAGTTTGCCCATGCCTGGCCTAAAAGCCTAATGGAGCGACTGTTCCGCTGATGGGAACCACCAACTTCCACTGCAGTTGCTTATCAATCCAAAGCATGCAAATCCGACAGAATCAACAAATAAATTAATGCAGCAGCTGAGCAGAGCGCTTCTGTTATAAAGGCATGCTTTTTCTTTCTTCTGTTTATCTTCTCTGCTCTCCCGTCCAGGTTCTTGATTATTCCACCTTCCAATGACGTTTATTAAATTCAAGGTAAGGGCATCCAGCATTGCCGTCTCATTACCTTCCATCCCCTGCTAATTGTCTCCAGAATGTATTTTGAGCTCTTCTGACTGTGTCGGGTTGCACGCTCTAATAAGCCACGATAAATAAATAAATGCTCAGAGCAACCGCGGAAAAAAATTACAAGGCAAGCATGCACAGAAACTGATGGCAGTAGAAACTAAAACAGAGACTATTTATTTATTTATTTAAAATTTCTATTCACTCCCTTTTTCGAAGAGGACTCTAGGGAGCACAGCATATAACGCAAACATACTGCCAGGACAAGAATTAATTATATGCATACATAAACACTAAAACATTTATCTCAATATTAAAATATATCGTTTATAACCATCTTGGTCATCTGTGTCAAGCATTTACATATACTGTACAACCATTTACATGTCAGATTCTTGCTTTTGAAAAGTAATTCATGAGTCAACACAAGATGTATTTTTTCAGTTTTAGATGACCTCGGTGTGGCATGTTTGACACCAGATGGCGCTGTTTCAGACT